>OY292521.1:14118233-14551233 GCA_958496365.1 Subacronicta megacephala
TCATTTCATACTGCTTTTACCAAAGTGAAAACGAGTTAGTGATTTTTTAAACTGGACAAGTTACTGGAACGTTTTACCGTCGTAGGCTACTGACTTAAGTAAAGTTTTGAGCCCTGGTAAAAAACTTTGGATTTACGGGGTTAATCCAGTTAAAAAAACATCACCGTTCCGTTCCGTACTTGTAATTATTAAAACTAGTGGTCTCCCTGTAGTTGAAATTCGACCGCAGTATTTTCTGGACTACTCTTTATGAAGTTTAATTATGCCAAATCTCACTGCCCCGTGCGCACAATGTGCCTACAAATGAGTACAAAGTTTTGTCTTCACGCATATTTATATTATACTAGCTTTCCGCCCGCAGCTTCGCCCGCGTGGACAATAGTATTTTGACCGTTTAGTTTTTTCTAATTCGTATGGGATATTGCAAATTATCCTTACTTAACTTTGTGTCCGCTTGTTTGCTCAAGAAGACCACAAAATTTGTCTAACTTTATTACTTACCGAAATATAAACGCAGACTTCACACGCTGTCAAGAAAATGTCTCAGGCATGCTGGTTTCTCTCCGATGTTTTCCTTCACCATTTAAGTGCGTTATAATTATTATGAATACGCACATGATTTCTAAAAGTCAGAGGTGCGTGAATTGGATTTGAACTCGAGACCTTTGACTTAGCAGTCCAATGCTTCAGTCCGATTACTTATCTTGCAAGTTTTTTTTGTTAAGAACTTGGATTTCCTTTTCATTTAGTTTTTGGGTGGGATAAAAATATCTTGGCTTTGAAATAAGACTAATGACGACTGTACGAGTATGTCTTATATTCGCGAATGCGTTAGAAACCAATATCTTGGCTTCTTTGTGTAATCCGCAACTCCATCTCCTCGGTAGGTAAGTATAGCGTTTTTTTTTTTTTTTTACTAGCCCATTTCGTCCCACTGCTGGGCAAAGGCCTCCCTTCCCTCTTTCAAGGCCGGCCTATCCAAAGTTTTAGCGACCCAATCTTTCTCAAAGGAGTCGAGTTCATCGCGCCACAAGTATAGCGTTACATAAATTTAATTTCTAATTAATTCTAACGTACTCAAAACAAACTAATTACAAGTTAGAAATTGATTGAAGCTACGAGTAAGTTTAAATGGCACTAAAGGCAAATTATTTTAACATAATTGAATTAAGGCAGAAAATTATTAAACTAAGTAGATAATGTTATTAAAACTGTATAAATAAATGAAATATAACTCTAATATAACTATTCAAAGATAGTTTAGTTGATGAATGCGGTTTTACTCGTATTCCAAAAAAGGACTAGGTCTATATCCACTTCTTCTGGCTCCAATCTAATCCTTAACAAATTTAACTACGTTTAGCAGTTTAGGTATGAAAAGGTACCAAACCAATAGAAGACTGAATATAATTTCTTACGCATTTATATTACAATTAACATAAACACATAACAATTAACACATAATTAACACAATAATATCACGTACCTTGTACGCAAGTATTTCCCTCAGGGTTAGGCATTTAACTGGTATGTTTGGGTGCCATCAAAATAGGGGACCGCCCGTTGCCAGGCCCAAAATCAAACTCCAAACTGCTAATAAGAATTTCATAGAAAAACTCATTGAAACATCGCTCAACCTGGAAATCGAGCCTAGGAGCCACCAGCATGGTAGTCGCGCTTGAGACCAGGAGACTAATGAGGCAGTAGATTACTGCCTCAGTACTATGTACCTAATTAAGACACTGTTAATTTCTTTATTGTACAAATATATATAAAACTGTCGGTTTGAATCGTGGTGAATGCGATCATAAGCTGCTGATACTGATAATGATCCACAACAATGAAAGGCAAGTTAGAAATAACCTTACCGCTAGTGAATGAACTTAGGACTTTGATGCCATAAGAAAAAATACGCAAACAGAAAATTACCTACAATCTACAGTTATGTAACAACTATTTTAGTCTACAAAATACCTATTAGTATTTACTTTTTAAAATAAATACGTGGTTTTGTCAGTCGAGACACGTAAACATTATAATGATATTTTGCTCAAATCCCAGATTAAAAAGTAAAAGAAAAACAAAACCTTTTAGCCTGTTTTATTATTTAATTTAGGCTCATTTGACAAAAGGCAATGTTAACTCAAAAGTTAGAGGCCGCCACGATTATTGAAAAATAAGTGTACTTTATAACTACACTTTTTGTGAGTGCTTAAGAGATGTAAATGTTATAAAAACAACTTAGGATTTTTTTTAAGAGAATAAAAATGGGCTTGTGGCTAAGTATATAACTAATTATAATTTTATATTACTGATCAATAGATGTGCAAGGTTAAGCTACGCCTGGTGCGGTAAGACTCTAAATGGGTGACCATTTTTAACACATCGAAACCCCTCCGTGCCTCGAGAAGCACGTAGAGCCGTCAGTTCCGGTTGTCATACGTGGTAAACAGAAGCCCAAAAAGCCCGACACCCAGTCTATATTTCGAATAAAGTTAACATAACATACCTTAACGCCTGTATTCCTCAAAGGGTTAGGCAGAGGTGTACTTAATTTGCACCCACAGTTCACCGGGCACAAATCCAGACTCCGAGCTGCTTCTGAGAATTTCATAGACAAACCCAATAACACTGCTCGATCTGGGGATGGAACACAAGACATCTAGCGTCGCAGTCGCGATTGGGACCACTAGACTAACGAGGCAGTCATAATTTCGCAGTTCGAATAAAGTTGTTGCCCAGAAATTGGGTTGCGGAGGTCTGATGGCAGTCGCTTCGTGTAATTATTGGTATTCAGCGGCATCTGGTCAGACTGGGATCTGATCACAACATAATAATGCTAGGAGGATGATGAAGATTAAAAAAACCCGTGTGGGCACACGTGATAATACAGTTTATCACTGCCATTCAGATCGGCATCTCGTAAGAGGTGAGAAAAATATCAAGAAAAAAATATTTTTTCACTTAAGTAGCTCAAACATGTAGTTTTTGCTGCCAGAAATCAGTGAGCAAAATGCGATTATTGCATTTGTAACTTATTGATGTATTTAAACAAAAATAAGTATTCACTGCAAATAAAACTGATATTTAACCTGTAAATATTTATTATCTCGTAAAGTGTTCTCGTTGCTGAACTGAAAATTTATGTGTGTTACACGAGAACAAAGTTTTTTTGCATCTCGTGCCTTTGAATCCCTCGCCACACTCAGGATTCAAAATCAGCACTCGCAGCAAAAAACGACGTTGCTCTCTTGTTGCACAAATAACTATTGAAATTGTGCCTGCCTCTGCCTCACAAATCCATTGGTCGTAAGCGGGACAGCTACGCTAGAGGTTCAATTCGAGCAAAGTCTCGATAGCAGCTCGGAGATTGAATTCGTGCTCGTTAATTGCAATAGGCTCTGTCCTATTATATGGGACTTGAAACAGTCCAGCAAGTACATCACTGCTCCTCTGATTAACTATCTTGTGCTCGCTTTAGGTCAATAGAAAAACTACCTGATATCGTAATGAGAACCTCCTCCTTTTTGAAGTCGGTTGAAAATTGTTATTTTTTTATTGAGATTACTCATACGAGCAGGTGAGCCACCTGATGGTAAGTAGTCATCGCCGCCCATGGACATCTGCATTATCAAAGGAGTTGCAGATGCGTTGCCGAGCCAAGGAAAAGGGAGGGGAAGGACAGAAGGAGAAGGAAGGAGGCTGAGGGAGGAATTGGGCGTCCGGCGCTCCACACTTGCCGTACGAAACCCAAACATATGCATACTGCTACTTGATGTCGATATTCTGTGGGAGAGTGTGAGTGTGTGAGAGTGGCATGTAGCCATGCCAGCGAGACTGTAGGTACTACTACTAAAATTATTCGGTACCTTTATAAATATAAAATTATTTTACATCCTTTTTCAATTTATTCCTTCGTATTTTATTGGTCGACCGTACATTGGCTTCAGCAATGATCTATTAAAAATCCGGTGAAGCGCGAGGTTAACGAAACGTTAAGGTTCCGTGAAGCAAATAAATATTATGGGTACATCATATATATTCAGATCACACAGCTTTACACGATGTTGGATGTATTATGGCGAAGGTGAGACTGGTGAGTGAGAAGAAAAAGTTCACAATTAAATTTAAGTAAATCATGATCATCATTCTATAAACGGTGATTTTTAATTCACCATAATGAAAGTAACTATAAACAACTTTCAATATTACCGTCGGGTAAAAAATGCATTTTTGTACGAAACAAGTGATTTTTTTTTTATGTTTTAAAAATGGTCCCTTAAGGAAATTTTAATATTGCTGATCTTTTTGACACGTTATAAACTTGCACAGTCACGCCAAAACGGTAAAAAAAGTTCGTAAATTGTTTCTTCTGTTACGGAACCCTAAATAAGAGTAAGCTCCTTAATGTCTGTATGTCATAAGGTAGAAAGGTGCATGTATATATATATTTGTAGTAAAACATCCGAGTTACGATTCTGTACGAACAACATATTTTATATTCACCGTGGTTTTACGACGGCTCATATTTGGTATACGCTGGAGGAATCAATAATGTCGCCTTTACTTATAATATTATTTCCTGTGGCCCCGGCTTTAATGGCCGCTACGGTGGTGTTATAAAGATGAGACTTCATGTGTGTGAAAGGTATACATAATTATATTGAGTTGTTTTTATATTGAACTAGCTGTACTCGGAAAGAATATACACTGGCGTATTCAAATAATGTTGTATAGACAAACATTTACCATTTTTGTTTGCAAAGAAGATAGCTAGGTTTGTGTTCGAGAATTGTCAGTTGATGGTGGAGGATGCTCAAGCATTATTTTAAATAAAAAAATTGTTAATGCAAAATTCAAGATTTGAGAGTATCGAGTTTGCTTGTCTTGCTTGCATGCCCGCATGAAAGGGTTAGCACGTTCATGGACATAGTACCCTCCCACAGAATATAAATTGTAGAGCAGTATGCATGCTCTTTCGGCGAGTGTGGAGTGCCGGAGGCCGAATTCATCCCTTAATCTTTTCTTCCTTTTCCTATTCTACTTGGGCTGGCAACTCCTCCGGTGTTGCAGATATCCATAGGCGGGGACGACCACTTACCATCAGCTGGGTCGAGTGCTTGTGCCCACTTAATGCTATTGGCATTCATTATACCCATCCTCCTACCCTTTTCCCAATTATATTAGGGTCGGCTTCAAGTCTAACCAGATGAGGACTACAAGTATTTTGTCATTTACACGGAGCGACTGCCATCAGATCTCGGCAAGCTAATTACATAGGTACTATTCAAATAACCAGGCATAAACCCAAACTGTGAGAACGACGGGAACTAGTGATGAAATAAATTCAGATTATCCATTTTCTACCTAGTGCCTCCCTACTACTGGCAGGTTTTGTACAACGTTATTGTTGTATAATTATATGTGTGGGTATTAATGCCACCGCATGGAATTATTTGATCAAAAAAAATCGCAATAAAAATATTGTTTCACATTATGGTTTTTAACACGTATTAAAAGGGAAAATTATTTATTATACTGCTTTATCTGATAAAGTGGTTTAACAGATTTTTTCCCAAGAAATTTGTCAATAATGCAAATTAATAGCTTTATACCCATTTAAAAAAATATTTTCTAGGCTAGAGTTGCTGGGGTTCGATAACCACGTTGAGCAAAGTATTAATGGGTTCTTCTATAAAATTGTTAGTAGCAGCTCAGGGTTTTGGATTTGAACCTAAATGGCAATAGGCCCCCTCTATTTCACGGGACCGTAACTTACCAATTGTGAGTAATATTACAACTCAGCTTGAAGTTCTTATAAATCGATATTTTAAGGTACTACTACTATCTGAAAAAAAAATAAGGATAAGATATTTCAACCAAAGAAATAACCGTATCAGTTACGGGTACCAGTATGGCATAAATTGGCGAGAGTTAATATTTCAAAAGACGAAGACCGCGGGTGACGACGTGATGCCAATGTTAATGTAAGGCAAGTTGTATACAGATGGGATGGGATTAAATTCGGAGTAAGCGAAAAAACATTAGAGTCCTGCATTTTATCATGATTTAAAACGATATTGTACTTTTAGCTCGGGATTCAAGTTAAAACTGATTGAGTACAAACACGATAACTTTATAAGTATAGTATTATAATATCATCAAGGTAAATAAAAAATAATGATCATAACTTCTTGGATAATAAAATATATTTAAAGTTAAACATAAATAACCAGACTTTGCAAGCCTTCATTGTTATATATTAATGCCTGTATTCAATTAACACTGTTACAAGAGTGAAATTAAAATTACATTTGGAGTTGATAATACGAAATCAATAAATCCAATCCACCCAAAACTACGTAAACCTTGGGCTAATCAATGACGTGTTTGTACGTTAAAAGAAGATTATTTTCACACATCCAAGCCTGCCAAGGTCCCAATTTTCTACGCGGCTGATTTTTTCCCTTTGAATCCTCTTCGATCCCGCGAATTCAAACAAACAAGAATTGTTGACTTATTTCTGCTCCAATAATATCACTTCGGTAATTCTGTATCGGGATTTTGTTTATGGTGCTGATTTGGGGTTCACGTTCTACGCAAGTATAAACTCGGCTTAATTTGACGATTTCTTTAGGCAAAATAAGACGGCGAGGAATGATTTTGCATATCAATTGGATAAACTGGTTATTTGGGAATAAATAAGCTTGAACAATCAACTTTTTTTCTCTCTCTCTGTGTCTCACTAACGATGAAAATTACCTTAGATGGAATATGAAATATTGAATACCAAAGGGAAAAATATATATAATATTACATTACCTAGTAAATACTTTAATCCAACAATATTATGGTCTCATTAAAGCAGAATAATGATATAATTAAGATAGTGTGTTTCTAATACTTGTAAATAATAGTAATAAGTACTAGTACTAGTATCGTGTTGTCTACATGCCAGCATTAATGAGTCCGAATAACTGGGGAAGTACTTCCCTCCCACAGGTCGTCACACACGTCCACATAACGACGTCAAGTAGCAGTATGCATACTGTTGAGTTTCGTACGGTGAGTGTGGAGCGCCGGAGACCCAATTCCTTCCTCAGTCACGTTCCTTCTCCTTTCTCCTTCCCCTCCCTACTCCTTAAATAGGCTCGGCAATACATCTGAAACTCCTTTGGTATTGCATATTTCCATGGATGGCGATGACTACTTACCATCGGGTGGCTCGCCTGCTTGTTGACCGAGTAATCGCATAAAAAAAACTGAATAGTTAACTATTAAGAATGTTATTCGCTTTCTGACTGCAACACGCTCAATGTCAATAACTTATTTCTTTCTTTCAATCACTTTCGTACAAAATTGTACAAAGGATAGTCTTATCTGAAAGATTAAACCCAAAAACTGCAAGTCGCTTGGAATTATTTAAAACTAAACTTATTAGTAAACTAATTTTTTTATCATACAACAATGACCCAAATAAACTTTATGAAACTTTTTTTAATTCTTACTGTGAAGAGTTTGATTCCACTTTTATACCCAAGACGATTACAGTTAATGGTAACGCATCCTTCAGTGAATGGGCTACTGTTGGTATTCATAAAAGCAGGAAAAGACTATTTGAACTTTATAATGAACGATTATATGTCAACACCACAGAGTTCAATACCTATGTTAAAAATTACTCAAAATTATTTAAAAAGATTTGTTGGGTGGCCAAGACACGTTATATAAGTCAAAAAATAAAAAATAGTAATAATGTTATCAAAAGTACATGGAATATTATCAACAGTGAAACAGGAAGGGTTCGTAGACGAAATGGTGATTATAGCCTTAATATTGATAATAAGCTAATTAAATCAGATTTAGAAGTAGCCACAGCATTTCAGAACTTTTTCTCTGACATTCCTGTTTCCATTACAAAATGTTTAAACTCATCACCCACTGTTGCAGAATCTTTACTTAAAGATAATGTAAAAGCTAGCGATACTGATTTCCTATTTAATCATATTAATTATAGAGATATTATAAAGACCTTCAATATGTTAAATGTGAAAAAAACTGTGGACCTATGGGGTAATTCTGTTGACGTTGCTAAATCGATAATTGACATTGTAGCACCTACCTTAGTTGTTATTTTTAATGATTGTATTGACTGTGGGAAATTTCCTGATCTAATGAAAAATAGTAAGATTACACCTTTGTTTAAATCAGGTTGCACGTCTGACCCCACAAATTTTAGACCGATATCCGTGCTACCTACATTTAGTAAAATTTTTGAAAGACTTATGTTAGACCAAATGCAAAGGTTTTTTAATAGACATAAACTCTTACATTTAAAACAGTTTGGCTTTACAAGGGGTCGTTCAACAACCGATGCCGGTGTTGAACTGTTAGGACATATTTTTGACGCATGGGAGGAATCATACGATGCTTTGGGTATTTTCTGCGATTTATCGAAGGCCTTTGATTGTGTTGTTCATGAAACATTGACCAGGAAGTTATACCACTATGGTGTTAAAAACACTTCTCTGAATCTTATTATTTCGTACCTGAGTAACAGGATTCAGAAGGTGGACGTCAATGGAAAGAGATCTTCGGGGTCCGTAGTTACAATGGGCGTTCCGCAGGGCTCGATTCTTGGTCCATTCTTATTTTTAATTTATATCAACGACTTACCTCATCTAATAAGGGATAATCACGAAATAGTGCTGTTTGCAGATGATACGTCACTATTATTTAAACTTAAACGTCAACAAATGTGTTCTGACGATGTAAACAGCGCCCTCTCAGAAGTTGTGCACTGGTTTAATGCTAATAATCTACTTTTGAATGAAAAGAAGACTAAATGTATTAAGTTTACAACACCTAACGTAAGACAGGTGAAAACCAGTGTACTTATTAATGACGAAGAGTTGGACCTTGTGGACACCACTGTATTTCTGGGCATCACTTTAGATTCTAAACTTCAGTGGGGCCCACATATAGATAAATTGTCGAAAAAGCTCAGCTCTGCGGCATACGCCGTTAAAAAGATACGTAGCTTAACTGACGAGGATACAGCTCGCCTAGTTTATTTCAGTTATTTTCATAGTGTGATGTCGTACGGTATTCTGTTGTGGGGGAATGCGGCCGACATACAATCTATTTTTGTGTTGCAGAAACGAGCAATTCGGTCAATTTATAATTTAAGTCCCAGATATTCACTGAGGGATAAATTAAAGGAGATTAATGTTATGACTGTTCCATCACATTATATTTATGAAAATGTATTGTATGCTCATAGGAATATTAATCTCTTTAAAAAACGTAGTGTTACGCATAATGTTAATACCAGGAATAAAAATAAATTCATTGTTCCTGCTACCAGGCTCCAGAAAATAAGTAACTCGTTCAAATGCCAATGTATACGCTTGTACAATAAAATCCCAAGCAACATTCAAAACCTGAGCATCAACAAATTTAAATCAATTGTTAAGCAGAAACTGTGTTTGAAAGGTTTCTATAGTGTGAAAGATTATATGGATGACAAAAATGCTTGGGATTGAATTGAACTGTTCTAATGAACCAGGCTATTGATTGTATAATGCCAAATGTACCCTGACATTGAATTTGATTATTCTTTTATTAATTATTTTAATTTGTAATTGATAATTGACATATCTTTATACGTTTGACATATACCCAATTAATTTGATTATTACATATTATTTTCTTATTTACTATTTAATTTTATTTGTGAACATTTATGTGTAATGCAGTTACTAGTGACCTCGGTCCTCAGTACAACATGTTTTTGTAACATAATTTACACCTGGCTGCATTGTCGTCATGCTCCCTTAGATGTCATTGCTTGCGGTAGCGTCATTGGTCGGGTCACCCCCTTCCCTCTAAAATGGCGAGGGAGGTGATGGCTGATCCGTGCGTTATACTCGTGAACGGGTGCTGCTTGTGGTGACTGGTCGACTTGCTGGCTATCGTGTCTCAAATATTATTATTTTTATTTTTTTCCTTTCACGAGTTGACTGAGTTGCCTTGTAGGTCATAGTTATCATGCATAGTATTATTATTAATGTACACTGTACCATAAAAAAGGTAAATGTGAGTACTATGTCGGTTTTAACTCGTATAACATTTATTTATATTAAAGATTTCTGAAAGTTTTGAGTATTTCCCATGACCTACGCAAATGTCTTGCTGATCTGGTATCGTTGTGCGTCGGGTCGTTGGGCTCCCTAAAAAATGGTTGAGCTACACGATGACTGATGTATGCGTTCCGTCAGTTAGGACAGGTCAACTCAAAGCTGGTATGGTTCTTTCTTCAAAAGGCCTGTTCAGATTTTGCCCTACATTGAACTCGCATATAATATAACTATTGTCTGGACTTTAAAAGAGACCATGATTCTCTGAGTTTGTTTCGACGTTTCTTCTCAGAGGTCGTCAGATAGGAAACGTCGACGCCATCTAGTTAAAAAAAAATATGTAAAAAAACGACTTGTAAAAGTGTCTTAAAAGATCTATTTACAGAAATAAATATCATTTCATTTCATCATTTCATTTCATTTCATTTCATTTCATTTCATTTCATTCTTAACCGTCAACCGAAGGATTTATCACAGACAACTCATGAACGAATATCAGCATACGTATTAATAGGTGTGAACATATAATATGATTTTGGAATTATTTGTGTGCGCTCATATAAATAATTCCAAAATTACGTCAGCCACTATTGAAATATTTCTCTTTCAAACTAATATATCTGCAAGAGCCAGTCGTGGTTATCGGCTAGCCTTTTCCTGCAGTCCTGAATGGGTGAGGCGTCTATCCGTTTACTTAATGAAATTCTGTTCGGTTAGTCTTCTATGAGATTTTTGGGTTCCCTATGAAAAGGGGTTCTGTGACAACATATTTAGTTTATAGCACATTGTGTATAGATAATGGTTATTAATCAATTAACGTGAGCCCATGGATTTAGGCAAAACAGTACGTATATCTTGGTAAATTTCTTGCGTGCATAATATAACTCTATGTAGGTAACTTCATAATATCATATCACGTGAAGATTTTTGTGTGTGTATTTCGCTTAGTTTTTATGTAAATCTTTGGAAACTATTTCAACTAATGACCAGTGCGAGACAATTCTATTATCATTGGATACCATTACGGGTTAAAAAAGGTATCGAGATTATTTTAATGATGTTACGAATATCAATATCATAATGCATCATGATTCAATACTTAGTCTCGATATTGTCTCTTTGTCTATTAAGACAAAGAACTTGAGAACAATATTCAGAACTTACGACTCAAGCTTGACCGTTCACAGTTTTTCTTACCCGCACCGCTATTGTGTCCTTTGAGCAGGTGACGTAATTTTAAAGTGAATTTTCGTGTCGCTTCTGACGTTCGGGACATAAAATTTCCTTCATATTGACGCCGCTTGGCAAAATGTTACATAACCGAGTTGGTGACGATATTACATAAACTTATTAAGAGATTGTTCAAATTAATTAAAAATATCCTTCAGCAAGACCACGAGACTACAACGTGTATTTAAAGTATTGTAATCAGAATTCGAATTGAAATATTTTTTTCCAATATCTACAATGTTAATATCATAAATGGCAACATTATGATCTCCATATAATATTTGTCCTATTGAACATTATTATTTAACAGTTAAATTTAACCCTTAATTCGACGGAGATTTTTTTCGATTAAATTTGTAAAATCGTTACATATTTTGGTTCCTAGCTTGAAAGGGACCCTAGAAAAAATACCTAAAAAAATCTTACTATTTCAGTTTCCTGAAAAACCTATGTCCATTATACTGTACATTATCAAGTTCATACGAAAATGATGCACTTAAACCATGTGCAGTATACTTCCCATTGTCAAAGAGAAGGAATAAAAGAAACAAGTGATTCCGTAGGAAAATACTCATACTATATTAAGAAAATTGTCTCATAATTACATTTTCTTATGCTTAAAACTAATAGGATATCGTTCCGAGACTAAAAATCCTCCATTGTTCACGTAGACACCACATCAAGTCGAGCGAACATCATTTCAAGCGAACAGATAGGTGAGATAGGATACCTATCAGTCCTCATCCGAATTGACGTTGTCAACAATGTTGCGTTGAATCTGCTCGAATAGTTTCAATGGCATGACATCAGCCACTTGGGCATATCTGAATTCTGTAGACCAATAGTCTAGATAGGAGGGCATTTTCACTATACCCAAGATAAGAACAATCTTGAAAGTCTTTCAACCCCTCGATGTCCAATTGCCAGTACTTTGAGATGAGTACAAGTTCATGTTGTTGACGGTATCAGCAAGTATATCTGGGGAGAAGAACCAATGAAAATAGTCCTTCGGAGAGTCAATATCTCGTAAATCCAACACAAAGTCGTTTGATGGAATGTCAGCCTTGTGTCTGAATTGTCTTTTCTTCGACATTGAACACAGCTCATACAGGAAGTTTCCTCTTACGCCTGGTTGTTCTTGATGCTGATGAACTAGCAATAGACGATGCATTTAGTGAAGCAATGGACAATAAATGAAGCCAAACTGGGTAGAGCATTATAATTTACTTCAAAAGTCGGTGGTAGCACGTTTTAAAAAAAATAGGCGTCAATAGAGGTCACTCATGGTTTAAATTGTCTCCGACTTCTAACACAGGTTTGTTCTCACTGCCACTGATGCTAAGATTGTCCTCTGTATGACGATTTTCGTTTAATCTCTCCATTAAAGTAGCAGCATCAACGTTAGTCTCATCACTGTCGATTGAAGTATTATCTTGTGTATTATTTTCTGAGCTGTCTTATAATATTCATGCGCTCTATATATGAATCAATGGAAGGGCAAGGTGAGGAGAACAACTCTTCAGTTCTACGAACAGCAATTTTCTCTTCGTTCTCATGTTCAGATCTACTATCTAAATCGGAAGGCATTTTCGAGCATTTCCTGGCGACATCAATGCTACTAAGCATTTTCTTCTAGACTTAAAGCTCTGAAAAACGAAAAGAAGTAAGGTGTAAACCATTTTATCTGCGGATCCCTAGAAATATTGTTACGAGAAACAACAAAAGTTTATTTTCTAATACGGCAATGGGAAAAATACTGGACATACTAATTGGCAGTTACTTTACTAGTACTTCGACGATGGGAAGTATGCTGGACATACAAGTTGTGGGCGTCGTAAAAACTAAACAAAACTCAGCGAGACAATCAAAACATTATGAGTAGCAGTCCGGGTATGTTATCTTTAGTTTTCAATAAAATTGCAAGGTAATAAGCTGTAACACAATGAATAAAATACAACTTACCGTGAGCCCGTGCAGCGATTCCTTCCTCCCCCCCATATTGCAGGCGACTACTCCCACCCCATGGATGTCCAAGTGATGCCGATTTTTTACACCATAGTTGGATAGTTCAGCATGTAATTACGGCACCTTGAACTCTAGATATACTGACTATTTTTGATGTAGATTTTTTTTCATTCAATGGGTAGTATACTGCACAGTATCGAATTAAGGGTTAAGCTGGATCAAAATTATAATACAATTACTGGAATTGGTTTTTATTTTGCAAATGTATACCTACGTATACAATGCAAGATTTTGTTCGAAACTACACAAAAACTACGAATTACTTAAATTATTACGACATTATTTCAAAGCGTAGTCAAATTGTAAGTACTACCTATACATAGAATTAAGTAATTATTTATTTTTATATAAAACGATATCGCCCTGAAAATGATAAGTATTAAAATATCCCAAAGCTGATATTCCTGAAAAGTTAAAATTTTATCTATACCTAGATACAATTGGGGAAAATTGCAAAAGCGATTTCGTTTTATGACCGGAAAGAATATTTCTTCCAGAAGCTTTTAGAACTCCGCGATATTGTTAGTATTTATTTTGTGAGAAGATGTAGTTATGAACGGAATGTACAATAATTGTCTACAACTTATGTTGTTTTACGAACTTGATGATCTAAATACTAGGGTCTCTTATCTATCAAACTATGAGCAGTAACCTAATCAGGAGGTTAGCGAGAGGCGTTGGCATCTGTTACTTGTTATGGAGATTTTGGTTCCTCATATGATAGCTAGATGGTTTTTCCCACGGAAGAGATAAAGAAGATTGGAATGGCCATGTGGGCGGGGCAGGCGCGCCACAGTCTTGATTAGAAAATCATAACTCGCCCGAATCATACATTCGCCGCGTTTAGTGTGCTTATGACTACTTCAGAGAACAGAGCTCCGTTTTAAACTGCCGTTTTGTGTTATTCTTACGTAATAGACAAGATGTCAGACCACCAGTATATAGCGAGGAGGTATATCTTTCCATCTGTAAGTCAAAAATAGCATTTAATTGCAAAATAATTGGTAAAAACATAAAAATATACTGATCACTATGAAATTCCAAACATCAATCATATTATTGCAACAAGTTACAAATAAAATACATTGCCCGATGTGTTCTCGCTTAATCAACACGATGTCGTAGTCCGCTTGCAATGTACTGCATGCATTGCGTTCTCTACTCTTCAACCATAGCCGTTGTTCGTCGTTTGCCGGGGTTGGCCGTGAGTGATGCACGGCGTACATCTATCGATATCGAGGTGACCGTGTAGTTAAATAAAAGAATCGATAGAATTCTCAACTATATTTACGTTTGACAAAGATTATTTTTGAAATATTAAATATTTAATTGATGAGAGTATATTTTTAGTTAGATGTATTTTATATTATATGAATCAATGAATGAAGATGAAGCGGCGTAGACCATTTTATTTTACTTCGATTTTAATACTGAATAGATACAATATAGTCTAGTCAAATCTAAGTCAAATACTATACCTACTATTTTATTTAAGTTTTAATATTTGATTCTATTCGACATATTATTCATACAATTAATTATAATGATGTTATGTTATAACTCTATTATGTTATGTTACATTTCCCCCAATTGCTTAATGATTACGTTTTGTTCCAAGGACATAGTTTCTTTTAAATTAATTAATATCAAATAAAAATATTTCTTGATTTTTATAAAAAAATAACGGACAGTATTTATCGATAAAAAATATCAGCTTTTCAAGCACTAGCGTATGCTTGTTGCGAGTGTGTGTCTTATGCCTACGGGGGCTTGGTGCTAGTGTGTGAACAAATTGCTGCCCACCGCTTTATGTGTGTGTGATTTGATTGTGTGCGAAAAACTTGTAAAGATAATGTTGCGTATGTTTGAGAATTGAAGTAGTGGGAGTAAAGCGGCGACACTGGTCCTAGAACAAAATAGCAGCTAGGGCCTTTCCAACCTTATTTATCTCTTCCGTGGTTTTTCCATTCATAAAATACGAGAGCTATTGCTTTAGCTATTGCTACCGAGATTTTTGGAGTTAGAAATCAAGTAAACTTTGCTTTACGCAACTATCACTTTTGATAAGAATATTTTGTTACATTGCGGTCATGCCCTAACAGTGGCTTTCCAAAAACCATCATCCTCCCGCCCTTAATCATAATAAAAACGTTAAGTTCTACTAGTACCTATTTCTATATCTCCTGCCTTAATGACATGTAGAGAAATAAAAACGAATGTACCAATTTATTCCCAAAAATAATAGGAGAAGACTCCTTCTATTAAATTTAAGTTGTATGATTTATCAGTTATTTTTAAAGCGGTAGACAAAGTTGAGATACATCTTCCGGATGCGGTGCGATGTGTATCTATTGCCAGGTCCGCTTAAAAAGCTTATTTAAGTTTTGATGTGGCAATACTGGCACACGGATGGCAAACCATTGTTCTTGTACGTGCATTAAAAAAAATGTTTAATGAAGCCATGAATTGTCGTCAAACATCTCCAGTTTAGAAATAAACACGAGATGAGAGATGTAAGAGACGACAAGACGACATCACGAAAACCTTTCGGAGCTGGAATTGTTGTTTGAGTTCCCAGGGTACCTTTAAGAATTTATGCGCAGGTCAGAAATAAGGATCACTTACTTTTATTATGAAGGCATCTTGATGAAAGGTACATGACATTTAAGTGAACTCTGTTGAAAACTTCCATTACGCTTACAACTGCAAAGGAGAAGAATATCAATCTACATTAAACCTACTTAGTATAACCTATAACCAGAGAGAGACTTTTTTTTCATAATTATGACCGATTTTATTTTCATATTATTTAGTTGTTGGCATATTACTGTATTTGTTTGTACGGGCTTCATTCATTACTTCCACTGTTTTTATCACATGTAATTTTTAGAAAGGAATAATTGATTTGGAGCAACAACCTCCGAATAGATTATTCCTGTCTTCATTTCAACCTTTTCTAAAAGGTCTTAATTAAAACAGTAAATTAAATTAGTAAGTGAGCATAGGACTATGGTCTTATTTTAAAAATATTCGTTCGCCACATCCAATATTTTATTGGTTCCGCATACTCAATATTACTTCACAAAACTTTGTTATTACTTCAACCAAGTTTATTTGGTAAATGAACTGAAAACCGGCGTCCAGCGACGCACGCGATTTATAACCCCATACATTACATCAGATAATATCAAATTATGCGAATTCAAACTTTATTACCTTATGATAAAGATTATTTAGCTGATTTTAAAAATTTGTTGGGTGTTAGATTTTCGAAAATTATATGCAGTTAAGGAATTATATAATAGTCTCTATTGCTGTAGTGATAGGTGTCTTGGATTTGATGGGTAGGTGATTAAAATCCTCAGGTTAGCTTTAATTAGAAGCTCACGACCCGTATTTTAGAGGCCCTTAGGCGTGCTCAATAAAATGTTCAACGCTTTTTACAGTTAATTTGCATAAATAGTTCCGTTTGTAGGCCTATTGTACCTTTACTTAAAAAATGTACCTAGTTGTTTTTGTAGAAGCCCACATTAAGTCCTTTCGATTCACATAGCAATAGAATTTCAAAATTAATAATTTTAACACTTACACGGAATTTGGACTTATATACCTAATTATTATTTTTTAATTAAAGGAAGAAATTAATTTAAGTAATATTCAGTCACTAATGGAACGTTATTACGGAAAAAAAAAATATCAGAACTAGGTACCAATATTGGTTAAATGCACGCTCAGAAGGGTGTTATTCCTTAAAATTGTAAATTACTACAATGATAATCTAGGAAAGTGAACAGTTCCGATATCAATCGAAAATTTCCGTTAAAATTAATTAAATAAAATTAAATATTTATTCCTGCTTTATTCAACATCATCAAACCATTTACTGAGAGGGATTAGGCTAAAGTCAACCACGCTCGGTTAATGCAGGTTTTCTCACGATTCAGCGACTAAGCGCGTGATAAATAACAATGAGTACATAGTTCAACATAGGTATGTACTGCTATGTGTGTGCCAATAAAAACATTTTCTTTTTTTCTTTCTTTAAATGATATCGAAAAGTCAGAGGTGCGTACTTTGGATTCGAAGTCGGAACCTTTGACTATAGGCCATTTTATTAGTCTATCATTGCTTCCCATTTTAATAAAATTTGCGTCGACCCGTGACTAAACCAGAATAGATCGTGTTTCACTGCAGTTAGTAAATTAGAATTCCGACTTCAATTACCTACCATGTACCATAGGTTTAAAAAAAATAACGTAAATCACAATACTCACCGGTAAATAAGTAAAAATTAAAATGGTGGTTTCCGAGTTGAGTCATGAAAAACATAAACAATTGTAACGATGCAAAATGTTCTGGCGTTTATGACTGGCCCTTTATGAGTAAAGGCATTATGAGATTTGTTTTTTAACGAGTTGCCAGCAAGTTGCTTTATGCTTATGGGTATAGGTCCTGAGGGGCTCTGCTTTGCGCACTCTGGGAGGTGCGGGGAGGCGCTAGGGCAGGGTGAACTGCCGTTGTCTGGCGAGACTAAGGCACGTACCGCACCACGTAGATGCTAGTCGCAGAGTGGATGGCGTTTCGCAACCCAGCGGAGGGCAAGCCACGACAGTGGTGGTAAGGCCCGCTTGGGGGAGTTATTGAAGATGCGGCATTCCGGTTGATGCAGCTGCTCTCAGGGACATGGATATTAGGTAAGCGAGAGATAAGTATCGAACTCTCCGTATTAGACGCAGTGGGCGCTGCAGGTCCCAGACAGAGTTCCCGCCTCCATGAACTATGGTCTGCGGAAGGGTGACTTCAGGCGTCCTCCACCAGACCCGGAATGGTTAAGTCGACCCACATCACCATAAGTTCTCTCTCTCTTATTAGACTAGTGGTCGAAAACGCGACTGCTATGCTGGCGGTTATTCTTTCGATACCCAGTGTTATTAGGTTTTTCTATGAAATTCTCAATAGCAGCTCGGAGGCTGGTTTTATGCTTGGTGAAAGGCAAAATAGTCTCTCCCCGTATAAAATGGGCCCCATACCTACCGGTGAACTGGATATCGTTAATTTATATTAGTATACCCTTGCCTAATCCTTAAGAGGAAAAAGGAGTGAAGGTATTTTATATTATCACCATGAGAAGTTTAATAAACCACAAAATGGCTCACAAATCCCAATTTCTCGTCGCTATATAAAATTCCCATGACGAATACGACGACGGCGGTTGAGTGAATAAATCTGAGGTTTCAGAAAACTTTAAGACAATTTATTATACGTCGCGTGCCTTCGTTCCCGTGGCTATGCGCTACTGTTTCACAAAATGAAATATCTAAAAAGTTTGCATCACATCCTGCGTTCTATATATACCTACTAGGGCTAAATTTTTAAGACGTTAGTTAAAATCTGAATCCATGGCGTAATTCTATAGCTGGAGCGCTACGTATTTGAGTTTTGCGTTGTTATGTAAGGTGGTAAATTTTTGGTACAGATTCCAGTATAACCTGATCTCGGATTTTATAGGCTTTCCTTACACTGAGAGGTCAGATTATATTGAATAATATACCTTATACATATCAGTATCATCAAGCCATTACATTGTCCCAGTGCTGGGCTCGGGTCTCCTCCCAGTACGAGAGGGATTAGGCTATAGTCCTAAGGCTTAGGTAGTAGTCATTATACATTATGTTCTCCAAATATTCTGCCACCAAGCAATCATGCGTAAACAATATTGCGCTGCGGTTTGAAGGGTAAATTAACCAGTGAAATTATAGGGCATAGATCTCAAGATAAAACCACGCAAGTGATACTACTGGAACTTGTGTTCGGCGACCCTTAGGTTTGTTTGTTTGGGATCATCAAACAATAGTGCCGTTAAATGGACAATAAATTGGTCACCTAAGTAAAATACTTAATAATTACTGCTAGGTATTCAGTCTGAAAGGATTATGTCGAGACTAAGTTATAGATAGATAATTGCTAAACACCCAAGTTTTATTAAAATTAGTGTAGGGGCGGGTAAATGCAAACGACGTTTTAAGAGTTTAAAAACACTGTATTACATTAAAACACACCACCACAAAATTGTTCACACTATTAAAATTACATAATAGTCACAGTGAATACTTATATATAAACGTAGGTAAGTGATGTGTGGCGCGAACAAGGCGATACTAACAGGTGCGCGAGCGACGTATGAACGCGGGCGTCGCGAGAGCCGGACTGAGGAAGACTGTCTCACTCACTGCGCGGTGCCGTGCAGGGTCTTTTATAGCAAGGACGCACCCGCCTAATAGTATGAGCGCGCGCCGCGCATTACCTTATTTGGGTAGCAATTCGGCCGAGAACGATCTGTGGGTGGAGTCTTACCTAAAATGGTAGCGTTTAGTTCCCGTTGCGCCCTACAATAGCTAAATAACTATTCTTCTCCTAATCAAATTTGGTTATGGCGCGATAAAAATATTAAAACCTACTTCTAATACTTACAGTTCCATTGGCTAATTGGGGTCTTTTCATAAAATCTAGATTGGTTTTTGTCTCTGTGGAATATCAGAAATAAGATCTAAATAGCTTACACTAAAGTTCAACATGTTTGAATTAACAGAAAACTTTACATATAACAAACAGTCACAACTCGGACGAAGCGACTGCCAACATTAATATATATTATTATCTAAAATATTTCACATTTCATATCTAAAACTTGTTGGAACACATGTCATGACAGGAAATGCGCAGTTAAGCAAGTATTTAACCGCAGCTCGTTGAAAATCGAGCTGTGAGTTAAGCTTAGTACTTACTCACTATGCATTGAGCTTCTCTCGTGTCGTGTCAACTGCTAAAACATGCGATTTCTTCGGTCATTGGAAAAGTACACTTGATGACAAATCAAGAGAAAAAAGATATGTCAGTCAACATTGTTTAACTTGTGCCTTGTCAACGCTGGCGAAGAATAACCGATGCAGAATTAGACAGTACAATGTTGTACAATCGTATCGCTTTCTTCATAATGAATCTAAATTATTTATTTATTTAAATTTTTAAGAAAATCAATCAATGAAAAATAACTAAAAATTAAATTTTTCACTGGCCTGTTAGTATTTTCCTTTCATCCAATAACTTAGAATTAGTTATTAAGATTAAAAAGGTTTATCTAATTTTTTGCGTTTCAATTATTTTTCGTAAATTTAATTATTTGTAAAAAAAATTTTTTTTTAGTTTTTGGGCCTAAAATCTGATATGACATAATAAATCATTTAGGTTAGGTAGGTATGTAGGTAGGTACTAATTATCGTAAACCCACAGCTCGCAGTAATAGGGGGCGAGTCTATTGATAATAACCGGGCACAAACCCAAACTCTGAGCTGCTACTGAAAATTTCATAGAAAAGCCTAATCACACTTTGCTCGACCTGGGAAAGGAACTACTAGACCAATGAGGCAAGGGCAATTAAAGTATGGTCCTATAAAAAAACTATTTGTGTAGTATCGAGATCGAGTATCGAGTTGTAAAGTACATAAATACTTATACATTACGCAATGCTGTAGCTCAACTCTCGGTACTTTTGTCGCATGTGAGAACGAAGCTTTAGGCTGAGAGAACTATCCATTCGGTACGAAACTTTGGACAAAACATTGAATTCTTGGCG
Source organism: Subacronicta megacephala (assembly GCA_958496365.1). Lineage (NCBI taxonomy): Eukaryota > Metazoa > Arthropoda > Insecta > Lepidoptera > Noctuidae > Subacronicta > Subacronicta megacephala. The sequence continues at coordinate 14,139,261 of OY292521.1, forward strand.
TACAGCTCACCTTGTGTTGTCATGTTGTCTACAAGTATGTGAGAGCTGAGTATTATGAGGCAGGTATAATAGATGTTCGCATGAGAAAATTCGTCGCGTAATTAATGGTGTAACAGCTTATAAGATCTTTTATTAATTAAAAGATAATATTTTTCATCATCGAAGTGGAGGTTTTTCAAGTTTGTTAACCCACACGGGACTAGCGGATAATACTATAATAATAATTATATCCGTATTTTTGTGTAGGAAAAAGTTAAGGTAACGTCAGTAACATTCTGTTGAAAGAAAAAAGCTAGAGCCTATTAAAGAAAAAGTAGGTAGGAGAAGAGGAGAAGTAAGGGGACCGAGGGAGGAATTGGGCCTCTGGCGCTCTACACTCACCTGCTCCTTGACGTCGATATTTATCAAAGAAGAAAAATTATACTGTATCCAGTATTATATTTCTTTTGCAAAATGTCCAAATGTTTTCGTGCCTCAAACTATCGCGTTGCGAAAATATGTGTTCACAATCCCATTTGCCATTTTCAAAATGGCCGCCAAACTTGTTGCTACAAAGTTACTCGAAGTTTTGATATACTGCAGTTTTTTATACTGTTTAACACATATGTGTTAGTGGCCATCTGTTACGTACCCTTTGGGTGTCGATGTTGAAGGAGTTGTATATATAGTACCTAACTGAAGTTTAGTGTTTAGTTCTGTAAGACTGTAAGTTTATTTCTGTTAGGCTGTAAGCTTCTAAGTTATGTCGTAATACTCTTATAATATAAGTAATTGCAGTAGTTTTAATATGTGTATCTAATCATCAATTTGTTTAGATTTTCTTTGCTAATAACAAAGACTAATTACTTCAGCCAGTTAATTTGGTATGCTATAAGCGAATTCGTGGACACGGGAAGTTTGCGGATAAGTATAGACAGTTTCAAAGTATATATTCAAATAAATTATCGCAAATAAGTACAATGAAATATTGCAATGAATTAAAAAAAATAAGCACATGATAGCTTTTTCTGCCACCAAAGCATTCAATAAACTGCACAACTGTAGAACACTGATAAATAAATCTCAGAAAATAAATATCCCACAAACAAACCATCATTGACTTATTTAATCAATAAAGGAGCTCTTTTCAAATGAGTCGACGAACACCTCTAGCCGCCAAAATACAGTAAGGTAGTGACGTCCCCGCATATTTCCGGCTAATGCACTCGATAACAGATTTCCCGAGGCGGTCGTTTGTCCCGTGGAATAGTCAGCGCATGCGCTACTGCAAATTTGATAGAACTCGCACAAACTCAAGTAAGTAATAAAATATTATATTTAGCCATCAGTTTCGGTCGAGATTTTGTGTTAGAAGACAAGACCTCTTTGTTGTTGTATTATATATAAGATACGGCACAAATTTAGCCTTACCGTGTAATTAATAAATGACAATTCAATTACCATTAACCAGGCACAAATTAAAATTCTGAGGCCTTGATATTCTAGATCTTTACCTGGGAATCAAACCCACTCTCGCAGTAAAATTTCTAGACAACGACTGAACAAGACAACTATCACGAATAACAAATGCACTCTAAGAATTTAATTTCAACTACATTCCACTGCAAATGTTCATTTCACACTGCTACTCAAATTCACAACAGCAAAACACATTCTACCATCTTGTTAAGTACGCACCGCAATTTTGGTCATAGTTGGACGGCTGTTTATTTCGCCACGTACCGGTTCCCAGGAGGGACGGGATAATGGGGTAACTCGATAAAAGATTTCCCGGGACGACGATACCTCACAACACTGCCATCGCAGCCATTTTAACTTCATCCCAGAGTGGCAAGTTGGCTGGGATTTACAATTTCTGATAGTCACGCGCTGTTATCATAAACAAGTATGAAGTTGGAAAGTTTTGGTATTATTTAAAAGGTTTTGTCACCTGGGTAACGTATGTTAAGGGAGTCAATGTTAAACTACCGTTAAATGCATTATCTCTCGATGCCACATAATCTGTGAACCAACTCATCAACGTATTTACTGTCTGTGCCCCGCGCACAGCAGTGAGACAGTCTCATATTAAAATGAGGGGGATTAGTCTATAGTCTACCACGCTGGCTAAGTGGGGATCGATCGTTACCTAACGATATTTTCCTTCACCTTTTAAGCAAGTAATAATTTATTTTTAATAGGTACACATAGTTGATTGCGAAAATTCAGCGATACGTGTCTTGGATTCGAACTCCAAACCTACGACTTGGCAGTCCAATGATCATATCTACCACTCTCTCATTTGTTTAATGAAATGAAATGAAATGAAATGATATTTATTTCTGTAAATAGATCTTTTAAGACACTTTTACAAGTCGTTTTTTTACATATTTTTTTTAACTAGATGGCGTCGACGTTTCCTATCTGACGACCTCTGAGAAGAAACGTCGAAACAAACTCAGAGAATCATGGTCTCTTTTAAAGTCCAGACAATAGTTATATTATATGCGAGTTCAATGTAGGGCAAAATCTGAACAGGCCTTTTGAAGAAAGAACCATACCAGCTTTGAGTTGACCTGTCCTAACTGACGGAACGCATACATCAGTCATCGTGTAGCTCAACCATTTTTTAGGGAGCCCAACGACCCGACGCACAACGATACCAGATCAGCAAGACATTTGCGTAGGTCATGGGAAATACTCAAAACTTTCAGAAATCTTTAATATAAATAAATGTTATACGAGTTAAAACCGACATAGTACTCACATTTACATTTTGTATGGTACAGTGTACATTAATAATAATACTATGCATGATAACTATGACCTACAAGGCAACTCAGTCAACACGTAAATGGAAAAAAAAATGAAAAAAATAATACCTATTTAGTGTTCGTATAGCATTTGCTGGTCTTGAGTTAGATTCCCAGGTTTTCCCAGGTAGGAACATTTAATAAAATGATACTTTTCTCTAAGGTAAATATAATATTCACATGCTATATTATAATTCAATTCTCTTTTGTGACCACTGGACACCCAATCATGACTATCATGAGGTGAAAAAAGAATCAGTTGGAAAAAAAAACATGTTCAAACCGAAAAATTCGAGTGAACCTTAATTGAGTTGAAGTTCCTTATCATCAAGGCAATATTTCCCGGACGCCAAGGAACCTATCTATCTAACCTAGATCTGCGTGAGTCCTGTAACTTCTCTCTAACTATCGACGACATATCTGGAAGTACAGTTACCACAAATAAAAGTGTCGTTGTCTGTCCAGCGATAATCAGGGTGGACGCTAATTTAGCCGTCGCGAAAATGGTCGAAAAACAGTTTTATCTCGCCCATAAGACCACTAAGGAAGCAATTCCCCGAAACAAAGGGTTCCAATAACGACCGTCGTGTCCTAACATAAGATATTCGCTGATCGGTCCACCGGATAAGTTCTGGTTCGGTTAGGCCGTTTGCATACGCGTGTTATGTTCAAATGTTTAGAGCGATGTCGTTGTAAGGGTCAACATGGCTCGAAAATTTGCCTTATTGTTTTCAAACAAACTTCATCCGTTGTATAAGATCTTCTTTCTCCTTTTTCTTATGTTTACTCGATGCTGATTTTAGGACTTCCCCATTTAAAGTGATAGGACTGCTACTCAGTTCATCTGGTTGGTACCGTGATGCACTGGTGTTTCTGTCGTCTATAGGCTGCGTTTGATTGTTGGCGGTGACATCAGTTGTTAGTTACTAATACAATACATCTATAACTGCATCAGCAATCTACAGAACGATAGACGCGAATGTCCTTAGTTTTGCTGTACACTGGCTTCAGTTCCATAAGTTATCGCTAAATTCGTTAACTTTATACGAGAGGCTATAAATTTCTGCTATTATAATTGTTATATCACCGATGAACCGAGTTATTCTGAAACATTGTTTAACAGGTTTTTACATAGGCCACCCTTTTGTCTCTATTAAGCGAGTGACACCGCGAGCAACAGATAGTAATCAATAAAACTAAATAAAATGTATCAAAAGATACATTATTTAACCATTCACAAAAGTCGAGAAGTTTTATCTCCAAACGGACATATATCTTGGAGGACGCGAGGCCCGAAAGGCTGAATGGTTGACAATGCCGCATTGAACACGACGAGACACATATAAACAGGATATAAAATATGTCGCCAATAAGCAAGACCAAATGTCGGATGGGGGTGCGGTCACACTAATAGTAAACAGCGGACATGTTTCATGTTTCGTAATTTTAAATGCTGCAACTTATTGGTATATATTGTAAAGCTGTACATACTATCATACCATCACGCCTATAATCCCCGGACGGTAAGGCGGAGGTGTATTTAATGTACACCCACAGTTCGCCGGTATGTTTAGGTCCAACGGAATAGGGGGCGAGCTTATTGCTATTCACCAGGCACATCGAACCCAAGACTTAACGTAGACATTCTGTGGGAGGGTAGTACTTATATATTGAGGATGTGGGAAATCAGCGCCAGTTTCTCTGAGTTTCAGTAAAAGTACGAACGACGGTAAATCTGAAAACGATTAAACAATTATAAAGTCTGAAAAATATAATACCGACACCTATAGTTTTACGTTAGAAGGCGAACCCCTTAGCTTTCGTCATTTTTTTCGGTGTTGACACCCTAAATAATCTCACTGAGGCACAACTAAATAAACTTGAGCGACTCCAAAATTTCTGCATAAGATTTATATTTGGCTTGCGCAAGTATGATCACGTTTCCAAATTTCGAGCAAAACTCAAGTGGCTTCCAATACGCCTTCGCCGGAATTCTCATATACTGTCTCTTCTCTACAGTATTCTGTTTAATTCTCTGACTCTTTCTTATCTTAAAGAACGTTTTCAGTTCCTCCATGACACACATACGAGATATCTAAGATCATCGGAAAACTTGAGACTTGAAATGCCAAAGCACACCACAATTTTTCTGGACAATTCCTTTTCTATTCAAGCTGTACGGCTTTGGAATGCCTTGCCTGTGTCAGTGAGACGTGCGCAATCACTGGCAATATTCAAAAGATTGGTGAAGGAGCATTATCTGTCGGTATAACGGCTATATTATCCTAGATCGTAATATATGTTCTTGGAATAAATTGTAAACTTATCTCTTATTACGCCATATAAACTATATATATATATATATTTATTAATATTTATATATATATATTATAATCAATTATCTATGTAACGTATATTGTGTATTTATATTATTAGAATTTAAGTATGATTTAATTTAAGTGTTTAGTTGATTTTATGACTGCCTCGTTGGTCTAGTGGTCCCAATCGCGACTGCTACGCTAGAGGTCTTGGGTTCGATCCCCAGGTCGAGCAAAGTGTTATTGAGTTTTTCTATGAAATTCTCAGTAGCAGCTCGGAGTCTGGATTTGTGCCCGGTGAATGGCAATAGGCTCGCCCCCTATTACATGGGACCCAAACATACCGGCGAACTGTGGGTGTACATTAGGTGCACCTCTGCCTAACCCTTCGGGGAATACAGGCGTGATGGTATGTTGATTTTATGTACGCCAGACTACCTAGTTATCGCCTTACCTTTCTCTTGAGTCCATCCAAAGGTTGTCTGTAAGAGATCGCTTTAAGCGATAAGACCGCCCATTGTACCATTTTATACTATAAAACTTGTACTTGAAAATATTTTCGGTGTGCAATAAAGAATATTCTATCTATCTATCTAAATAATATATTAACAAAAAATATATTATATCTGTTACTGTAAAAGTCCGAGATATAAGATATTATATATTTTTATTTATGCGTCGCGTATACAATAAATATATTTTTTGAATGAGTGTAGTGTCCATTTATAAAGTATTTATGAAACAGATACCTACATTTTCCAGAAATCTGAACTAATTGATCAAACGTGTGAGTCTTTGGAAGCATCAGCCAGATTTTCTGTATAATAATTTTAGAAATATTTATGTATTATGAAATATGAGCTAGTTGTATATGTCTGTTTAGTGGTAAGATTATTTAAAGTTACTTTTTTTTGTATTGCCTTCCCTCCCAAACTCACTTAAATCTCAATCCGAGATATGGTATCACATATCCGTAACTAGCTCTTATAAACTCATGCTTTCAGTCGAAGACACCTGAAATCGACTCGGCAATTAAGAAGTCAGATTATTTAATTTTTCTAGATAATTTATGGATTAAAAGAATCTATGACCACTGAGAGAGATACTTATCTGGTGTGACCAGAGTGTGGCGCGCCAGATTAGCCTCATTAAAAAACGTTCCCGCTGACACTAAGCACGCACCATAACCAGAGCAACAGTGAAATGTAGCGTAAAAAGAAATCCTGGAGAGGGCCAATGTCGATCCTTATTTATGAGTCAGCGTATTATTATGACTTGCCAATTTTCCGGAAAATAAAACCCGTTACGGCTTCGATCCGGCTTCGAGACGTGACGATGCTGGATCGCGTTCTCATTTGACTGGCGCTCTGTATGATAATTTACCGGTTTCAACGGACGGGATGGTAATGTATGATTTGATTTTAAGCAATGATCGCTCAGGATTCGCTTCGCACGCTCCAGTAGATATGGCGGAGGAAATATCTGAATTATTGAAACAAAATTTTCGCAAGGTAATAATTGCCCTTTTATCAATTTTCGGTCGAAATTACTTGGAAATCACTTTACCGTAATTTTAAGTGGTGATCATTTTCCACGATGTTTTTCGTATTTTTTTTATTTTACAGAGTAGTTTTAATAACAAGTAGTAACAAACTAAGGAGTTTGTATTATTCAACTGACGTCAATTCACTGAGAGCGAATTGTCAATAGGCAGAATTTCTTCAACACTCAATTGGCCCGTCCAAAAGCAAAGTCTATTGACCCAAAAATCGGTATCAATATCTACTTTTCTAAATCCAAATTCTCGTTAGATTGGACGGACTAAACCCAACACTTTCTATTATGTTTTTTTTGTGGTAAAAACAATTTCGTTCAAGGTTTTCAGCGAGGATTTACGAGACACCTTTTTTCGCCTCCTAAAATAGTTTTCGGCGTGTTATGTGCTTTTGAAACAGAGGAAAACAGAATTTGGGGTAATCTTATCGATCTTTTAAACCCATCCTTGATTTGGTTTCTTTTGTGATAGTCTGCTAAGTGTAATAGATATGGAAAAATGCTTTTCACGTTTTCTTCATTTTTTTGCCTATTTTGTCAAAGCAAGTGATAGTAAAATTCAAAGATAATATAATTAATTCAAAAATTCATGGCTGGGATTCAAAACTGACATCTTTTGTAGGTGTGAGCTGTCATGTATCACACTTGGATGGAAAGGCAGGGCTAATGTAAGAATTGGCATTCAACCATAATCTTATGGCTGAAGAGTCAATAAATGTATAATTATATTGAGTTTATTTTATAATGAAGACAGTAATTTGAGCAACAAATCCTAAACGAGTTGTTTACAAGCTGTAAGTTACCGAGTCAGGAAGTATTTGGGCAAAGTTGGTGGCGGAGTTACTATAGGCTTTTGCTCAAACGGAGGAGGAAATTGATAAAATATTTTGGAAGATTATCTCGACTCACAATCTATTTTCATATAAGTATACCTACATTCACGATTTTCTGCCAGGGGATAAGCAGAAACTTCACAATTGCCATCTAATAGAAGGGTCACAGTGACTAAGAAACTACTACCTACTACAAAATATTAGAGATATTCTTCTTTACAATTGTGCTGTAAGAGTATTTGAGACTGTACTTGAGTAGTATTTGAGGTTTTGTTGATCTCAATGTCAATTATTGATCTTGTAGAGACGGAGAGAGATAAGCGAATGTGATTTCTGGGGCACCACTTATTAATGTTTTTTTGAAGGCACTTCACCTTTAGCTTCGAATGTTATTATATCATCTTTACAACCACTCTGGTGAATATCGCTTACCTAGTGATTTTTGACACTATTATCACTGAAATAAAACTACTTTTTTCGGATTTTATCGCATTATATTGAAATTTTTTAATTCCCGACGTTTCGGATCCTTTACAGCATGAGTGATAATGGTACTGGTTTCTAACACTTACCAACACCTCATGGTAAGTGTTAGAAACCAGTACCATTATCACTGTTGTATGTTTAACTATATTTGTTATATAATCCACACTTATATACATATGTGTGTGTGTGAGTGTGTGTGTGTGTATTTATATATACCCTTTATAACAGAACCGGCAGAGAGCCGCTCGCTATAATTCTTATTCAGAACTATAACTTAATTCTAACATACTTATACCACCGATTAAATAATAGTTATAAACTTCATTAATCCTTCAAGTATTATATTACATATACAGTGCAAAATACATTGGGGGTCGTTACGGACGTAGCTGAATTAATTAGTAATTAAAAAATATACATATTATGCAGAAATGTGTTGACCCGTTGAGAAGAATAAATGAAAGACGATTGATAAACGAGATTTATAAAGCTAATGTTGACGAAAGTGTAGGGAGAGGGCGCCTCAGATAGATATAAGTACATCAAACTCTATTGGTGAGGTGTTTCAAAAAGGTCAGGTAGGCAGTATTCGAAACAAGCACGCGTGTACAATATGTGTGGAAGTTAGATAGATGTGTAGAATATTATTTATGTATCGTTAATTAATTTTAGTCATAATATTTTCAACACAGTATTTGGAACTCGTGTAGTGAACTAGTTCTAAATCATCTCCGCTATTAGCTTAGACTCATATTATGTCAAAAAACGAAAACTCATTTTCATTTATGACTTGGTCCGTACAATTTCTATGCGTGTAATACATATTATTTTTGTATTACATAGGAACAGGGCCCGGGACGAAATGAATGACCATAATGTATTGCTATAGAGTTGCGGGGACTGGTCAAGTGGGCAGCTTAAAGGCTTCATAGTGAATTCCGTACTTCGTTATGTAAGATTAATTTTATTTATTAATTTTACGACTACTCTCATATTCCATAAAAGGCTATTTGATTGATTATTTTTATGGTCTCATGAAAATATTTACCATAAATAATCAACAAAAAAAAAAGATTAAAAGAAAAGTAATTTTCATTTCAATTATATCGAGTCGTGACATCAAGAATCTCTTGCGCATTAGGTATACAGTTTGTTCGAAATAAGTAAGCCGATCGGAAGTTGTCCGCAAGTGGTTTAGAAGTGGTAAATTTTAATAGAAAGAGTCGGTGTAAAGATAATTAGAGTCGTATATGTTTCACATTTCTAATTATTTTGTTTATTAATTTCGATATTTATGTATTACAACACTTAATTAAACGATTTTATCACCGCGGTAGTTCGGAACGGCTAACTTCCGATCGGCTTACTTATTTCGAACAAAATGTACATTCTTTAATAACACTCGTTTAGCGGGTAAGGGATAAAGCATCCCCTCTTCTTTTAAAGTATCCCCACCAAAAACTTAAAACGCATATTCACTAAGCCTGATAATATTATTCTATCAAACATCAGTCTACTAAATACCTCATACCTTCACGGAATCATCGAACATAAAAACTCGACGGAACTCTAAAAAAGCGAGACAAAATGGTCGTAAACACACATTCAGTCTAGGGCCAAATGTTAACTTCATAATACAGTCGTAAAGTCGTACTATCTGATCGTCATGCGTCACTGGTATCTATCTATCGCTGTCCTCTCTTTAATTTGTAAACAGACGTATTTTCGCTTGCCCTACCGCCATCTTTGTTTAGCTATACGAGTGGATAAGTTTCGTTTTATGGGGACACTGTAATAAGTTGCTGTTTGATATGGTCTGTGACGGAAACTTGTTTAGTTAGTGTCGTGGCTGGTTCTGATGAGGTCACTATTCATTGGGAACTGTTTGGTAAAGAAGTCAGGATAAATGAATTACATGGTAAATGTATTATTTGATGTTCTTCATCTTCGTCTTATTATTGTAAATACAAAATAATACCGCAGCTACTGCCTAATTTATCAGAGTATCGTCGTTTATAAAGAACAATGGCAAGTTCCATACAACAAAATACCTGAAAACGATTTACAGCGTCTATGTATGAAAAAATGTTTAAACCATAGGGTACCTATTCCTTAAACATAATCACCAAGATTTTTTATTAAAGGAGGTCACAAAAAAAATATATTTGCATTTTTATATTGGAGAGGTTAGACCGTTAGAAAGCACAAGTCGTCGTGTAAGGCAGATAATCAAGTCCGGGGGCAATGCAAGGGTCAAAACTAAAGATAAAACAGAAAACTAGGGAAAAAACTGCGCAAACAACAACAAATAACATCCAACTAAACTGTAAAACAGCGGTAGAATGAATCAAATTGAAAAACGTCAAACAATAATTCTGTACCTTCAGTGAAAAGTGATATATCTTTACTTGTATCACTTTTAATATTTTCATATAGAATTTATCAGAAAAAAATGCTCTATTTTTTGGTCTAATTAACACTACTCTAAGGTCCAAATTGAACGAGCTAATTTTGGTGTTAAGTGCTATAACTAAGCATTTTTTACATTTTTCAATGTGTAATAGGATACATTTTATGTAATATCAAAGTGAACTAAACAAACATTTTAATATGCCACATGTTTAGTAATACGAGTATAAATATATCCTATTACGCGATCTAAATATCAATAGGTGAATTAGTACAAAATGATATAAAAACACTTCTATTAATAAATATTCCATCATTGCTTCTAATCATTTATGTGAAAATCGGGACAATTATATTTAAATCATAAAAAGGTAAATATTTTTACAGAAAAAGTTGTGTTTGATGATACAAATCTTTGTATATCAAATTACATTACTTTTTCAAAACTATTTTGATGTTCAGACTGATTCAGATTTAAAATGTATCAATATTAACATCATCTTGGAATAAGTTTTTAATAACTCAAATTGAGATATATCAAAATATAACTTTAAAAGACTTCCTTTAATGCTAAGATCATTAGATGTGATTAGATGCATGCTCTCGGTGACGCAACCGCAAGTGAATCATGCACGCCGCTCGCGCCCCGCTTCCCCGGAAAGAGTGAGATGCATATATATTATTGAAAGAAACCAGAACGAGTGAGTGACGAGCGCGGACTGCGGAGTGTGGTGATTGGTAGTAGAGGTGTTATATTAGGGTAATACTATTATTGAATATATGTATTCACTAAGTCATATTAGCATACCATACCTATTACTGGATAATAGTCAAATATTAGTCAGCCATTTTGAGATTTATATTATATCGTAACTATTCTCCGTATTCGTTAATCCTACTAATATTATAATCTAACATAATATTTCTAACGTGCCTATTCTCTCCGTATTCGTTAATCTAACCTAATATTGATATCGTAACTATTCTTCATATTCGTTAATCTAACATAATATTGATATCGTGCCTATTCTCTCCGTATTCGTTACTTTAACATAATATTGATATCGTACCTATTCTCCGTATTCATTACTCGAACATTATTTTTATTTTTTATTTATTACTGTTACCGTACCTTATTCTCTATATTATAGAGAATAATATTATAAATTATTTAATGAATAATAATTATTCATTAAATAATTCATAATACTATTCTCTATAATATGAATATACAGCTGGTACAGCAGAGTACCTATGTGTGTGCGAGCGATGGGCGATTACTACTTACTTAAAATTTATCGAATGAATCGACAATTGTATTTTAATGTATTCGAATGTCGATTCATTCGTTAACACTATAAAACAATCGAATAACTATCGACCAAACGAATAACTATCGACCAAACGAATCACTATCGACCAAACGAATCACTATCGACCAAACGAATAACTATCGACCAAACGAATGAATTTAGTAATTCCGTTAAAAAAGATTTTTCTTTTAAATTAAGTCAATAAAAAATATAATATATTTTTGATATAACGTAGTCTGATAAAACAGATATTATTTTTCGTTACATAGGTATGTTGTTATATTTCTAAACATTTTTTTGTTGTATTATGTACCTACTTAATATTCCATTAATGTAAAAGCAAAATAAGTCAATTTTAGATTATTTTACGAGAATAGTATAATAATAAATAAATATTAGTACTTAATTGTCGTTTTTTTACTGTTTATAAATCCATATAGATTTACACTACAAAAAACATACGTAATTGGGTAATACTTATTATGTTTCGAAGCCAAATAGGCAAGTAACAGTTAAATTACTTTAATTGAATAAAAATCCATGATGCCTTCGATTTATTCGGTCGATTTACTACACCGTGCGATTTGCTATCGAACTATCGAAACATACGTTATACTAAATTACTAATAGTTGCGTTTCATTTTCGACGTCGAATACTAGTTTATTAGTATTACTAGTTTTATCGAATAAAAATCGAGGACACCTTCGATTCATTCGGTCCATTGAATACACGCGCGATTCGTAGTATTCGTACGCAGCATGTTATCGCGCTTGACTACAATCGACGGACTATCGAATGAAATTAGTAGTTATTCGAATGCATTCGAATACATTGCCCTATCGAATAATTCGATAGTTTTTAGTAATAATCGCCCATCGCTAATTAAACATGCTACCTTTAATTAACAAAGAAATATAAGACTGATTTAATAGGTTACCTACCTAATAAGTTCAACATTTAATTATAATTTGGATTTAAGAATTGAGTTTTTTTTATTGATTACTTAATAACAATAAAGAAATTGAGCTTAGTTCACTTCATGTTTGTTTTATTTTTCGCGTTAAACGTATTCCTACCTATAAATTCCTTCTAGTTATATTTAAATGTTAATAACGTTGTCTCTTCATTTCAACTATATCAGTAAACACTTACGAGTTTTGTAATGTACCAAAATTAGCAACATATTATAAATCATTGTTCACATTTTTTCTTAAATTTAATAATGGTGTATAACAATTTAAATTTAATTTAACTTGGAAATTATTGATAACTATACACATTTAAAAAAATCACGTCAAGTATAACTATATTTATTTAACAATTTTTTCTTTTAGTAACTCCTCAAAGTTCAAACTTTCGAAAATACAAAGCATAGAAGCATTCAACACCAAGCCAACAAACAATGTGTAGAATGTTTCGAGTTGTTTTAAATTATTTGACATATTAAGCGGCGTTAATTTCTACTGTGTTAACTGATACAACTGAACTTCTTTATTAATTATAATAAAACTGTATGAATTAATATTTTTTCTCTTATACTAAAACATATACCAAGATATTATTTATCAATGTCAATAATCAGTTCTCATTTTAGTGAGGTAGAAAAAGCGGCAGATTTTTTTTAAACTTTAACATTCATTTTCTCAAAATCATGTTTTTTTAATTATATCACTTTTCACTGGAGGTACAGAATTCATTGTCATTGTGACAAATGATAATGTTTTATTGGCCCATGGATACAAGTCCTTACAGCGACAAATGATAATGTCACTAAGTGTTGCCATTGCATTTTCTTTCTATTACAATTATTAATACTCGTGACTGTGTAATATAATAGTATTTACCGTGTCTTTTGGCTGTTGTCTACACACAAAAAAGCAAAGTTGCTTTCCAACAAGCCTAGGTAGAAACTATCATTTTGAATCGGGCGTTGTTAATGTTTATAATTACTACAAAAATAGGGTATTTTTCTATAGTGGCAACTCTGGTGGGTTTGGCTAACACTGGATATGGATTAACTCAAATAAAAATCTATTAATTGCAATATTTTAACCGAGGCCTTTACACATATAACTAAATATGTATAAAAAATCAACTAATTCAAATAACAAGTTTTGCATAGGTCACATTTCAAGACGCTTCGTTAAACACTCAGGTATAATCTTGCCATTGTTCTTTCCAGTTCCTTTTCGATGCGTTTATCTAAATTGATTCATTATAATTCGCATCGTAGGTACTATTAGTTAGTACTACTAGCTAATCACCATCTTTTGTCGTAGGTATACATTTCATGGTATTTCAGAAAAATTTAAATCTTCCAGTAGCATCGTCCGTGGCTGACTAATTAGGATATAATTACCATGATTATGACAGGTCATAGACATTCGAGAGAAATTTCATTTTATGCACTCGGTCACTCAGAAATATCCAACTTATCAACATTAAAATACAGCAATTTAAATGAACTTCGTAAAGACACCGATTAGGAAAAAGTGAATACAAAACAATGTCACATAATAAAACAAAAATAAATAGGTAATATTTCCAGTAGAAATAGGTCCCGGTAATAAATAACTTCCCCATATATTATTTTACTATTAAGTGATGGTGGTTTTGCGGCCTTTCGGGATGAAACACGAATACAACATTGGTTGTGGACAAAAATAGGTACACTAAATATATGGCCCGGCTTAATGGCCTTCGTTGAAATATTTCGAAAAACATAGATTTGGAAGATTAGATGATAATATTATGAGTTCGTTCATCTAACATGTACCAATGTATAATTAATTAAGTACTCCAAGGCAAAATTTTAATTCTGTACCTAGGTACATATATTATGTAACTATTTTATGAACGCCTTCATAAGTGAACAGACAGAAATGTGTTGCTGGGGAGTTTGTTGCGCCGCTTCTTCTTCCCAGCAAAAACACTGAAGGCGGTAAAATATGGGCATTAAAATGACGTTCAAAAAGTACTACCTAGTACCTATTTTGAATAAATTATTTTGACTTTGACTATACAAGCTTTAGGAAAACTGGTGTTAATATCATCAGATATTTATGGTTAAAATTTTGGGATTGTGTTTTTTTTATTTTTTTATTACATAAAAAATACAACAAAATGATATCATTTTGTTGTATGGATACAAAAAGTCTAATGCTTGCTTCAGTATTCAGAAGTACCTAATGTTCTGTGATCAACAAAACCGAATTGTTAATAATTACTTTTATATCCTGGACAAGCAGAAACCCGCAGCAATTCAATAAAGTTTATTCCTCTTCCAAGTGATTATAAAACCATCAAAACTCCAAAACACGGAACTCGAATTTGGCAACAAATCCCAAACGGAACCAGAAAGTTAAGCAAAAAGCGCTTTAATACTTAATTTTTAACTGACTCCAAAGTTGTGATACAAATTCAGTTCGTCGGTGCTGCTTGCAGCGTTGCACCGATTGTAAAAGGAATCTGGAATGAGGGTAGCATCTTGCCTTTGCGCGCGAATACCAATGAAACGTGTCCCCAAAGATGAACCGTGAGGAACTTGGTCTTTGAACTAGTGACCCGATGGTATTTTAGAAAGCAGTTGAGAATTCTAAAAGTCTTTTATAGAAGGAAATGAAGCTCTAATAGGATCGACAGTATTGAGATTCGTTTATCTGTTAGTATGCCGATATACCTACCGACTTTTCAAATTCTTTGAATAAAATCTAATAGAACTACTGGGTTAAGACTTGCTTTTCACTTATTTTAGATAAGATTTTACTGTTTTCAAAGTTTAGCCAAATAGAATGATGTATCTTATATATAGCGTTTAAAATGCGTGTACAAGGTTTACAGAAGGCCACGAGGGGGATAAAATTACCACATAAAATTACACTTTCTTAATCAAAGTCAATATTTATTTGTACATACATACCATCACGCCTGTATTCCCCGAAGTGTTAGGCAGAGGTGTACTTAATGTACACCCACAGTTCGCCGGTATGTTTAGGTCCCATGTAATAGGTGGCGAGCCTATTGACATTCACCGGGCACAAATCCAGACTCCGAGCTGCTACTGAGAATTTCATAGAAAAACCCAATAACAATATTTATTTGTATTAATCGCGAATTATAGTTTTTTTTTGGTGTGACAAGAATAATTATCTTTTTATCCGGTGTAAAATAAAGTTTAAAAAGAAAGAGTCCATTTTGGATTGCAACTGTAACCGTGGTTGTCTTTTTTGAAAAAACTTAGGTACCTCATCTGCGAAGTTGCGAGAAATAATTACCACAAAGCTGATGAATAAGTAATAGCTTCCTACACGAGCCGACCGTTTAGTATCGTATTAAAAATGAATTTTCGTTTAAACGCCTGAGTTGTTTACTGAAAACAAAGTCGTTAATGTAATCTCATAGCTTCGTCTTCCAGTTCAAAAACTTGTTGGTCGATAAGAATTTTATTTTAGTACTAGCTTTCCGCCCGCAGCTTCGGCCGCGTGGACAACACGATTTTGGCTGTTGAGGTTTTTTCAAAATAACAGGTATATTTGTTATTAAATGAGCAGCATTGAGGATGTGGATGGGTGACCATTATTAACACATCGACCCGAAAATTGTCGGTTCTGGCTGTCCTAGGTCCAAAAAGCGTGACAAACAGTATATTATTCGAATATCGATTTTGTCCAGAAATTCAGTCTTTGTGATGTTTCATCAACAACCCATTAACCGTCTCAGCGCTGGGCATGGTTCTCTTCTTAGAATGAGAGGAATTAGGCTATAGTCCACTACGCTAGGCTACTGCGGGTTGACAGATTTCACATGGTGACAAGGAATTCTAAAATACTCATATACAGTCACCTAGACTGTTAGACTAAAGCGGACCCTAATATAATAATATAATTGGGAAAAGGATAGGAGCATGGAGGATAAGATGAGCGTATATTGCATCAAATCAAATATATCATCTTTCTGTACACTGGCCTGCAAAACTAAGTATAACACTTTTAAAAATACAATATTTTTTTAGGAAACAAGATACATTTTCGAAATAAAATGAACTTAAAATAGTAAGTAATAGTTTACTATAGTTTCAAATCAGAAAGCTGATATTTTTTTTACTATATAAAGTTTTTTTATTTTACGACTTCTATAGTTAAGAAAAAAATTAAAATTGAAAAGTGTACTTAGTTTTGCAGGCCAGTGTACTTGTACTCATTCCATTATTATTTAGTATTTTCAAAATAAAGGTACTTAGCTATAATTCTAACTCGCAAGGGTAAGCATGCTCTTGCTCGAGTTTTGCAAGTTATTAATCAAATACCAAAGTTTATTGTAAGTAACTATTAGTAAGAAATTACTAAAATTAAATTACTGCAATGTTATTAATTCTAATCAAAGTAATGATATTTGAAGAAATATATATCATCGTACATACCTACACTTATTTTTTCAGTATACTACAGTAACAATTTGCTCATTAATGTATGATTTACCAATATGAGTGACTATGTTGCCATTTCCCGAGCACAAATACAAAGTTCGGGAGAAAGAAAGAATTATTTAAAGGATCCTTACGACGGTGAATCAAGCTGGGAACCTTACACTTTAGAGCGATTGCTGCTATTGACCAATGAGGAAGCATAATTATCTTGTTTCCAATTATTAAAAAAATGAGGTTGAATGCTATTATTTCTTTAAAAAGTCAATTTAATCTTTGCGGGAGTTGCTACAGAAAATAATAGCCACATCGTGACGTAAGAGATCCAAAAACCGTCGCAATGCGGTTAACGAAGCAACAAATATCGACGCTTTATCAATTGTGATACTTGGGAAGTTCCCTTTTGTCTAATTTGTTAATCGTTTAGTACAATTTACTGTAGATAACTATTTGAAAGAAGTTGTCTTGACAGGCGAGTTTAAACTTTATGTTTATTGGATCAAAGTAAGTACTTACTTTTCGGTTTTCTTGAGCAGTGATCCCCTGATTGCTGACTATACACAACCCCGGTTGAAGATACGGGCGTTGCCTATTTTCCGCAAGAAGACCCACCCCTTCCGGTAAACGGTTAAGTGTTTTGTACCTTAATTGCTTATCTTCTGAGTTCGATGTTCGGCCAGGAAAGAGGTCTTATTTTTATTCTAAATATTTTTAATTGTTCACTCGGCAAATTTCAAATTTTTATCAAAAATGAATTCTATCGCTATTATTCAACATAGAAGGAAAACTATGTAGTTGAAGAACTGTAGAACTTGTCAACTGTCTACTTAGTATGGTCTTTTGATAAAAAAAAATTGTTGATTGTTTTTTAAAAGTAATATACTGTGCCACCTGACTGACTAAACTGTAACACATTTTTTTAAACTATTGGAAGAATTTATAATGGTATTAAAGTAAGTAAATCTGCTAAGGTTCGTCTGTAAGAGTAAGTTTATGTTCAAAGGGTTCTGTTTTAGTACTTAGAGCTTTATGATTCTATGAAAAAGAATATGTATGTACTGCAAAAAACTCGATGAGCAACTTTTTTTTTTTTTTTTAATTATTGTTCCGAACTATGCCATCAACAGAAGAACAAGAACAAGTGGATAATATAGAAATGCATATCTTTCAGTAGGTATGTATTACATTGAGTGGTATAGAGGTCAAAAGCCTCGGGATATCATCCCCGGAGAAAAGTCTGTCGTAAGATATGGTAAACTTTAAAATGAAAACAGACGGAAATATATTGTGAGCGGAGCTGATACGATTTTCATCTTTCATGCAGCTAAATGATAGAGTTAATTTATAAAGCTCTGGATAAGAATGGGTTTATAATAATAAAGATGAGATGATCAAAAAACTAAAAACGATCTTCATAAAAATAACAAAAATATTTTATTATGATGAAGAATCTATTAACTAAACTGCAAAACATTATATAGGCTATACGTAAGCTGTTATTAAATAATATTAGTAAGCTTTGTTTACACCAACAAAGCCTTCATTAGGGTAGTTACTTAAAAATGAGACAATATCATTTACATACATACATACATACCATCACGCCTGTATTCCCCGAAGGGTTAGGCAGAGGTGTCCCAATGAACCTACAACTACATTTCGCCGGTATCCTTAGGTCCCATGTAATAGGGGGCGAGCCTATTGCCATTAACCGGGCCCAAATCCAGACTTCGAGCTGTTACTGGGAATTTCATAGAAAAACCCAATAACACTTTGCTCAACCTGGGTATCGAACCCAGGACCTCTTACGTAGCAGTCGCGCTTGGGACCACTAGACTAACGAGGCAGTCTATTCTACTATACTATGTCTAATCTACGATATTATTTGATACTGTAGAATCCAACTGATGTAAATGTGCACCTCTTTTACATATTTAAAAATACTTTGTTTCAATTATTATCTTTCTCTTTTTGTTTTAAAATTAAAATGATCTTTTAAATATATTATTCCCCTAAAAATTTGGTTACATTTAAATATATTTCTTATAAGGTGACTTAAATAATGGAAATCCTGCCTCTTAAATTTAAGGAGTAGGTACATAAACTTAGAAGTGCGTATCATTTTGTGTTACTAAATTTTTCTTCTTCACATATTTAGTTCATGCGTTCGTATGAATAGGTATCTATTCACTAAACGATGAGTTGATTTCGCAATTCAGTAAATATAAAAATCAATCAATAAATGGTCTTACTAGTGATATGCCAGCTACTCACATCCATGTCCGTGGATAAACATTTCAACGATCCGGTACATCCACCACTCCGCAATAATTATGCAGCTTGATTGAAACGCATTCCTGTATTGTATCACAAAATACAGGATTTAACGATCACGCGACGTTTGTGCGCCGATTCGACAGCCATACATTCGTCAAGTGCATGACACTCTGCATTCTCGGAGTGGTCTCCCTCACGCTTCGTTACCCGCAGCCTCAGCGACAAGGGTTTTTGTGTCCCCAAAGGAACGAAGGAGGAAATCTGAACATTTCTCCCCTTTTTCTTGCTTTCAATTTACGTCTTCTCAACAGCTTGCTTTACTTAATTACTGTTATGCTCGTTATGGCTTCTGACGGGAATGAGTTGAATACTTTCTCTGTTCTTGTTATATAAGTCGTCAATAGTTTCTTGTTTCTCATTTTTGCTCTAAACTGTTGGTTCAGATTTCTTTTTGTGTTATTCGATCCTATGATCGGTTTTTGTTTCTTCTTTGATCTGAAGATCATTTATTTATTTTTGGAAAACTTACAGATATATAAAGAACAATATTTTAACGAACTTACGAAATATAAGGACATGGAAAATCCTATACCGTCATATATTTTGTCCCGTCAGTTAATCGAACCCGCCATCCGCAGTACAGCAGACGATTGCTGGACAACTGCTCCATTCAAACCATCAAGATCACAGAAGTATCTCATATGTATTTCAATTCCTAACAAGCGTGAAATGCAGGTCAATATAGACATGAACGCTGCAAGGCTTAGGCTTCAAAATGTCACATGTATACATACATTTTAATATTATACGTACCTTACTTCAAAAAGATGTGTGTAGGTACCTAGGTACTATTTATGAGCAAGTTGTTTTTTTATCCTCACTTATTTTGATTGTTAAAAAAAACTAAATAAGAGAGTAATTTCAATAACTTCCCTCAATTTTCACTAAACTTCACTGAAATTTTTCTTCTTAAACCACCCCTGTATTACGAAAAACAATACATAAAAGAATTATTCTAATCGGTCAAACAGTTTTTGTGTTTAGGCGAGACTAACGAACGGTGATTGATTTAGATAGGTATGTATTTATATATAGAATTTTAAGATTCATTTATGTACTAGAATATCCCTCTAAATCTGATGGGAATTCATAGCATAAAACTATTTCCAACAACCTGTGCATAAAACAGAGCGGGATGTTTATCTTCCAGTAAAACTTATATTAAGTTACCGGCTATGTACTTTGCAGTTCTGAAATCACCACACCCGTATTTACTTGTTATACGGAAATTGGAGGAAATTAATGAGATTTATACCGCAATTGCACCTCTTGAGGCTTTATTGAATGAGTAGGTAGTTAAAGTATACTTTACTAAGTAAATTTTACGAAGGTTCATATTGTTATTCTTGTGAACGCTATTCGCTGTAGGTAAAGCTGGTAACGATTTTAGAATAGGTGTTGAGGCAATTTGAAAAAATAATAATTGTACTATTTCAATCCTAGTGTAACTGGAATCGAGAGTTTGTTTTTGCTTTAGTTGCTCTTTTATCCTATAGCTTCCTGGTAGTTGCGGTTGGCTGTGAATTTTTTATACATAATTATGTTAGATAAGAGAAAATCCTTAGCTCAAATTCCTGTCCATTTCTTATAACTATCTTAAGTAGGTATATACTTGACATCAATAATAAAAAAAATCCATGATTTTCGACTATTTTATTTCCAATTAATCCATGACTTTACTATAATATAGAATATTTCAATAAATTCATAGATGTAGCTGACGTCATCGTTAGACGGACACTGTGGAAAAAAATCGTCACAACGGGGCCTATGGACGAGAGGTTGAAGGGTTAAGGATCCGGTGTACCAAACCAAAGAAATCTATTTCGAGTTCTGACCTCCGTAAATTTTTTTTTAAGTAGCAAATGATTGATATGCTTAAATGCATGACACAATAAAACTGAATACATTAGTGCCTAGCATATCAATCATTTGCTACTTAAAAAAAAATTGACGGAGGTCAGAACTCGAAATAGATTTCTTTGGTTTGGTACACCGGATCCTTAACCCTTCAACCTCTCGTCCATAGGCCCCGTTGTGACGATTTTTTTCCACAGTGTCCGTCTAACGATGACGTCAGCTACATCTATGAATTTATTGAAATATTCTATATTATAGTAAAGTCATGGATTAATTGGAAATAAAATAGTCGAAAATCATGGATTTTTTTTATTATTGATGTCAAGTATATACCTACTTAAGATCGACTATTTTATTTCCAATTAATCCATGACTTTACTATAATATAGAATATTTCAATAAATTCATAGATGTAGCTGACGTCATCGTTAGACGGACACTGTGGAAAAAAATCGTCACAACGGGGCCTATGGACGAGAGGTTGAAGGGTTAAGGATCCGGTGTACCAAACCAAAGAAATCTATTTCGAGTTCTGACCTCCGTCAATTTTTTTTTAAGTAGCAAATGATTGATATGCTTAAATGCATGACACAATAAAACTGAATACATTAGTGCATATATGTTTTTTTAGAATTAAGCGAAATCTTCCATGCATATGTTTACAAATGTAATGAGTTCCACTTAAGTAGATTCCAGAGAGCATACCATTTTAAAATTCACATCCACACGCGAGAAACAGGTAACAAACTCGCTCCGTTCTTTGGTAGTAGTAGCAAGGAATGCATACAAAACTATTTAAGTACATACAATATGGTCTTAGTTCTTGCTTACCTTACATAAAATGAAGAATGGCATGGCAGACAGTGTGTTAATATAAAAATATGTGTAAATAATAAAACATGGTTGGAATACATATGACAGGTGGGAAACAATAATGTGGACCATAACAGGCGTACAGTGGGCTATAGCTGTTACCTGACCCACTAAGAGCCTGCACGAATATAGATTTTGATTTGGTTTTTATGAGTAAATCCTTTAGATAAGTAGGTACCGTTGACTTGAGCTATAAAAAAATACTGTTCCATAAAGATATGAACCATCTGTGTTTCCTTTTCCGTTTCGTACCCACGACGGTGTATTCAATACTAATATCAATATCAAAATATTTGCGACGTGTTTCAAAAGCACTAGTATTCACTGAAGTATGACGATTCAATCGATCGCAGCATTCATCCAGCATATTGACGCTCAGTTGATTCTGTATTCACCCGTAGAATCACTCGGTACACAGTATTTTTCAACCCTATTCACTGAACGGGTTAACCTTGTTCCATAAATTCTTTGTTAGCTGCGGACGGTTAGATGGCTAGTGATTGCGTGCGTGCTCAATTTAACTTCATACCCTAACTTATTGATAAAATGTGTTAGTTGGAGCAGAGGTGTAGTAATGAACAGAGGTGTACGGGCTACGAGCCTCGTTGATTGGTCGTCGTGACTCGTTGCTGAGTGTGAGCTTTGGAGTTCGATTCCTTGGTGGTGTCCCGCGTACAGTAAGGCTAATGGCAATAGGCTTGCAGTTTGCTTGCATGTTGTACACAGAAAACCCTCCTGAAAACAAACTTAGTAGTACATTAAATAAATTATTTAAACTACTTGAACCAGCATTCACTAAACAAAGCTATGAATTGAAACCGTTAATTTATTTATTAAACGCGAATATTTTTGCAAAGTGCTCCGGACTCTGCATACATATTTATTACCCTGGAGATAGCCGTAGGAAGCCGCTGTGCATAGACATTGTGTACCGAAACAAATAAATCATGTTTTTTATACAAACAACTTGTGACGCAGATTAAATGCTAGGTCGTAAATTATTGTGATGTAGATTTTCTGTGACTTTTGTATATTGCACATAGCTGTGCCCCGTGTATTTACTAACTTTGAGCTGACTAATAGACTATAAACCTTCCCGAAGAATAAGGCTATTTATGCATTTTTTTTCAATGCGACTGGTAATTCTAGTGATTAGCGCGTTCTTATTCTTATTCTTATTCATAAAGAATAAGAATAAGAATAAGAACGCGCTGTACACAGAAAAACATAGTAACACATTAATTATAAACAAACAATGTACAAAGGCGAGCTTAACTCAACATTGAGTTTTCCTCCAGCAAACCTTTGAGTGATCGTTGTTGATCTATAAAAATAGGGTTTGAGTCAAGTGTACAATAATTATAATAAGTAAGTAAATACAATAAGCGTACAAACTATATAAAATTATCCAACATACATACATAAAATACTATAATAATACATAAATACGATTAAATATATATTCTAAGTTCTTAGTGTATAAAGAAAATGCTCCTTTATTCTCCTCTTGAAAACGTGCAGAGAGGGGCAGTCTTGCAACGAGTGCGGGAGGGAGTTCCATAGACGTACTGCATATACAGTGAATGATCCGACATATCGACTTGAGCTGTGACGAGGGGTACGTAAAAGAAGGGATGAATTTATTCTACAAGGTTTTCCCCTGGGGATAAGATACTCAAAGCGTTCCCGAAGATAAATAGGAGAGTTAGGGTTATGCAAGATGGAAAAGAGAAGAGAAAGGATGTGAGCATCTCGACGCTTTTGGATAGGCAGCCACTTCAATTGTGTCCGGAACTCCGACACATGGTCGTATTTCCGAAGTCCGAAAATGAAGTGGATACACAAATTTTGCAGACGTTCAAGTTTATTAAGAAGTTAACCCATAATCCAAAAGATTGTAAATCGATGGCCCCACAGAATAAACGTGTAAGTCAAAAACCACAACTTTTCAGGAAAAAATAAAAACGATTAAACTTGAATAACTGTTGTTTGGAAGTATATAGGGTTAAACAAATTATATCAAATTAAAGATAAAAAAATATATTATTACATTAGATTTTTTATTTATTTTTAATTTAAACGGTTTTCCGACAATTTATGAAAAACCATTTTATTTTTTTATTCTTGTCAATTTCTATGACTAGATAACAGTAAACTTTCATTACAAGGTTATTCGTGTAAAGTGTCAACAAACAAAACTAATAATATTATATTACACTATTATTCGACAGTAATCAAGTTTCTTTAATACCTAGTTACAAGCATAAGCACGATTGTTTACAGTAACTTACTGTATTGTTTGATTATTGTAAAGATAAAATGCATTTATATCAATGTTCATAAGATCGATTCTCATTTATGTAATATACTTTTGTTATTGCATGGTGTAATAGTGTAAACTTCATCAATTAAGTGAAAGGTTGAAATGAAAGAAAAAGGTTTATTAAAATAAGAATATAATAGAGTAACTATCAACTTGCATAAAAACTAAATAATAATCACAAAGTAAACAACTTAAATCTCTTTCATGATTAGGAAATAGCTACTTAGTTTTTTTTTTGCAAAGTTTTGCAAACAAAATAACAAAAAAAAAACTAATCATATCGTAATCTGAAATACTTAATCTTCTAATCTCCGTCACTATCATTGGTGACAGAGATCGAATTGTCCAAAGGAACTAAGTTTCTATAAAAAGTTTGGTAATGGTCTGGTATGGCTCGTGAATCACACAAACTTATCAAATCCTTATGTAAAGGGAGAGAGAGGTATCTTTTGTTATTTAAATAACTATCAACAAAATCACCTACTTATACTCGTAGTTCTTGCCTATGACATAGACATAGTAAGTTAATAAAACGAAATCAGGATTTTCATGATGACAATCAAATGACTACTTTTATAATTTTTCGGTGCCAGATATATCTCCAGTTTTCAAGACAGATCATACTTTAAAAAGTAAGATTAAAGTCAGCTATGCAACAGCTTCGTTTTTTGTTGTCTTGGCTTAAATGAATAGGTAAGTGAAGATAAGAGTTACCTACTGATGTAAATATTTTTAACAAGAATAGGTACTTACTTTCTATAATGCCAAGACATTTAGAAAACATAATACTCGGAAGTTATATAGTAGGGGTTAACACTCTTATTTAATAATAATAATAATAAGGAAAGGATCTGTCGACATGTTGGATAGATTATAAGAAGGCCTACGACTCGGTGCCGCATACATGGCTCATGAGGGTGCTGGAGTTGTATAAAATAGATACAACTTTACGCACCTTCCTGGTGTCATGTATGGGGCAGTGGAGAACTGTCCTTCGCTATCCAGGATGTAGGCAAATTCAAGGGAACGACGAACCTATTGAGATTAAGCGGGGAATATTCCAGGGCGACAGTCTGAGTCCACTGTGGTTTTGTGTGGTTTTGTTTGGCCCTGAACCCTCTCAGCACCCTGCTGGAGGATGCGGGGCTGGGCTATCCATTGCGGAGAGGGGGTCAGGTGATATCCCACCTGCTTTATATGGATGATTTGAAACTGTTTGCCTCCACCAGGTTGCAACTGATGGAGTTACTAAAGGCAACTGAAACTTTTAGTAATTCCATCAGGATGGAATTTGGCGTAGATAAATGTGCGGTCATGCATGTAAGGCGGGGCGGGATTGTGGAGTCTGAGGGACTACAACTCTCAGATTCTATAAACCTGAGATCACTCTCCGCAACTGATACCTACAAATACCTGGGTATGTCAGAGGGGTTAGGCATTAACGGGGCTGACATGAAACAAACGTTACAGGAGCGCTTCTTCGGCCGCCTGAAAAAGGTACTTAATAGCTCTTTGTCAGGCGGCAACAAGGTGCGCGCCTTTAACGGTTGGGTCATGCCGGTCCTGATGTACTCCTTTGGCATACTCAAGTGGACCCAGACGGAGTTGGACGCCTTGGATAGGAGAGTCCGGTCGCTGTTGACCGCAAACCGGATGCATCACCCACGTTCGTCTGTCATGAGGCTGTACATCCCGCGGAAGTGCGGGGGTCGAGGTTTTTTAAATGCTAAGACCCTCCACAACCGGGAGATATGCAGTCTCAGAGAATATTTTCTCAAGGCTGACGTGGGTATGCACCGAGATGTGGTCGCAATGGACAAGGGACTCACCCCGCTATCTTTGGCTAAAGAGAACTGGCGCAAACCTGTGGTGCTTAGTACCAACGACCGCAAGGAAGTATGGCAGAGCAAGGAGCTTCACGGACGCTTTTTCCGTGCCCTTCATGGGCCCGACGTAGATTTTCTAGCGTCCGTGGCCTGGCTACGCTTCGGAGACCTCTTTGGGGAAACCGAGGGTTCGGTCTGTGCAATTATGGATGAAGTTATGCTGACGAACAATTACCGGAAGTATATCATGAAAGACGGGACGATCGACATATGTCGGGCATGCCATTGTCCCGGTGAGTCTATCAGGCATATCACTTCTGGGTGTTCTCGTCTAGCTAACGGCGAGTATTTGCACAGGCATAACCAAGTGGCCAGGATTATCCACCAGCAACTTGCTTTAAAATACGGCCTTGTGGATTCTGAGGTACCGTATTACAAGTATGCGCCCGACCCAGTTCTCGAGAATGACCATGTCACGTTGTACTGGGATCGATCTATTATCACTGACAGGACTATTGTAGCCAATAAGCCTGATATAGTGGTAATAGATCGATCAGCGCGCCGCACAATGATTATCGATGTCACTGTCCCGCATGACGAGAACCTCGTGAAGGCTGAGAGAGAGAAGCAGTTGAAATATCTCGACCTTGCTCACGAGGTGGTCGCCATGTGGGATGTGGACTCGGCCATCATTGTGCCGATAGTCGTTACGGTCAATGGACTTATCGCCAAGAGCCTCGACCAACACCTCAGGAGGCTCGAGTTGGGTGGCTGGGTTAAGGGCCTGATTCAGAAGGCAGTACTTCTTGATACGGCGCGTATCGTGAGGAGGTTCCTGTCTCTGGGGCCCTAACCACCGGTAGCTTGGACCCTGTTCCCCATGCCGGTGGATCACTATTTTTATATTTTTAAATGTTTTTATTCTCTCTTGTATTTTATAATAATATTTAAAAATGTAATGATATGCTTTAAGATTAAATAAATGGAATAATAATAACAACTACAACTCTCAGATTCTATAAACCTGAGATCACTCTCCGCAACTGATACCTACAAATACCTGGGTATGTCAGAGGGGTTATGCATTAACGGGGCTGACAAACGTTACAGGAGCGCTTCTTCGGCCGCCTGAAAAAGGTACTTAATAGCTCTTTGTCAGGCGGCAACAAGGTGCGCGCCTTTAACGGTTGAGTCATGCCGGTCCTGATGTACTCCTTTGGCATACTCAAGTGGACCCAGACGGAGTTGGACGCCTTGGATAGGAGAGTCCGGTCGCTGTTGACCGCAAACCGGATGCATCACCCACGTTCGTCTCTAATGAGGCTGTACATCCCGCGGAAGTGCGGGGTTCGAGGTTTTTTAAATGCTAAGACCCTCCGAAACCGGGAGATATGCAGTCTCAGAGAATATTTTCTCAAGGCACAGTCGCAGTCGCAGTGGACAAGGGACTCACCCCGCTATCTTTGGCTAAAGAGAACTGGCGCAAACCTGTGGTGCTTAGTACCAACGACCGCAAGGAAGTATGGCAGAGCAAGGAGCTTCACGGACGCTTTTTCCGTGCCCTTCATGGGCCCGACGTAGATTTTCTAGCGTCCGTGGCCTGGCTACGCTTCGGAGACCTCTTCGGGGAAACCGAGGGTTCGGTTTGTGCAATTATGGATGAAGTTATGCTGACGAACAACTACCGGAAGTATATCATGAAGGACGGGACGATCGACATATGTCGGGCATGCCATTGTCCCGGTGAGTCTATCAGGCATATTACTTCTGGGTGTTCTCGTCTAGCCAACGGCGAGTATTTGCACAGGCATAACCAAGTGGCCAGGATTATCCACCAGCAACTTGCTTTAAAATACGGCCTTGTGGATTCTGAGGTACCGTATTACAAGTATGCACCCGACCCAGTTCTCGAGAATGACCATGTCACGTTGTACTGGGATCGATCTATTATCACTGACAGGACTATTGTAGCCAATAAGCCTGATATAGTGGTAATAGATCGATCAGCGCGCCGCACAATGATTATCGATGTCACCGTCCCGCATGACGAGAACCTCGTGAAGGCTGAGAGAGAAGCAGTTGAAATATCTCGACCTTGCTCACGAGGTGGTCGCCATGTGGGATGTGGACTCGGCCATCATTGTGCCGATAGTCGTTACAGTCAATGGACTTATCGCCAAGAGCCTCGACCAACACCTCAGGAGGCTCGAGTTGGGTGGCTGGGTTAAGGGCCTGACTATGCATAAACTTTAACTATTAAGACCAAAACACTAGTATTTGAACACTTAATGCTATAAACAATCCGATTAAATACCGTAGGAGGCAATGCAATACTTTAATTTTAAATAAAAAAATATTTTAAAACTTTCATTCCACAAAATGACACATTAGGAATAAAAATTTAGTGCGTCATTACAAGAATAAACGTGTAAGCTGCTATTATACAAACTCGAAGAAGTGCACAAGTCCTCTCAAACGTTTGCTTGTTTTAACACGTTTATTCGTGTGAACTCAGGGACCTAAAAAGCGTTTAACAATAGCATATACTTTTATTCTTGTGATATAATTGCATGATTTTTCCCTAGAATAAAGGAATCAAATGATATAATAGGCGTATATTTAAGTCAAAAATTAATACAAAAAATTGAGAAGGTGCTGCATAGGTCAAAGAAACGAAAAATGCAATAAAAAAATATTTGTGTAAGAGCTCTTGCACGTTTATTCTGTGGGGCCATCGAAATGTATCTGCCACCAATAACAATTGCTTGTGACTTAGCAGGGTTTACTAACACTCCAAAAGCTTTAGCCCACTTACTTATGTTTTGAAGATCATTATTGATGGCAGCAATGGCTTCAGGTAGATCCTCGACTTTAAAATGGCGATAAAGCTGTAAATCGTCTGCGTAGAGATGATAATGTGAAGATAAGACCTTGGTTATAGTGTTTATAAACACAGAAAAGAGAAGAGGAGAGAGTACGCCACCCTGAGGAACACCCGCAGCAAGCTCACGCCATTCAGAGAACATCTCATCGGAGCGGAGCGCATATCATCGCGTTCAAACAAAGAAACAAATATTTCCGCTTTATTATAGATATATTAAATACTGATCAGACTGCCTCATTAGTCTAGTGGTCCTAAGCGCGACTGCTACGCTAGAGGTCTTTGGCTCGATCCCCCGGTCGAGCAAAGTGTTATTGGGTTTTTCTATGAAATTCTCAGTAGCAGCTCGGAGTCTGGATTTGTGCCCGGTTAATGGCAATAGGCTCGCCCCCTATTACATGGGACCTAAGCCTACCGGCGAAATGTGGGTGTAGGTACATTGGGACACCTCTGCCTAACCCTTCGGGGAATACAGGCGTGATGGTATGTATGTATATTAAATACTGAGAAGCGTTAAACGAGCAAAATAACCCATGCCTCAGTCGGTGACACACTGTCGCCTGTCATGGTCGTAGTGAATGTAACAAATCCCCTGGCCATGACTAAATGGCCAGGGAAGGCAATTAATGCACTTTTGAGTCAGTACAAGTCCGACATACCCCGCCGCCTCCCCAGGTGACAGACGACCCATGAGGATTTTCCGCTTCTACAAAAAAGGTACATTCTCAATTGTTTTTACATGATTATGGATTTAAAGGAATAACAGTAATTTTCCTGGTATTTTTTAACTCCCATACAAATGTGAACCACCAGTCTTCCAAACTCCACACTGTTATTGATATAATATTCAATATAATATTATTGAAAACTGAAAACGAGTTAACAAATTAAAATTTCACTCACGTTACATTTATTTGTTTGTCAGTTAACATGTCAAAGTAATCTTAACTTCCAAATAGACTAAAACATAAAGTTAGCGAAGTCAACTTTGGGAGAATTTCAATATAATTTATTCACGTTTGAACATACTGCTCTAAATACCTATAACATAACTCACAGTGGGCAAGGACCCACACAGTTGACGATTGTCACGCGTATGAAAAGAACAGAACTAAATTGTTAACCGACTTCGATAAAAAAGGAGTTATTTAATAATATTTTCTTAGATCAACTTTAGGAGCAGTGTTAATTTAATCAAAATCGGTTCAGTAGTTTTCAAAATGAGGGCTGTTAAGCGTGTATCTACGTGACACTAGATGAGAGAGTCGTCAGTCGCAAAGAGTCGTCGGTGCCAAATTATAATTAGTATTATAATAATGTAATAATTATAGTTAGATAAAATTAGAATTAGATAGGGTTCGTCATTTCATGCTTCCATATAGGGAAAAATGTCAAACCAACCAACCAAATCGTAGTCACCTTCGAACCACTTCCGAATCTCTTTACATAAAAATTATTTCGTAATATTTTTAAAGCCGATTAGTTTTTAAAATCACTTTTTTAGGAACATTTCAAATAACGAATTAATGTACCTACTATTTTTGCTGCACGTAACATTCCTTATTACGTTGAACAATACAAGCGTATAAAAGAAACTGCAATATAACACTGTATAAGAACTAACAAAGCAGCCACCACAACTCACCACTAAGATTACACAACAAAAACACGAGAACAGATTTGAATCCTCTTACTCCGATTTGTGGCACCGAAATCCAGACACTGTTTATATGCTTTAAAATCCGACAGTCTCCCCCTAAACTCTTAGAAATACAGACACCAAAATAAATCACAACAGTTTTAACATTAACTGTTTTTCGTTGTATTGTATCCTTAAACCGCAAAAGCTGGTAATTTATCTTCGGAGATATAGAAGTCGAAAAACAGGGAAAGATTGCAGTCCCCGGAAATCTTCCTACAAACAATGCTGGGACAATTAATGGAGCGGCACGTCGAGACTGATCATTGCTATACTCCCGATGGCAATTAGAACAGAAACTTGTGTAACCTTGAGGAAAACAATGTAGTTAAGTAATGAGATATGTTGGACAATTTCCATCGTTATGACTGAAGATAGTTTATTTTTATCTTTTTCTGATGAAATTGTAACAAAGATCGTGATTTTTTAGCCGCTCTATTGTGATTGGCTATATGATTGCTTATAACGGTACAAGGAAAATGATAGTAAAACTAAAAAAAACTTTATATTTTTTCTTCGAGTAAACAACGAAACAAAGAAACATGCCTACCATTATGTAATCATTATATCCTGTTTCGGCTGTATCTAGAAAGGAGCTTACAGTTTATTAGATATAAATATGCTTTTTATTTGCTATAGGGTGACAAGCATTGTGTAAAGGTTATGTCGCATGTTACCCGTTTTAAGCAGCAGATGTTATTAGTTTCGTCCTAATGATATATTATTATCTCTTGCAAATTGTTTAGCGTCATTTTCAATTAAAAGTTTGTGACGAGGGTACATTGTACACGTAAACTAAATAACTTCGATTTGTTCGCTATTGTGAAACGTGCTTGTTTAGTTTCACGAATTTTGAAAAGGATACTAAAAACTACCGACACGCATAATTTTAATAACACCACATCATAAAACATTATTATCGAAAACTTTGGAGGCTTATATTCTAAACGTGAAGCCTGATATATTAAATCATAGATTTTCTAGTGTGTAGAGTAGCAAGAAAGATAAGAAAACGTGACTGTGCATTGCCAAATTTTTGTAATTTTGGATTGTTTAAATGATTAAATTTTCAGACAATCGTCAAATTAGCCCATCAAGGGATTCAGTTGGTAAGTTTAGTGGAGATCTGATAAAAAACAATCAGAAACAGCGGCCGAAACAAAAGCAAATTTATAATATAGTTTTATAATTATTAAAAAGAGCCCACATTCTTGCTGCACCTGAAAAGAGCAATAAGTTATTTACTGCATTAAATTATAGGTAGGTATATTACAGGTAGGTATATTTGTAGATGCACGTTACCTCTTGATGTAAATCACATATTCAAAGTACCAGTGTGATACATACCAATTACCAATATAATATCATAAACTCAGGAAAAATGCAAAAACATAACCCTTCTTTGCTAGCTCGGTCGGGTTAAAATTCGTAGCAATACGGGTGAATTTCTTCACAACATAAATCAGTTTCACGTTGTTCGTACGTGTCAATGTAGTCGGATACTTTCAACTACTTTCTATTCTGAGACCGTATTGTTCATGTAGGACAAGGGTTTATCCCGATCCTTTGATCGTTCGCGTTCCTAATCCCAGCTCGGCTGGATATCTGCATAACCTAAAAATAAGTTGGAAGAAAAGGAATATTTTATCAATGAAGATATTCTCTATATTTGTAAAAAAGAAACTAAAATTCTTTCGTAAAATTTGTACTTTTTTTAATATACTTACGTGTGATGTTTCCTTGTACCTGGTTATGAAATGAGGCTAAAGTCACAGTACTTGTATTTTTTGTCTAAGAATATTGTAATATCTATTGAAAATGAAAAAAAAAAAGTCCAGTTTACTCTTCGTAGTCAACCTCGCCATAAATCTATTGGCTAGCTAATGTTTTTACAATACACTAGATATTATACTCCGTGCCTCAGACAGCACAGCCATCGGCAAATAAATTATGAAACTCCCATTTGATACTTATAATCGTAGTTAGTAATCTAATCATTAAAAAATAAAGTAAACAAGATACACATTGTTCCCGGAAATCGATTTGATAAAGGCACCCCAGAAAAAAGGAAAAGAAAAATGTATTTTCCTCATTCGAGTTCTAAATAAATCCGTACAAATGATCGTGGACGGGTCGTGCTTCATTTTTATTGATAGATGTTCTTCTATTCGCTTGAGGATTAAAATAGAATGCACGTAAATTGAAAGTGTTATTTTGTTTCTAACATGTAAAAAAACAAGTCAGTGTATTGACAGTATTTATTTATATTATAAAATATAATATGCATATTTTTATTTTATTACCAATCACAAGAAAACAACATAGTTAATTTCCCAAACGTTTTTGTAAAATATAGAATTTATTTTATTATATTATGTGACTGAGATACTTCGCTTTTTAATAGATTACTCATTCAAAGTAAGTACTTTTAATGTAAGTAAGTAATATTAATAACATTCAGCTGCCAGCCTTTGCTTTTACTCAATAGTATCAATTTTCGGTAAGATATTTTTCCAATAAAAATAGTGAGCGACAGTCATCCAGGGCAAAGAGTCACTGTCAACTCTTGCAATGTCATTTTATTTACTCATACAATATAAATAAAGCGAAAAAAAATTACATTGATTTGCGGAAAGCAGCTTGCAACTAGCAACTCTAACCTTGGAATACGTATAATGTAGAAACTACAACTATATACGCATAAAAGTGAAGCCACAAAAGCTACTCTTAAAAAGAGTAGTTTCACATTTTGGCGATTAATTACTCTGGTACGTCATATAAAGTGTTTAACAGTGGTCAAATCTAATTTAATAATTCCGTTTTGTGCCATCTCTACCCGTTAACATCCTGGTGGACTTAAAAAGAAACAGGATGGGATGAAATTTCATTTGTTAGAAGCTCAGTTTGTGGACACCATACACTAGGTGCCTCTATTGGCAATGGTCTTAACTAGACCATTGCCACCTGTACTCATTCTATGCTCTATGCTATTCTTAGTCTGGGGCGGTACCGAAGTATTGACCTACCATATTCTTCCGCTAAGCTTTAATGTGATAAGTACTTAACTTATTGCGTTCCGATTTGAAGGCTAACATAGCCAGTGACGAGAGCGTATGAGACTTAACGACTAAGGTCTCAAGATAACAACATCCTACTGATACTACTACTTCTAGTGTTGCTGGCTATAGGCTTCGGTTGCCGCTTACTATCAAGCAGTCCGTATGCTTGTTTGCTATTTTTTTTTTATCTGACATACGTCAAAACACAGTAAATCCGTTTGACGCAAAGTAGATTGCTAGATTCTACCACCGTTCCACCAAGCATGCTAGGTTTTGTTGCTTAATAACAAATAATTACTAATTTACCCCCATTAGAAGAGGTCGTTTTGTTTTCTAATATGTCCCGCTGCGGGTTATATTAAACGTCACATCACTTCTGCTTTTGGTGCTCATGACATTAGTTTGCTTTGACTATTCAACAGCGTTTTCCATCTATTTCACAAAATGTTCTAATGCTTACTTCATTACCATTTCAAGAGAATAATTACAGGGAACGAATGCCGCAGGCGACCGATTGTTCTCATCTAAAACCAAAGTTTTAATTAGAAAGCTTTGTTAACTTAGATTAGTTATAGGTTACCCTTTACTGCGCGACGTGGCAGACGTAATTATTTTAATATTAAATTTGTTAATTATAAGTGTGGAGGTCGCGTGGTAAAATGTATTCACCTATAACATTCATTACAAAACAATCGATACTTCTATACTTACCTACATTATACATTCAAAAGTACATACAGTTCGTTTAAAATAACTGTGCGGGTTTAAAGTTATCCGCAAGTGCAGTAGTAATAAACATTCGGTTAGTTTTGCTGATAATTTCGATATGAATGTATTAAAAATCTTAATATATCTTTTGCGTGGCATTTTGGAACGGTCTCGGAAATAACGTAGGTACCAATTCTGTGCAAAACGTACCTACGGATTCGTACTACCTTATTTACTACTACCTTGGTTATAATCTGAGTGTCTTTAAATCACGAGTGAATTGGTTTCTCCTAAGCAAGCGTACTCCATCGTAGATCGCAGTATCGCTTCACACCAGGGGAACTGGCGACACCGGAAGCGAATTCGATTGGTATTGATAACATGAATTATAGAATTTACTTAAGGGATGTCCGAAAATTTCGGAACAATACCCCAACAAAATGTTGTCGTAAGGAAGTCCTCAGTTTTCGTTTCTGTTCAAAGAACAGTTTTGGTAAATTAGCATACCTAATTCCGATCACTGGTCATAAGTGATACAAATTTAAAAATTTAAGAAAGTTTCCTAATGGAAAGGATTCACAATTCAATGGCATTCCATTAAAGTTTTTTTTTCCTAATTTCGTAATAAGTAATAGTTGCTAGAAATATTCTTCATTAAAATCACACTCTGATTCTCTTCTAGCTTCCAACTAGAACTATAAATGAATTGAATAGAATGTAACTGCTATAAATAATACTCAAAGGTCAATAGTATTTTTGTACCAAAAAAGTTATCGGCGTAAAAAGAAAAAGTTTCTAACCAATGAGGCGGAATACTATTGGATATGACGCCATATCGACAAGAGTCCATACCTACGCACCAACCCGCGCACCTATTTATGGTACTAATCTCACCTGGTGGTGAGCACCCCTGTTTGACAGGTCAATTAACTGTGCCTAGAATTTTATTCGAGCAAAATAGGTCAGGGGTCAGCTAACAATTTATTTTTTGTTTCTTTCATAACATTCCCTCAAAACGACATTCTTATTGTGAACAATTTTAATAACTGGATGAGCGCAAGAAAAACATCTAAATCGCAGAGGAACCTTTTATACGGAATTGAAAAAACGTTTTAATGTTTTAGGAATGCGAAGTAGCTCTTATCCTTACCGCAAATGTCGCAGCCGAATATTTGTTAAAAAAAAATATTAACGCAAGTAGCTCGAAACGCCACATAGCTTAAATGGGACTGGACAGACCAAGTCTAACATACCTAAGCTATGCACAAAAAAAGTATTTAATACCAAAGACATTTTCATCACAATAGTATTACCAACAAGAAACTGATATGACACGCAATCCTGACATGGAAGACAATAAACTTGGTGTACAACAAAATCTCCAAAAGATTGGTTCGGCGTTTAATCGGTACATAGTTAGTATTCCATACGACAATAGCAATATATTGTGACCGGTCGGCACCAATCACGCGTAAAACCAACTTATCCAATAAGAGAAGATGTCTCTATTCTGGAAATGGCGCTCGATATCGCACGATTTGCTAGCGTTTATTATTTAGCACCTGGAGTCCTGGCTAAGTGGCGAACGTACTTACCTTAAGGGGAGTTGACTTGTGATAATTTATATTTGTTAACGCACCTACAATAACATTTGAAGGAATAAAGGGGCTAGTGGCTATTTTATGACTAAGTACGCTTATCAACGAGGCAGTCAAAAACGTTGGTCTAGTGGTCCCAATCGTGACTGCTACGCTAGAGGTCTTTGGTTCGATTCCCAGGTCAAGCAAAGTGTTATTGAGTTTTTCTATGAAATTATCAGTAGCAGCTCGGAGTCTGGATTTGTGCCCGGTGAATGGCAATAGGCTCGCCCCCTATAACATAGGACCCAAAAATACCGGCGAACTGTGAGTGTACATTAAGTACACCTCTGCCTAACCCTTCGGGGAATACAGGCGTGATGGATGGTATGTTACGCTTATCAACAGATCTGCAAGGTTAAACTGCGCCTGCTGCGGTCAGTCTATGGAGTGGTGACCATTTTTAACTCATTAAGCCGTGAGAAAACGTTAAGGCGTTTGTCCTGGTTGACAATCAAATGAACCGAACCAATGACATTCGTCGTCGCTTTGTGTAAACTATGATATTCAGCCAAACCTGGTTAAACTTGAAGATGAAAAGGATGAAATGCACCTATAATACAGATAAAATACACGTGTGGCCGAAACGTTTAAAAAATGTACGTGTAAAAAAAATTGACGTTAGAATATTATTATGACTGAACATGACATCCAAGAAACTGAGACGTCTAGCTCTCGGAAAGAGTATCTTGACTGAGATCGCTACAGCTCTTCCGTAATATGGACGTATAAGACGAACAATTGCCATTCTGAACACGTACCGTTCTCGATGGAAACCATATCTTGCGTTATTAATATCGGGCGGTTTTATTTTTTCATTAAATCTGAACTTCTTTTATTTATTCTCTGCGTAACAATAGTTTAGGTTACAATTAAATTAATTATTTATTGGCCATTGGTTTATTAATATACTATACATTTCAATCATCTAACAATAAAATTTATATGAAAAAAATCCATACTAATATTATAAATGCAGTTACTCTGTTTGTTTGTTGGATACCTTTTCATGCTCAAGAGATAAATTGATTTTATTGTGTGTATCATCATAAGTTCTTCGTAATGCAAGGAAAACTATGGGCAACACCTAGTTTTACTATATACAATTTATGAACTCGAACATCTATTGATATTGGATATGGGTTTACTGGATGAGGTTTTGTTTGTGATGATTGTTAATTTTCCATGTGTCCCGACATAATGTATTGAGGTAAAGGTAAATAAAGCGATCCCATCGTTCTTGTTGAAAATATCTCGAAATGGATATCACAATAAACTATAGATTCCGTTTGTTTTTGAAAGTTGAATCATAATTACCGCTTAATTATTAAATGCTTCATTTTATCCTTAAAAGTCCTTTGGAATCACGGGTAACAGCCGCTGTTATTATAAAGATACTAGCTGTATCCTTGCAGTGTCACTTGCGATGATCTGGTTTTTACCTTTAACCTGGAGGAATTTCGCAAAAGCATGGCATAATAGGTTCTGACTTACGAATAAGGCAAGAATGGAAAGTCAGACGTACCTACAGCTTCCCCTGGTGGCAGACGATCCATAAGATTTTTCCTTACCTAATATAAAAAAGGTACTCACCTACGTTATATAAGGAACTTCTATTTCATTCTTTGTGCTTCTTCTTTCAGTCAGACAGAAGAAACGACATCATCGCAGGTATCGCCGTAAGTACACAGTCACACAAAAAATAGACTTGGATAAGTCTTGAACACTGAAGGCCAATCATGCTAATTTAAAATGGTCAAAATATAGTTTCCAATCTAGTCTCAATTTGTCACAAATGTCGAATGTATTCTCTGAAAAAAAAAATATAATGTTAAAGTACTGCTAAATCACAAAATTTAACCACCGTAAAATCACCGAGCGTGACAACTATGACATTGGTTATTATTGGAATAAGTATAATTGTTTCGATCATGTTTTGTTACCTGAATTGGCCTTCAGATGTTCAGGTACTCAATAAGTCGACAATGAAAACCTGTCTGTAATATTATTATAAAATGGAATCATTTAAAATTCTAAAATTAAGTTAAGTAATACTGCAGGCATAGTACTAACTTTAATTACGAATACCACAAAGAGAGAAAAAAACAACAAGATTAAATAACAGAGATTCCAAAGTTTATTAACCGTTTACAACAAAATTTCCGCAAGTTCAAAAGTTTCGTTAAACAATCTCCCTAACACAATAAGTCTACTCAAGGATTTTAATTTAAATAGTTCTCCTCTCCAATAAATATCTTCTTCAAATTATATTTCGGTTACCGAAATAGGTACCAGCGCTAAAATATACATCAAATGCCTACGTCCTTTGTAGTAAACGCTGTTGTACACACGGCCAAAGGTCAACCGGTACAATTCTAGTTTAAGCTGATCTCTGAATGTATAGGCTTTCCTTACGATAGAGGCCAGCGTTAACTGGATTTGTACAGCTCGATGTATAGCCGTGCGTACACGCGGCTCAACATCCTTGCTATAATAATCCTTTATAAGCTGGCCTCGCAATGTAAAGGTTTTCCATACATTCCGAGATCCGCTTGTACTGGATTATGCTGGATTGCGTAATCGTATATTTAGTAGACAAAATATTTAGGTGTACAGGCAATTAAGGATTACGTATTGCGTGAAACATAATTACACAAACTTTGTCAAATCATAGATGTCGTTTGCTCCCTATTACCTATATCTAAGTTTTATCGACAATACATCTTCATATTTAGACATGGTCTCTTATTTTTTTTTTTAATGCGATAGAAAGTGGTTAATTAGACAGTACTAGTGATCAAACTGTCTGGTTTGTTACGGGTTGTCGTCAAATAAGTAGACAAGTCACCTGATGGTAAGAAGTCCATCGCCAAATAGCCAAACATTGAGATGATCTAAACATTACCTTGTCAGGCGAGTCAAACTTTAAAAAATATTATAATACTAGCTTTTGCCCGCGACTTCGTCCGCGTGGAATAGTTTTTCCCCAATCTCGTGGGAATTTCCCAAAATATCGTTATAATTTTAAGCCTATTTGTTATTCTGATGTATAAACAATAATACTGTAAAGTTTAAAAAAGGATTGGATGCGGAAGGCACAAGACCGTTCGAGATGGCGTGCATATGACGAGACCTACATCCAGCATTGGATGGCAACAGGTTGAAGAAGAGAAGAGACTGTAAAGTTTCATCAAAATCCGTTCAGTAGTTTTTGCGTGAAAGAGTAACAAACATCCATCCATCCATCCATCCATCCTCACAAACTTTCACATTTATAATATTAGTAGGATTACATTATTCCATTTTGTTACATAATACGACTATTAAAAGTTAATTAACGTGTAAATGCAAATTGAAATCACTTAAAATCTATCGCTATTGCTTCAAAAATGAAGGAACCGAATAACACGAATAACGATTCCTGTTTTAATAAAAATCAACTACTAAGTGTCGAACTCGACTGCGATCAGTCGAAACTTGAATATGACTCAACTGAAAGCATTTAGCGATAAGCGTTTTTTTTGTGACACATTACGTTGGTACGTTGGTACTGAATACTAAGTTCAATGTACTGAGTATTAAATGGTAACTAGATCGGATTTATATATTTTTAGGACTCAAAATATATTTTTTTTACTTTTTGCTAACTGCAGCGGCTGCGAAATTTATTACGAAGACTTTTCGCTCGCCGTCTCCAATTTGCGCCCGTCTAAGAACTCACTTGAAGTAAATAAGATTTTCTATAGGTACAAAACGTCTTTTGGGAATCAATCGCAAATTAATCTCTTAATGCTGTCCGTACCCTTCTCATTACAGAGTAGATCAGCAAAGTAATTTATCAAGGCATTTTTGTAATAGACCTTATTAAGTGCAGCTTTTCGATGTTCGGGTCACTATAATCAATACTTTCATACTAATATTAAAAAGTACTTATGTACGTTGATCTGTTTCCTTTTCACGCCTAAATCGCTGAACATTGTGACGAGAAGATTTGGGAGGGACGAGGTGACTGCTGTATCAACCAAAAGAAAGATCCTCGGACCAGGCATATGTTTTGC
Source organism: Subacronicta megacephala (assembly GCA_958496365.1). NCBI lineage: Eukaryota > Metazoa > Arthropoda > Insecta > Lepidoptera > Noctuidae > Subacronicta > Subacronicta megacephala. The sequence continues at coordinate 14,179,650 of OY292521.1, forward strand.
TTGGCGGGCCACGTCTCGTCGATTAATGTCGGACATCTGTTAATGCTACTTACCTTGCAAATATTGCTTGCACAATGCAGGATTTATTTCAAAGAGTTTCTTATGTAGGGCGATAGATATCGCAACAAGAAGATTGCATTCTGAGGAACTTTCTTTTTGAGACAAAAAGGCTGACCTTTTGTCTAAAAAAAAGTACATTTTAAAGTCCTTTTGGGATGACATTGAATTGCGGGCAACATCTAGTGTGCATGTTCATACCTTTTTTATTTTAGGTTGGTTGCTGTTTTCGTATGACTATAACCATAAGTGCGGCTGTAGAGCGTGAGGTCCCGGGTTCGATTCTCAAGTTAGGCAAAATGCACGAACATGTTATAGCACGAGTTTGGATTTTTTGTGCTCGTTTAATGGTCACTCGTATGTGAAGTGTGGATCGATGGCTATATAATATAACTGTATGCCTCTATTTAATCTTTTGAGGAATACAAGCGTGATGGTATTATACAACGACGATGAACACTTATTTTGATTATAGCATTCTAAGATTTTCAATTTCTCGTAAAAAAAGATGCTACTAAAACACTTTCTGCAGACAAAACTGGAAACTATCAAGCAAGAAAAAATAAAAACCAAAAGCGTCCTGAAAGGTAACGAAGCGAAAATTGAAATAGACCGTGAAGCACGTAAGAAAGTCATGTTTAGTTTGGCGGCAAAATGAACCACTGATTCTTCTCACACCCTTATTCCAACCGAATACGGTTCAAATTGAGTGAGGGTAATTGTTAAAGCTTCTGTCGGTGTTTTGTGTTAGCTTAGGATTGGCAACGTGGGAGCTTTATTAGGTTTTGAGGTGAAAAAATCTCTTGATGCCGCAGTATGGTTTAAGAGAATTGTCATTGAGAACAAAACAAATACCAAAGTAAAATTCTAGAAATATGCTCTCAATTTTTACAGAATTGCACTTATAATGGTTTTATTATTATGCTGTTTCAGCAAATCTACAACTATAAACTTTAAACTTTTCTGTTAATTTTTTCTGTAATTATATTGTATCCACCCAATGAACGGTTCTTCGTGTCGGAAAACCGACACGTTGTTATATGCCCCTGAAGTAATACAATTATAAATTGAATTAAAAATACAAAATTACTCCAACGGTTTTAAAAAATCCTATCCAGGTGATCACAGATGCAGTTAGAAACATTGTATGTTCGATCATTTCGATTCATAAAATTGTGATTTTGATTTGTCATAAAATATCATCAACTTAACGTACATGTATAACATTTTACTTAATTGTTAAAATAAATCAAGTCTATCATTTTTATTATATTTAACATACCATCACGCCTGTATTCCCGGAAGGGTTAGGCGGAGGTGTGTACTAATGTACACCTACATTTCGCCGGTATGTTTAGGTCCCATGTAATAGGGGGCGAGCCTATTGCCATTAACCGGGCACAAATCCAGACTCCGAGCTGCTACTGAGAATTTCATAGAAAAACCCAATAACACTTTGCTCGACCTGGGAATCGAACCCAGGACCTCTAGCGTAGCAGTCGCACTTAGGACCACTAGACTAATGAGGCAATGCATCATTTTATTATATTTACAATTAGAATGTACCTACGTTATACTCGTATCAATCATTACCTATGTTCTATCATGTACACAAGATAATTATTTACATAAAAAATCTACCTATTAGTAGAGTACTTGCAAAAGTATTTTTAGAAGATAATCAAAAGAAAGATAACATGTAGGATATGACATGTGATAGTTGGTGACAGGAAAAAGAAAACAAAACATATTATAGCTATAGGGAATTGTATTGGACGTTTTGTATTTTTAGGAATGTGACGGATAAGTTTTATCTACCCCCTAATTATATTGGATTAATAATACGAGTAAGTTATCATCTCAATTTTTACATTCAACCGTGAGTGTTGAAAATTTGCTTTATTACTTCATTTGTATGGGACAGAGTTTTGTATGTGAACGTACAGTTTCTGCGCAAACAATTTTGTTGACCAAATTAAAGTTGATGGAATTTTGATGGCTGAATTTTCTTTGATAAAAATACTGTAGAATGGGTGGAATCGGGTTGCAGATTCTGATTATGATGAAATTGATGATGATGAATAGAATGTCCGAGAAATAACGGTTTATTCGAGAGTTCGCAGACATATTGAAAAATATAAAAAATTTATTAAAATTTATTTAATTGCTGGCCTCTAAAATTATTCAGATCCATGGTCACAGGTAAGCCGTCTACCCGGGACTAATGGATGCTTGAAAGGATCCGAAACGTCAGGAATAAAATAATATCAATATCAATATAACGCGTTAAAATGCGGCCAGGATACTGTTGCGGGCCAGCCGCAACAGTATCCTGACTGAGTTTGTTGAACGTTTCGACTGTCAGTATATGAACCACTGCTGCATGTGTCACGTACTGACAAATGTTGAAATATTATTTTAATTTATTTTATCTAATATAATATTATAAATTTATTGTTTTTTTTTTGTTTGTATTGCAATTGTATGATCCAAAGTTGATTGAAATAAATATATAAAAAAAACCGTTAAAAATAATGTTATATTTCCGTAAGTTTTAGAAACCAGTTTACTGCCCTTTGGCCTAAAAATCTGAATTTAACTTCATATACTTCACTTAGTATACTGCTAGTTGCACTTGGCTAGCGTAGTAAAGAAAACATTGCAGCGCACGCTCGACCAGTGTACTGCATGGGCCAAACAGCGTCGTGCTCTTGCAACCTTTTGTTCCCATCTTCCCAGCCGTAGTGATCAGAACGATTGAGAAGATTTGATAATCAGTATAAAACGGCTACGGGCAGCGAATTGGGGAAAGTCAGAAATAGCGGCGTGGTAGGTGTTGTAGCACCCGACTCATGTAGACATGGTAGACATTAATCCTGCCGAAGGCTTCAGTGGTGGTCTACGGTCTACCACTACTGGGGTCGGAATAAAACTCACTCTCCCCGCAACCCAGCAAAAAGTGGCACGGCAAAACATCCGTGTGGCTTTAACACGCTATGGGTCCAACACGCCCCGTCTTCCCCAAGTGGCAGAAGTCCATGAGGATTTCCACACGCTACAAAACGGCTAACGTGCTAAAGGAAATAGGAATCCCTCTAAATATAAGAGGAGGTGCCCTTTTTTTTTAAGCTTTCAACACAACACATCTGTAAGTATTGTTTCGTATAATCCGTAAAACCTCCACGGGGACAGACTCGCCCATCAGCGCGCCAGCCGGCGAAACTGTAACGATAACGCGTGAAAGGACCTTTCGGGCCCAAAGTGGCATTAGGCCCCTAACGTCAGTACAGGGACACATTAACTATTCTTGCTTTATGTTCTCCTAGTACTACAACCACCTCGGTCTAATGAACTTTGGTATTAGAGTGCTACGTTTTTCGTTTAAATGCATTTTTGCTGTTCAGATTTAGTTGTTTACTTGGAAAATGTGTCATTTGGGAGTGTTTCATAATTTAAACAAAATATTTACTTTTTCGTACTCCTATATAAGGTTTTTTAGGTTAAACTACGATGGGTGTAGTATTTTTTTATGAAATTCTTAGCAGCAATTCGGAGTGTGGATTTGTGCCCGGGTGAAGTTACTGGCCTATACCAAGCAGTGAGTGAAGTCAGTCTGTGCGTAATACATGCGTGAAGGTATGTACTGACCATCAGTGAATTTTCGATAACTAGCTTTAGAGTTAAGATCGTAAGGATTTCATTAGAATGATTGTACGAGTATGTTTTGCTTTTCGATTATATCTTAACTTTATAATTGTTGTTGTTGTTCTTTGGATTCCTTTTCGTGCATAATTTAGGTGAGGCACTTCAAAATAAAAGCTTCTTGTAAAATTAAAAAGATCATGCTAAGTTTTGTTCCTTTATTTTTATGTAGGTTTACTGTTATATTTCCCGAAAGGTTTAGGTAGACGTTGTATCTATATACCAATTTACTGGTATATTTAAGAATACGTTAATAGAGCTTTTGGTTAGCTTATTGCCCATAGTTCACCGCCCGAATGGACTACACGTTTCTTTTCATTTTACGGAATAATATGCGCCTATAAGCCTCTGTCACTCAGGAATAATGTAGCTTTCTATTGGTAAAATAATTTTCTAAATCGGTTCATTACAGCATTACAGCCGATTTCACGATCCAGTACAAGACTTTTTCAGGCGTAGCAAATATAGCATTTTATAGTATGCTCCTATAACAAAATTATTTTAGTGCTTATACATTTAAGTGCAAGTATTTTATATAATAATTTATATAATTGAAATAAGTTATTCTGCGTCGTACAATAATTATTAACTAATGTAACTTATGTATATGTCGGTATAAATAGGTAGTATTAAATTATTATTTTTTTATGTATATTATTTTATTTATATTTTAAATGTGTTACTGTATAATTTCATTAAAACATTAGATGAGACAATAATATTGCATGAAGTATATTCCGTTTTAATAATATATTTATTAAAAAATTTATATTTATGTATTTTTGAGTTTTCGTAATATTCTTCTAGAGAGTAGAAACATTTATGTATTAAGAATGCTTTGAGTTTCCAATTCAATATTATTAGTTTAGTTGCTTTTTTTATATCTGTAGATAGTTTTTTATATATTTTTACTGCCATATACTTTGATTTAGCATTTTAATTCTGGAATGTTGTAAATACAGTCTGTCTTTATGGCAATTGTTGATACTATGTGTTGATTAAACTTTTGTGAAGTAATTTATATTTTAAAAGCAATATCACGTATCGAAACGAGACAAAACACATTATAATTCTAAGATACGTATTAGACATATAGAAGACGGTTATTGTTTCAAACTGTTACAGTACTATAAGTTATTCTATGTTATTACGTAAGAACGCTTATTATGTAGGTACTCTTACTTTAAAATGAGTGTACTAGTCATCTAGACTTTCGTTATTTAATGTACGAATATAATGTTTTCATCCTTACAATAAAGGTAGGCTAAAGAAATAGCGTAGATACTGGATACTAGGATAGGTCTAGCCTTCTTTATACCGGGGACTACTAGATATAGCCAATCCCAAGGGGCTAAAATTAATATTTCGTGTCTGCTTAATAAACAGTCGCGATGCAAAATACTTACTTAATTAGCAACTTACTTGTTTAGCAGTCCTACTCGGATAGTTTAGGTTGAAATAGCTTTCGTGGTTATTTTTTTAATAACCAGCAGGTAAAAATAGGAGTCCGTCGGATACACCCAAGTTTCAGCTCTTGCTTGCCGCACCGTTCTATCCGCGTAGAACTAAGGCAAGGTAGGCTTTTACCTATAACTTATTAAAAATAAAGTACGTACAATAACTGCATTTTCTCTGCTTTTCAGAAAATCTATTAGAGGGTTTCATAATATTTCAGGGTGATCATAATATTTATGCAATTAAATGGCCAATGTAGCCACCAAGAAGTACTGGGCATATGTGACTTGAAAACTGAGGTCTCGAGATGACAACGCGTTAGTGACACTACTGGTATCACTGACATCTAACAGCTGCGATGGTCATTTACCATCAGTTGGCCCGTACGCTAGTTTTTCATCTTATTACAATAAAATATTCTTATGCAGCATATATGTTTAGTCAAATGGTTCTAAGAAAACCGCCCGTGACCAATAGATCAACAAAAATATCAATTGGCCTTGTTTCCCTTTTGGCTAGTCTAAATAAATGATTTACAAACAATTTATTAGGATGATGAGGAGAGTATCGAACTGCAAGCTCGCAAGCACGTTACATCATAGTGCGTTATAACCCTTACGGTATTAGTAGAATGGTATTAATTCCTAGCCAGTCTTACTGTGTTTGTTCCTTCTTGCTCATAATCCTGCTCATAAGGATAGTTAAACTACGTTTGTATTGTAGAACTAGTATTAGCTTTGACCTCATTAATTCTTAGTCTCTTCGTATTATTACTTTTTAACGTTCTATCTATATATTATATAAAAATCAATGCCACTTTTCGTTGTAATTTTATAACTCAAGAACGGGCTCACCTATCCAAACCAAATTTTTAGGCTTTATTCGGATTATTTAGTAGATGGTTTATGTGAAGTTTGCACAAAATCGGTCGAGCGGTTCTTCATTTATCACATTTTTTGTAACAAATTAATTCAATAAATGGCGGATCATTTTCTTAATGGGGATTTTGCTGTCAAATTGAAACGAACACGTGGGCAACGCCGTGCGCGGAAAGCTAGTAACGAATAAAAGTTTCTTCACTCAACCAAGCTTTCAGTTTCTCAAAAATCTCTGGAAGGGTAGGTCCTTAATATAGCTGGATAGAGCATTAAACACACGTCCACAGATTACAAAGCTACTTTTGTTAAATAATGTTGTCTTTGCAATTTTCGGCAACACACGCAATGTCTCAATAACTTTTATGAACGATTCCAGACGTTGTTGGTCAAATTTAGCACATTTTAAAATGGCATACAGGGCTAAATGTTATATTTGGTTAACAAGACTCCCAAGGGGGATCCCAGAAATATGGATACACTTTTTCTGTGCTATAAAAGCCCTGTTGATATTGTTGTCTGTCAACCGATTTTGTTAATAAATATTTATGTTCTAGCCCTATAGTAAACTAAATAGACGAGTAATCTATCTTTAAAGTCATTATCCTAAAACACGCTACTTATTGAGTCTCTCTCTCAATTTATAAAACGGTACATTACGATAATAGCCTGGTTATATCTCCATTACAGAGCCGCACTTATTGAGTTTAGCACGGGGCCTAAGTGACGTAAATTTAAAAAGTTGGCCAACTTTACCTCGAAGATTAAAGGTTTGATAAGAGATTTTTGAAGGCACAATCTTCATTAAGTGCGCACTTTGCCAGGTTTTCGATGAGTTTCACGGTTATCGTAAATGTCCGGATTGGGTAAAGAGAAAAGGTTTTCTGGTTTAAAAGTTTTATTAAACATAATTTCTGAAAAAGAACTATTACTTAAGTCTAAATCTATATTAACCTATAACCTTTCTTAGCTTAGAGTCATCAAAATTAACTTACGTACAGCATCATTAATTGAAATTAATACTAATTATCGAATTCGTACTCATTATTTAAAAGCCATCATTTCATTTTCACGAAATAGTTACTGTACCTAACATAAAATTATTAGACTCGTCATTATTATTCAGTGCCTATATTATAATTTTATATCGCACGACAAAATAGCGAGTGAGTCAACAATACACTACTTGCATGTTAATGAAAAATTATATTCATACGACTGGCGGAGTAATCCCGTAGTTTTAATAATTTTTGGTGTAATAAATTTTGGTGCGAGCAATATTCGTGAGTCGTGCCGTGAAGCCTGCCATCCTCGTTTTAATAATGTTCTGCGATGTGGCAGGTGACAACTACTACCGTCAGTTAATGTTAAGCGATATAGGCGTAATTAACGAGCGTCGAAATATTAAAATATTAATTACTGTGTGGTGAAAAACGTTACAAGTTGTTAGGTAGCCTGGAGTTCTGTTAATAATTTCCTATCTACTATAGTTTGCAACTTTTTTAGGAGCTTTTGAAATATACTTCGGTATATTATTTTACATTTTTACATTGATATTGTCAGTATGTATGAAAGACGGACACAGTAATTACATTGCTGCTAGTCGTTTCTGATAAATCGAATCTCTGTCCGATCATTGCATAGTAATTATATGTATGTTAATGTATGTTATGTGTATGAGTTCTTGCTTAATCCTGACTTTTAAGTTAATACCTGTCTCAGAGCCATTATTTTTGACAAATTAATTTCAGCTTAAAATTCGTGGTTTTCACAAGTTCTGTAATTTTTTATTTATTTTATACTCAGCACCTAATTTAAAGCTGTCCCATTTTTCCTTCTTCGCAAAAAATTGCTCGAACACAGCCTGGGTAGTAATTAGTTGTGGTTATGCTATCCCTCCTCGCCCCTTACTTAACCAACGCGATAATAATGGCATTTATTAAATTTTCATTATCTTTCACCCTTCTAAGCTTGTTAAGATGAAGGAACTTTGTATATTAAGCAAATAATTATTATTTTAGTTATACTTAAAAGAAGAAGAAATTTAATAGAATTTGTAAGTTAATTATATTTTTTACTTACTGCACTTTTCTCGTATTTGTTTTTTGGGTGTGATACGTTTATGCGTATGCCTTTATCATCTTATTATTTTTATTTATTGTTGTGCGGATTGTGTTGTTTTAAATGTTATTCCTTTCTTTCTTTGTTTCTTTCACAATGGTAGTAGCGGTGACCACCTTCTGATAGATAGTAATCTTTTCCGTATAAGCCTTTACATAAAAAGAAATACGTATATCCTAAAATCTCTGGTTTAATTCTGCGGCCAAGCTCAGGGCGGGGACATAAATTTCTCTGAACTACAATATACTGGCCCCGCTGCATCCAATACTGACGATTTATTGTAGAAAAAATAAAAGGAAACTTGGCTCACTTGACATTGTAAATAATTTGATCAAATGTTTGTTATGAATACAGCAATTAACAGTTCAATCTATTTATATTTCGCTTCTTTACTTCAATAACGTGACAAGTCCGAATACTCACTTTTATAAGATTTAATTACTATAAAAACTTTCTTATAATTTCAGAAAGCTTAATTATTTAACTACATATTTCCCTTTTTCATGCCATAACTTGCAAACGACTTAACCGATTTCATTCATCTATTTTTTTTAGTTTTCTTATACTTTGTAGAAAGTTCTAACGGAAACAAAGTTAAGAAAATTGGTAAGACAAGACATCGTCTGTCGAGTCAGCTAGTATAATATAATTTTAACAATCCTTTGAAATCACTATTTGTACCGGTATAATGTAATAATCGTAATTTTTTTATTTAAAATATTTTTTTTTTTAATTTAAAATACGTAATTTTAGTTTAATACCTTTATTTATATGTTTTTTTTTTATTATTATGTTATTTGTGTCTCGGTGTTGGCCAAATTAAAGTGTTTTCGGTCTTTCTTTCACACTAGAATGAGGTATCTCTCCCATTTTGTGGATAATTTAACAAAATTGCGAGTCTGGGTAAAATTACCCAGACTCGCCTACAAATACCTGTAGGCTCTAAAAACAATTGTTCCTAAAAGTAAAGAACCTGCGACCGTAGCGTGGATGCCGATCGCTCATACTGCTCTCACTGTGCCATTCCGGCCGAATTCTTTATAAACTGTTATAATAATCATCACTCTTATCATTATATGCACTGATTCTGATGCCTCCTATGATTGTATAAGCTTGACTAGCTTTTCCCTGGGGCTTGTTCCCGCAGGACTAACAAAAAATTTATCAAAAACTAACAATCATGATCTCTGCTTTCTATGGATCTGCATACAACAGAGATGTCATGCAATTAATTGCAGAGAACCTGAGATAGATGCAGGATCTCTTCAATTAATTAATATAAACAGTAAAATCGAAATGTAAATCTATAACCTAAGCCAACCCCAAAAAACAACAAACATATAGGAAAGAATTTCAAAAATCACATTTTTGTGTTCTGTGGCGTCTACCTATTATAATTACACTGACAAAAAAATGTATATGTAAAATAGTATACCTATATGACATTATGGCCGAATTTCACTTACGCCAAATAAGTTTCCGTTAGACTATTCGGCAGTATATTTCCTACCAATTCTGTACCATTTTTTTTATTAATTAGGAGAGCAGCAGATTTTATCAGACGGTGAAATGCGGTCTCAGTTGCATTAGTAATGTTATGAATAACTTTAAAATATAGTTATTTATAGGTATACTCGTACATATATCTGCACGGCTACACATCAAAGCAAATATACAACGTCAATTTTTGTTTACCCTAAAGCCGAGACACCCCAATTTTAATTTGATTTGAAAAGTCAGCAAAAAATACAATATAATAAAAATTATTAAAACTCACGCGGTGACACAACCTTATTTACCTAATTTGCGCGGGTGGGTACGAAGAGCTAAAACCCATTGCAATTGATTCTGTTACTGATTCCGTACAAACTACTTTCAGCTTTCAGGTTAATAAAAACTAACGTTGTATATAATTCCAGTATAAAGTAACCTTTTCTTTAACGGAAACCCTGTAGAATGCAAGGTCACCTTAACCTGGATATATTTAGTTATACACTATACCTTTGATATATTGATTTTATGAAGGCCATTTGTTCAGTATCAAACGTATCAAACGACCTTTACGTGTATAACCCACTAATATTAAATACAAAACTACTTCTGTTTGTCTATCTGTGTTTTACCTTTTCACGTCTAAACTGCTGAATTTATTTCGATAGAAGTCGGCAAGGAGATAGATTGCATTCTGAAGAAGAGCATAATTAAAACATAAGTTTAAGCAAAATCCCGGGCAACAGAAAGTAGCTAAGCTTGATTTGAGCCAGGCAAAGTCGTAGGAGCTACTATTCCTTAATATAGAAGTGGAATTCGGCCGGTCTGGTGGCTAAGTTTCTACCTGAATTACCATGATTGACAACCAAGTCGTTAGGATTTCTGGGTCCTCGCATACGGCCTTCAGCAACTAGTTGTATTGACATTTGCTAACGTCATTACGTATTATAGCCACCTGACCCGGATAAAACCGGTCGTAACCGCTTAAATAGGATAGCATTAATAGAATTTGCTGATTCAATATGCATTTAAGTGCACTCAGATTATTATTTTTTAGCTTTTTGGAAGTCAGAGGAACGAGGACAAATTGATAATGGAAAATTAGTGTAATTTAACTGAACTATTGAGACTTAGCTAAAAAAGTGGAATGACACTTATTCCATAGCCTTTTATGGTGTTATCCTGCAATTTAAGGTTTTTTTTAGTTTTATTGACTTAGTGTATTTATTTACAATCGTGAATAAGTTATTGTTCGATGTGCAATTTGAACTGCTATGTACCTAGAGTTTGTCATAGACGAATAATTTGCGAAAAACCAAGAAAAAAATGAATTTCGCGCCCAACCCCGACGCTTGAGCCTTAAGGTTATAATTTTTCGACCCTAATACCTAGCAGCAAGTAAAATAAATTAACTAAAAATAAAATAATTAATTATAATTGATTTCGAAAGAAGTCCCCATGAAATTATTTATAGCCCGATATACTTTACAGTATTTAAAATTAAAACAAAATACTGTGGTCCACTTAAATGTTATCTGAAAGGGCTGTTTCCGCTTTTTCCTGCGTCCGTTCATAGTTAAAGTTGAAAGTTAAAAGTAAATTGTTTCACAGAAAGCGTCACTTAATTTAACCGTCGCGGCTATAATCAGTGGACGGACAGCATCTTGTTAAGTTGTAATTAGCGTCGCCTTTGACAATCTGTGTAGTTAAGTAAGGAATTAAGTACGGTCCTGGAATTGTTGTTAGATTGATGGAATTTGAGACGTATGCCATTGATGTAAAGTTAGATTTTGTTTGAAGAGGAGTGGAGAGTGAAATTCTCAATACATGCTTATTGGCTTTCAGATGTATGTGACCTGGTTTTAATTTTCGAGGTCCAATCCTAGGCAAGACGTCATGTGACTTAGAAACTCAATTCTCTAAGTACTACAAAGAAGGTTCATAATTCTTCTGTTTTTCTTTAGATACATTATATCTCTTGCCTTAATTAATTTTCTTATAAGCCATATTATAGGTTGTTCCCTTTGATATAGTATTTTTAATTAGGTCTATAATGCACAACTTGCAAATTCTAGTTTGATTTTCAAGAGGTACCTAATTTTCATTGTATTTTTCAATAAATACATAACCGAAGGGACGAAGGTTCGTACCTTGTTCGAGGCCATGATATTACATACAAGTTTCCCTGGTTGGCCCTTTTGCATGCTTTTGAATGCAAAAATCTGACAACGGACCACTAAATAGCTGCTTAGCTGGCCCTGTAGTTTGGTGTATGAATATGGTTAACAAATTATTTAAATAATATTAATATTGTTATGAATCATCTGTCGTTTTTACTTAGCTCAAATTTCTAAATGAAAGTTAAAATGTAATATAACCATATTTCAATAAAGTAACGTCGTAATAAAGAAAACATAAATCAAGGGTAGTAAAAATACATTTACATGGAATAGCGATTTCCGGACCTGGGCACAAAAGTTCAACGCTTTATTAACATTAAATTATTCAATTTTAGTATTGATAACGATGGTGACTTGTGTCTACGCTAAAATTGAAGAATTTAGTGTAAAGGGGAGCACATATGATAAATGAGACTATTTTTCACCACTAAAGCTATCTATCTACAAAAGTGGAGCGAAAGAGTGGGGCGGAAGGGGGGAGGGAGTCTCTGATTTGTTTAATTTTTAACCGAATTAGTAATCTATAATAATAAAGAGCTACCTAAAGTTTGTGAGTTTGTAGGGGGTAATCTCTGGATCTACTGAACTGATTTTGAAGATTTTTTTACAATAGAAAGCCACGTTATTTGTAAGCGTTTTAGGCTATTTATTAACCCGAAAAATGGAAAGAAACACAATTCAAAATAGGAGGCAGTGTGCGAATCGCCTTAAAGTTCAGTTGTTATCACCGAGAATTTTAATATCGTTTGTGTGAGGAATTTGTATGAAATAAGGTTAAAAAATTTACTAATACACAGATTGATAAGTTTTAGTATAACTAAAGATCAATTATAAGTCTTCCTTTCAGTGAAATATAATCCATGATAACTTGGACTATCATGCACCTATGAAAACTTGACAGCTCCACTACCATGCGAAGTAAATATTACTATGAAAACGTATTACCTGAAATGTATTTTAATAAAATCCCTATGTCAAACATCGGATACTATTATATTGTTGTATTTCTATTGTTACATTTTGCATTTGAGTGCAGCATCACGACACAAGAAATATTCAGAAGCTTCATTTAGAACAATCTATTCCCAGTCTTTGCCTTAGTTCTTATATGATTATAAATTGGAAAAATAACTTGCCAGTGGTGACGAATGGGAAAAAAATCAGTTGTGGCAAATTGTATCAAAGGTTGTGGCAAACTTATGTTAGGGGTAATTTAAGGCACAAATATAATTCCATTTGTAGTTACCACTGGTTTTTAATCCCAATCTTCACCGCTGTTCGTGGCTACAACAGCTACTATGCCTTGCTGATCTGATATCGCCGTGTGACGATACGATGACTGATGCATGCGTGCCGACAATTTGGACAGGTCAACTCAAAGCTGATAAGTCCCTTCTTCGAAAGACCTGTTTAGATATTGTCCTATATTGTAAATCTCGCATATTTGAGTCTCTGAGTTGGTTTTGGCGTTTCTTCTCATAGGTCGTAAGAAATGCAACAGCCATCGAGTAAAAAAAAATTAAACGTTGACTTGTAAAAGTGTCTTTGAAAGATCTATTCACAGAAATAAATATATCATTTACAGGATTTCGGTATTGCCCAGAAATTATTGAAGAACGTATTGTTTAGGTATTATCATAATCATGAGATGGAAGATTATAAATGAAACAGTGCAGGTAGAGAATGTTCTTGGGTACTTTACCACTTTAAGGTCCAAAAGGGTTAGTCATTCCAATATACATTTTATTTAATTTAATATATAAACTTCTGATAATCGTCTGCAATACGACAACATAATAATGCTTGTATATCGCTCCATTTACACTGCACAGTTAACCATCTATATCTATCGTTTGCTAAAAACTTTTGATGCGATTTTAGCGCTTATCATCAAGGCATAAGATCGAAGATTGCGTATATGTCGATTGGGAATAGTATCGCTTTTGATGTTCAGTGTACTCAGTAGCACTCGGTGGCATCGGTCGTGAAATTATATTTTATATGCGAGCCTTCGTAAATGCGTGCCAGGGAAAACACTATATTATTATAATAATCTGCTAATATTATGTACAGTGGGTTATAGCTGTTACCTGACCCACCCTAGATGGGCGCGCGGTGTCTAAGTGGGTCAGGTAACAGCTATAACCCACTGTACCTAGATACTTTGAGTATAACTCATATCACTAGTGATTGGCCTAGATTAAATCCTTACCAGCTAAACCCAGTGATCCTAGCGTCAAAACCTGGCTTCAATTTCCAAACAGACACACCTCTGAATATTCGGAATCATGTCCGTATTAATAAAATTAATGATCACTCCCTTCCCTTCCTTCCCTCCCAGCAGTGGGTCACTAAATGGATCAATGATGTGACTACCTAAACATTTTCCTAATTAGTGAAGTAGGTCTTAAGTTCACATATAGTATATCTGAACGCTACTAGTGTGACTCTTAAATAATTATATAATTAGTGTATTTCTACCCAGCACATCAAGTTGCATAATTCTCACATTATTAGAACAAAATTGTTAACAGAAATAAAAAAATATATATCCGCAAAGGACCGGTAAAAATCTATGGAGATTTTTACCGGTTTTCCACTAGAAGCCTCTTTATTGGAAACCATGCATGTAGTTCTTGGCAATCCAAAAATACTTGTAACATTAGTCTCGTTTCAATTAAACATTTGACTTTGAATACCTCTATAATAATAAAATAATTATTTTTTTTTGGCTTCAATTTGAGTGGATCTTTTGTTTCTGCCACCGACTCCGAAAAATGTTTTAGACATAATGATATTTTTTTATTATTTTTGAAGGCGGTTTAACATTTTTTGTTAAAAGATTTTTTATTTCAATTTTTTTTGTGATCACGTCGTTTTTCAGTAGTTTAGGTTGTAATTTACCTAACTTACAATAACCCAATGGCAACTGCTCATCACCTTTTACAAAATATTGCTTTTCCAATGCAGGGACGTTAATAATTGAGAAGTTCTCCTGGTACTTCGCCATAATTATGCTTTGCAACTAGCATAAATTGCAACTATATAAAAGTATTCGAATCGCAACCCCTACAATACTTATTTTTGAGGTATTGCGGTGCAGCGGTGGTCTTCATCATCAGTTTCACTTCACCAAATGAAGCTTTCCTAGAAACTGAATTTGTTTTGCACGAGTTTCCTAGAGTAAATTCAAATACAATACTTATTTGAAGAGTTCCTTCGATTCCTCAAAGATCCCATCGTCGGATTTTAACTTGATGACAATGGGACTACCTGGGAAGTATACCCTTACGACAAAATAATAATTTTCAAAATCGGTTCGCAATTGACGGAGAAATCGGTGAACATACATAGAAAAAAAATATACAGACGAACGTATAACCGCCTCCTTTTTGAAGTCGTTTAAAAATGGACACTCGTTGCTTTTTAAACAAAATAAGACATTCCTCGCTTGTTGGTTTTCAATAATAACCTAAAAACCAAATTAATTCCAGTGACACAATATAAATTTATATTATGCCTTTCACACACATTAATTACAAAATACTACCTCAATGTAAATTTAATATTAGTTCTCCATTATGCGTACCGTTCAACAATGGTGTGTTGTTAGTAATTCCTGTAAAAGCATGTAGGCCGTAAATTTGATAACAAACTAAGCAGTTATGTTGTACATTGCGAAATATCCAATTTCATTAATTAACGGGCTATGCACTGGTCCCGCAGGCAAAAGCTATGGTCTATTTATAATACACGGGTCGCGGCTCAAGTTATGAATATTAAAAAAGCATAATTACTCAGCCTCTCTCCCTCTACTATCTCATTCTCTCTCTGACTGACTGACATCTGTGACTCCTTAATGTAGTGGTCCTAAGCGCGACTGCTACGCTAGAGGTCCTGGGTTCGATCCCCAGGTCAAGCAAAGTGTTATCGGGTTCTTCTGTGAAATTCTCAGTAGCAACCCAGCTCAGTTGTGCCCGGTTAATGCAATAGGCTTGGCTCCTATAACATGAGAACTAAACATACAAGCGAAGTATGGGTGTAGGTACATTAGTAAACCTCTGCCTAACCCTTCAAGGAATACAGGCATGATGGTATGTTATAATTACTATCCTTAGGATTTACTGAAAACTCTAAAAGTTTTCATAATAATCATCAACCCATTTATTATCCCACGGTTGGGCACGGGTCTCAGAGTGAGAAGGGTTAGGCTACGCTTACGCTTAGCCTAATGTGGGTTGGTGTCTCAATATCAACCAAAATCGTCACTCTCAAGTTGATCGGTACTGATTGAGTGTAATAGCAAGTGTGGTCACTTTGATAGATGTGACTTTACCGGTACATTGCCTAACAAAGCCGTTTGAGGGCTCAGGAATAATGAGCAACTTCATTACTGGTTTTGTAGTGTGTTTATGACTATACTTGGAAAATAGTCTTGAGAATATAAAGGGAACGTCTCATAGCAATACTCTTGGTGTTCATGTTTTTAAAGAAAAGATAATGTAAAGTAACTAGTAACGTAAAATACTTTAACACAAGATGGTACCAATTATAACTAACAATTCTTTTGATTAATTTTCTAAACCGCTACGGTACGATATACGACTTAATTTGGTATTTTTATAACAAATCTTTCCTTGGGAATGTTTATTTATTACATGAGGGAAAACAAACAGCAGTATATAAGGCATATACATAAGATTATTATCATAAACTTAACACGTATACTACCCACTACGCTATCCACACATTTTTTATAAGATAGCAAACTACAAAAACTGTTATTTGTATCATGAGTACATTTGTGACAGAATTACATGTTTAAGTATTTTACGCAGCTTATGGCACTTTCCAATAAAATAATATGATGAACAAACTATATGTAATCATATGTATGATGATTCAATTATGTCCACGTTTTTCAGTAGTAGTGGCTCGTTGGCATGTCTACATGCCAGCATGAATGGGTCGGCACGATCCGGGGAAGTACTGCCCTTCCACAGAATATCGACGTCAAATAACAGTATGCATACTGACACTATTTGACTTGGAGCCCTGGAGGCCCAATTCCTCTCTCAGCCCCCTTCCTTCTCCTTTTCTCCTTCCCCTCACTTTTCCTTGGCTCGGCAACGCATCTTCAACTCCTTCGGTGTTGCAAATGTCCATGGGCGGCCATTACTACTTCCCATCAGGAAACTCCCCTGCTCGTTTGCCGAATTATACCATAAAAAAAAAGTAAAGGTAATCCTTAATGGATTATTAAGGATTACCTTCTCGTTTTTAAACAAATATAAAAAACGAAACTGTTGCCCGCTTATCATACTAAATCATTTTGTTGACTCTGCTTATTTTTACCTAAAATAAACAGATTCCTAATTTAGTCATCATCAACCCATTACATTGTCCCACTGCTGGGCACGGGTCTCCTCTGAGTACGAGTAGGATTAGGCTATAGTCCGCCACGCTAGCCTACTGCGGGTTGGCAGACTTCACACGCCGTCAAGAAAATCTCTCAGGCATGCAGGTTTCCTCACGATGTTTTCCTTCACCGCTTAAGCGCGTGATAATTAATTGTTAATACGCACATGACTTCGAAAAGTCAGAGGTGCGTGCCTTGGATTCGAACTCGAGACCTTTGACTTGGCAGTCCAATGGTCATATCACTAGGCTAATTTAGTGCTTTAGCCTTCCAAATTTCTTACTGAATACAAAACTTCTATGATCAAGTCCTACAGTGACAGATGGCCGCCCAAGTATCGCCTTTTCAATTTTTAGTCCTTCGGTCCCCGACCAGTCCGTTGTTATGTAAATCTATGCGCCATTTGGCTCGGCCGTTGATAGCTCAATTAGATCGCCCAATTTTGATCGATTGGCTGGCTGATCGTGTTAAACTTATCAAGTTTCTCCTGGGATGAATAGTTTACGGATACGATTATATTACAGAATTATCTAGTCTTGTTAAAGGAAGTTCATTTTCTACGGTAATTGGATTAATTCAATCAGTTTCTGTAACGAGCGAAAATCATATTATTCATTGCTAAGGAAATATTTGACTTTCAAGGGCAATCATTAACTTGAGATATTTTTGAAATACATCAATTTTAGGCTCCAGTTTAATTTATGTGAATCAAACCAAATCAAAGAGTTTTGATTGTGGATCATTGGTTGGTACATTATACATACAGTTGTTTTTGAAAGTTTTGCGATCGGCTATGTTCCGTCCTTTGTGTATACAACTATTCTTACAATAATACAATACATGTCTAAATTTAAAGTTAAAGTAAATGCAGTTACGATCTAAGCTTAGCACCATTATTTCCATAACTATACCACCGTATTCTTAGTGTGAATAGCAACAATCTCGGAGCTCATACGTCACGTGCGCAGACGCCAAGTGTCCTTGTTATGTAAATAGCACCCGTCGTCGAATGGGGACGATCACTGATGATAAACGATTCAACATTGCGTTCAAAATCGTAGAATATCGTAGAAATCATTACCCAATTGATGTAGTGTTCGTTAATACGAGTAAATCCATTCACGTTGCGCCAACTGGATAACATAACATACCATCACGCCTGTATTCCCCGATGGTTTAGACAGAGGTGTTCTAAAGTACACCCACATTTCGCCGGTATGTTTAGGTCTCATGTTATAGGAGGCAAGCCTATTGCCATTAACCGGGCACAAATCCAGATTCCGAGCTGCTACTTAATTTTATAGAAAACCCAATAACACTGCTCGACCTGGGGATCGAATCCAGGACCTCTAGCGTAGCAGTCGCGCTTAGGACCACTAGACTAATGAGTCAGTCAGCCAACTAGATATGTTGTGTAAATCGCGTGTCGACCGTTGTATCGCTATTAAATGGTGCGTTTGATTGACAATCGCCCGAAATAGTGTCTAAGCCATGCCCTGCCGTAAAGTGACAGTAATTGGCCAGTCTTTAGGGCATGAAAAGGGTTTTATTCTGTTCAAAATACAAGGGATTTCCTCTTTGTAATTGTTTCTATGGCTAATCACAGACGTGTAATTAAGGTCTTATAAAATGTTGTCTATATATACCATATAATATGTTAGTTACATATGTATACGTTATACTTATATACAGGCTGTCTCAAAAGAAAGTTCACATTTGTTTTGGTTATTGCGTGAACGCAACTATTCTGAGGGGCGCGGGGGGTTGGCAATCGGTAGCCTGGCTCTTGGGAATTTAGTTGCTATGGAGTGTTTCTCGGGAGCAGACCGTGCGTTGTGCGTACGCGATTTTTATAAAAACGGCAACTGAATTTTGTACAGGTGCAGTTTTAAATCTTACTTCCCCAGTCAAGCCGGACCATTCATGCTGCGAACAGGGTGGCCCTACCACAACAATACGAGACAAAAAGCGTAAAATAGAACGCTGTAACGTCAAACCGTCCATATAAATTCTATACAGACATTATATATTCGGGAATAGGCCAGAGCATCCCCTCTCCATGTGTGTCTCACAAAAAAAATGAGAAACGCATAAACTTCTCTTGTGCCTTTATTCGTCGATTTCAATTACTTTTTCAGTATATAGGTAATATAATTACATCCTATAAGTCCTTCAGGGTACGAGTGAAACCACAGGTTGGTGCTGGTATCAAAATAAACGTCGAAAACAATTATGTCCTCCACAAATTTAAATAAACACCTATCTCATCTTTATGAGGTAAACATTTCGGTAAACGTACTTTTCAACATCTTACCCTTTGACATCAAATTAATGATACTCGTACAGTCATTATCATAAGCTTAATTAACATTTATTTATTTTCAACCCATCTTATAACCGTTCTAAATTTAAATGAAAAAAATTTATCTCTTTTTTCTTTTTAATTATTTAACAAAATAATTGGAAAGTTTTCATTCATAATAGCATCTAATTTTTTTTTTGTTATAATTACTTTTAACGGGGACTGTACTTTCCTGCTTTTATTTTCGAGATGTTAATTAACATCAAAACATAATGCGAAGTCGCTTTGTGTCAATTTTTCATAAATATTTTTTTGTTCGTTCTATTTCTATTTTCCGAATATACCGAATTAGAATATATTATAATTTTGACGCCCATGCGTCAAAATTAAGGGATTCGGTTTAAAAAAAAAACTTTTCACCTAACGTAGCTTACATGAGAATAATATTACGATGAAATAAATATTTTATAAGGTTTGAAATAATTAATTTCAAGAAACCTTAACGAATGATAACGACTGTATTCCCCGAAGGGTTAGGTACGTTACGATGTGTACTAATATACACCACAGCTTGCCGTTGTATCGTTAGGTTCCTTTTAATAAGGTGCAAGCCTATTGCCATTAACCAAGCACAAATTCAAACTGAACTCTGAGCCGCTACTGAAACTTTTATAGAGAAGCCCAATAACTCTGCTAGACTTTGAAATGGAATTTGAAACAGTAAATCTTATAAAACAAACACTGGACGAATGTAAGCCATACGGTGTGCAACTTTCTTACAAGTAGCGCCATGCCTTTATATGATGAATTGCATTTGTGTTTTGTTCCATCAGTGATTGAAGTAGACTGCCAAACTTACACAAGTCAGAAAAAGTACTTTCCAGCTTATAGCCGTAGACGCATGCCGCTTTGACCTGCGGCTGACAACTTCATTATAGGTAATTATGGTGGCATGCGACAACGGCTATAAGCTGGAAAGTACTTTTCTGGACATAGAATTATTGCTTTTTAGGTAATACTTTTCAGTATATTTTTTCGTAGTTGGGTTTTAGTTTTGAAACTTTTTTTTTGTTAATAATTACAAGTTGAGAGTGCAGTGATAGCCTTGTGATATGACCATAGGACTGCCATGTCAAAGGTCTCGAGTTGGAATCCATGGCACGCACCTCTGACTTTTCGAAGTCATGTGCGTATTAATACTTAATTATCACGCGCTTAAACGGTGAAGGAAAACATCGTGAGGAAACCTGCATACTTGAGACATATTCTCGATGGCGTGTGAACTCTGCCAACCCGCAGTAGGTTAGCATGGCGGACTATAGCCTTATCCCTCTCATTCTGAGAAGAAACCCGTGCCCAGCAGTGGGACAATATACGGGTTGATGATGATGATTAATTAATTTGAATTGGATGATTTGTGTGTTAGTTACTTAAATAGGTCAATCAATACAACTTCAAACGTCACGATCAATACTAAATAACTTGAACTAAGCATACTTTGTAGTATTCGTTTAAGTTTTTCGCTATCTTTCCTCATTTTCAACCGACTTCAAAAAGAAGGAGGTTCTCAATTCGTCTGTATGTTTTTTTTTTTTTTTTTTTTTGTATGTTTGTTACGCGATATCTCCGCCAGCTGTGGACCGATTTTAATGATTGTTTTTTTGTTTGGTAGGTCATACTTCAGAGGTGGTCCCGTTCAAATTTTATCGAAATCGGTTAAGCAGTTTTGAAAATATCAACAAAAATCAAAAATTTGTTTACATCGATGATATTATCGTTTACTCCGAAACATCGCTGTCTTATTGGAGCAGTGCGTTTAGTTGGCTAACAAGTACTTCTAAACAAACTTTCCACTAAAAATTACAAAATAAAATTACTTTTAACAAAAAAGTTAAACCGCCTTCAAAAAATAATATAATAATTTTGTCTAAAACAGTTTGGGAAGTCGGTGGCGAAAATAAAAGACCCACTCAAATAGAAGTCACCGACTTCCCAAACTGTTTTAGACAAAATTATTATATTATTTTTTGAAGGCGGTTTAACTTTTTTGTTAAAAGTAATTTTTTATTAATACAATCCAATAAAATATTTTTCAATATTGTATATCATAATAGCGGCTCGCTTTATATATCGCCACCCTGTGGCCCGTAACTGCCCTAAGGTTCCCGACCACTGATTGAGGCATTTGCATTTGTTATATGTAATAAAAAACAAGACTGAATTGCATTCAAGTAAATAATAATACAACGGTGTATTTTATTCTATAACAGGTACTTGCCTTACTCTTAATTTAATTTTAAAAAAGCGAAACTGCGAAGCTTACCGTGTATCCCCTTCCCTAAATTCTGAGATTGAAGTAACAACAACCAATTTTCCTGAATGAAAATCATAGCTATTGTTTGTGGAAAACAGTGAACAATGGTAGTTAAAGATGATGTGTTGACGTTCAGAGGTTTATAAATTATCGTAATTATTGCGTAGACTAAACTCAAACGCAGTGGTTTTGTGTGGGTGCCAATTTACATAAAATATCATACTATCACGCCTATATCCCCATGAGTTGGGGTACTGATGTACACCAAGTTTGCCAGTGTATTTCTTTAGCTTTTATATAAGAGGGGACAAGCTTATTTTTATTGATCGGTCACAAATCTAAATACCCAAACCCGGAACAACTGTAGGTCATACAAATATTTTGTCCCATGTAGGGATCGAACCCACTATCTGTGGTGCAGAACCCGGTCAGCCACTACACCAAAACGTATCAATGTGGAAGTCTTCTCATGTATTTTCCAAGTCAACTTTCGAACGAAAATAACTAAATCATTATGGGTTCATCGGTTTGGGAGCCACAATGACATAGACAGATTGAATATACACGTTAAACTTAGGTATACCACAATGGATGTTAGTGCTATACGATAGTGTTGTGTGTTCTGGCTCGGGTTATAAGAGTAAATACGCCAACATCAACTTCTATATTGCAAAGAACACGATGAAAAGTGCCTTCGCTTCTAGTTCACATTGTAAAGAGTTCTGAATGCTTACAATTTCTGCTGAATTCAGAAACTTAATCAGCTTACTAGTAAATGCGATTCGGAAACCAGCGTACAAAAAAAGAAAATGACTGTAACTATTATGACTTATGCCGATAAAGATATTTTCCTCAACCATTACTTAGTAATGTATTAGACTAACTTAAATATTGAATAAGTAATATTAAGGTATGCCAAATGTTGTATTAATTGCGGAGTTAATTCAAAAACGAAAAATATTTATCATAAGATACCATCACATCACGCCTGTATTCCGCGAAGGGTTAAGCAGAGGAAACCACTATATTATTTAATTACAGGATACACAATAGTACGTTAATTAGGCAACTGTTACGTCTCTTTTGCATAATAATGGAGTTCTTGTATGTAAAATAAGTCTACCTATACACCCAACTTTACATAAATTTCCGGAAATATTCTAGTAAACATAAAATTACCAAAATCTTCCATCTGCATAAGGAAATACAAATGATCGCGTTTATCTAGGGACTACTCAGACGGCGTGCAGACAAAATTATTCATTCCGAATACATTCTGTTTGCCGGGAGGCGCTGATTAACCGGCGCCTAATTGAGTAACGAACTCCCCTCGACTTGCTAAACAGTCGACGGAGACTAGGTGACGGGATGTGGCGTGAACGCAGGGGGGTAGCGGGCCTTGACCCTTGTCTTACTTGATGGTAACCATAAACAGGGCCTAATTTGGAGCATACAATAATGCAGGTTACCCTTTTGTCTCTGCCCTTTCTAGACGTAAAATGTCTGAACTTTAATAAAGATTATGATTTGTTTTGTTTCTTTCAGTGTTTCTTCCAGGAAGCAAAAGTCTTCTAGTCTTAACAATACTCTAGAGTATTCCATGTATATTATATAGGTACCGAAATATATTATATGTTTAAAATACCACTGTTGCTGATCGGAGCTAAACTAGCACCCCCAATATTATTATTTTATTATA
This sequence comes from Subacronicta megacephala, assembly GCA_958496365.1. NCBI lineage: Eukaryota > Metazoa > Arthropoda > Insecta > Lepidoptera > Noctuidae > Subacronicta > Subacronicta megacephala. Next base: position 14,203,265 of record OY292521.1, read on the forward strand.
GAGGATTGTCTCCATTGCCCGTATCTTGGGACACCGGAAGCGACTCACTATTCGTGTCTGTGCAAATTCGTTATCACAGCTATTCTTGTCAAATATGTTCAAGTTCTAATTGTGATTATGTTCCACAAACTACGTCAGTTTTATTCGTATGCGCACGTTAATTTTCTTAAAATAATGTTATGATATGTCTGGAGAATTTAATTAGGGTAACATGTGGGTAATGACCTCAGAGTTTGTTTCAGCTTTCCCAGAACTTATTAAGAGACGCTTAATGTTGAAAATGTAAAACACACATCTTGTTAAAGTTTCTTCTAAACGTGTCCTTAAATAAATGAATGTTATTATAATGACAAAACAACCGTTTCTTTTTTTCTACTTTTTATAGCTGTCACGAGTTTTTTTTTATTTTGAGTCGGCTTCCATTAAAGGTCAAATCCCGAGGGCAATGGCATGAAAATACGATCTTAGGCGGACCAAATTAGTAACCAAGAGGTGGCTGAGGAATATCATATAGCGGAGCAAATCGACCGAGAGATATCGATCGCACGGTAAACTGCCAGCCTGATATTGTCTATAGTGAGGGCAACGGGGAATCAGTGGATGCGACTCCCACACGATCAGCAGCAGTGGTACAATCGAAAAGAGGTCTTTACACAACAGTGGGTGTTATGGGCTGAACCTATACTGCTGTGCAATTGCTGATCACCAAATTTCATACACCTTCAACCTGATATCAAAATAAAGAAAGACCATCTCTTAAATGCAAGTAGGTACCACCTTATGACTTTGACTTATCTGCGCCATAACAATTTTATTATTTGACGCTAACCTTGTTGCTATCTATTTGTTGCCTGCCTTAACTCGGCTCATTGTGAAATCCTGGGCAACATTCCCAGGAAATGGAGTGTAAATAGAATGGACCCCCCTCACTCTTCCATATGAGCCCTAGAAACCTACTGGAGAACTGTAGTTATACGCGGTAGTGCACCTAACCCTTCGGGCAATTCAGGCGTGTTGGTATACTATATTCATACATACTATAATACTTGATAAATAGAAGTTATAAGAGTTAATGGTCGTCTATGAGTGTTATTCCCGTTGAGTTAACAAAGGTATCCGAACTTGGGTATCTCGCTCTAGATCTATTGTCTTGTGATTCATTGATTATGTTTAATGGTCTGTGTTTGTACGTGTTTAAGGATAATTAAGTATTTAGTAAAGAATGTTCATAATAAATGAACATGATATATTAAGTACAATTTTACTTTCAGAGAATTAAATGAAATTTTCCGGGTTAGGTATATTCCCAAGGAATTAACTACTATATTTATTTATGTAAATAAATCCTTTTAAAGCCACTTAAGCAAGTATTTTTTTTGTAGATACTAGAATATTATATTTGAGTTACATTTAAATAAGTTACTATTTTTAATTGTGTTCATGAATTATTAATAGTCGTTATCACATAAGGCCGATCGCTTGCTACGCCGTAGGCGTCACACCTACAGTAGCTACGTTTCGTGTAGTATTATTAACATAGTTTCTTCATTTCGAGTAATTTAAGGAATCCTATGCCAGTAACACAAGAATCAGAAAGAGTGTAGATAATTTTTACCTGTTCAAGAGACGATAAAAAAAATTGAAACCAGTAGTCATTTTTACTCCTGGTTTGAATTTTCGCCAACTGTTATTACATTGATTTTACATTTTGCACCTATTTATTTTTTAAAGAAAATTGAATATGAATTTTGTTGTTGTTTGAAATTGAAAGTGAATTTAACTGTCATGCATTAGAAGAATGCTGCGGCATATCTGGCTATCTGGTAGACTGTTTATTATTCTAAAAACAGCAATATCAATGTTGTACACAGGTAGCATGGCAAAAAATCACTCATTAGTTTAAGAGAGTTACAAACAGTCAAAATACAGAATTCAGACAATTTCTTTCAGACGTCCAAATTCCATCCAGTGCTGTGCTGAAGACGAGTCGACGTCGCACGTACGACGTCGCGGGGGAAATCTACACTCACTGCTTATCATTTATATATGCTATTGTTACAACTCTGACCAGCAACCAGTATGTTGCTAAATAATACAACAATCACCTGGGAAGGTATTGAATCGAGTTTGTGTAGTTACCATGTTTTTTAATAACAATTAGTTTCTGTGAAAAATACACTTTAACTCCAAGGTCGTTTCGAGAACTTTAAATTTTAAATTAACAAACACAACTTTTGTAGAAAAAGTCCTTTGCCCTCCAGCGGCTATCAACGAGGGTATCACAAAGGTTGCTGGAATAATTAAAAAACATTGATGTATTAATGTATTCGCCTACCATGCTATCATAATATACATATTATACTCGTACACAAACAATCGAACTCATCACAATAAACAACATTATTGAGTGCATAATACCGCAACAATTCATTACGTGGGTGCAGACGCAAAATTACATAAGTGATGTGATGAATGTCACTTTATACACGAGTAATAAAACCATTACCCAAATTAATATTACCATTAAATTCTTCGTTCATTTCTTCGAAAGGTTACATACACGCAGATAAAGGAATTGCCTTTTTGCTCTAGTGGTCAAAAGTGGCTTCTGAGCATTCGTCGCGTTTTTCTATGAAAAGTAGCAGCTCAGAATTTGGTTTTGATCTCGGTGGCAATTACAAGCACTGGGGCTATATATTATTAGTTAGTTCATTACTTAAAGGAAAGAACGAACTATCTGTCAATAGCATGTAGTTAATATTTGTCAAATTACGGATATTCTTAGAAAAGGCTTGGTTAGGACCAACCGATGATCATGTGTGAGGTGGTTAATGAACGTACGAACATAGATGAAGCGAAAGCAGTGTGCCACGATCGTAGCAACTGGAAATGTATAATCTCTGCCTACCCACCTTTGGGAGACAGGCGTATGGTATGTATGGTATTATATTTTCTCAAACTACCAGGATATCATAAATAAACACGCAGTCGAACTCATATTAATTCAGTGTAATAAACAGTGTCTCTGTACGTTACATTTATGAGCCGATGCAAATCGTAATTAATTAATACGTGGAGGATGCAAAATATTGAATGAAGTTTATCGGGACAAAAGGATATCGTGACAGTGATGATGGATGTATTACTGCGAGCAGTAATTAAATAGATACTCAATAATAATAATTTATTATAAAAAACAAGACTTTTTTAACGTGTGTATGGATATTTTGATTTGATTAAATGAATAGAGTCAGCTCATGTTGTCATCTTTGCTACAAAGGTTAGCATGGTAAAGCAATATCCTTAGTTGTAATTCTATAAGTACGTGCTAGCATTACTAGCATCTGGGCGCGCAATTAACGAGATGGATCTGCGTTGACCTTGACTCATAATCTTAATTAATTACATATATATAACATATTCTAAAACTGACTACTTTTTTGTTATTATAGCTTATAATGAATGTACTTGTCTTTACTGCGGCTGAATAAACTGTGCCTTTCTTTTTCTTTCACTACCTCACAGACTTGTCTAGTTGTTTAACCAATAGTTCACTGTATTTTTTTTATGAAGAATGTGTTACCTATGGACGGACAATATGCGAAACACCAACAAAAAAATATTGGACGCCCATATACATTTGAAGGCTGAACGATTAGCCTTAAACACATAGATTAGATAGATCGATTACCGATATTCAATAACAACTAATGATTTTAAATAATATGAACTCGTTTTCTGAGGCAGCATGAAACCAAAGTCATACTTAATAGTATCAGTAATAATCAGTTATTAGACGTACATAGTGAAATTATTAAACATGAAATACATAAAATATATCACGCAATTACAAAAGGTGCACACAAATTCATTTAAGCTCGGTTTGAACTTTAACATCCAAAATATAGGGATAATTCAATCTCTATATTTTGGATGTTAAAGTTCAAAGCGATCGAGGTTGCCGAAAATTTGGCGAGTCATACTTTCATTTTCTCCAAGTACACCGAAAGCTTTTAGCAGTACGCCTGTAATGTTTTTATTAGCGATCCGGGAGATAACCGGCAAAAATAACGAAAGACGAACCGTATTGAATGGTGGCCTGACTGTTAATAAATAATGATCGTTAGGTATCATTTATTAATTTGTACACATTACTAGTAGATGTATGACATGATGACTCCTCTTTCGCACGCCGTTAATTATTTGTCGTTCTCAGTAAGTTTTATTATTTAAGTTGTGAAATATTTAGGACCATATCGAACGCCTTAGCGCGTTCCCAAACGCAGATATTTATCATACATTGTTACCAACTAGCTGTGTTTTTTTAAGAAGATCGGCAATACATCAGAAATTTCTTTAGTGCTGCAGGTGAACATGGGTGGCGATGACTACTTACAATTAAGAAGTAGAAAGGAAGATTTTATACAATGAATGAACTAACTGCCGTCCAGTGTACATTTTGAAATGAACTAGTGACGTAATATTTTTTTTGCCAAATTATCCCGTGCTCGATCGTTGGAATATAATATATTTGAATACACATTTATATTTTAATTTATCGTCTGTAATAACTCGAACCAATATTTTGCTAGCGTAGCTATATTCCGAATTCATTATGTGTCTAAATTTAAGTTCTCAATTTACATTCAGTGAATAAAATGAGAGTATTTTATTTTATCAAATAATTATTATTCGCCGAATTATGAATTTTCGCAGGGAAAATAATTTTACTAACATAGTGGAATGCCGAAGAGCAGAGGTTTACTTTAATTTTAACATACACAGTTCCCTTGATATATTCTTTAGTTTCCATATAAAAAGGTGCGAGCATTTTTCCGGGACAAGCCGATTGTGGGTGTGTATACTGATATACACTCACAATTTGATTGGCCTATATATTATTACATATCTATTTTTAAACAGGACACCAGTATCAGAATAAATATCTTATGCCATCATCTTGCAGAATGTATTTTTCATCCATCATAACAAAACAATACAAATATCATTTATGTTCTCCACAAATATCCTTTGTTACTACAGTAGTGCATGTAGTATGTACCGTAAGTAAATTATTTTTCTTTCTTCCTCCTTCTTTCTTTCTACATTTTTGTGAAGACTAGAGCCAGTACTAGGTTTAATAGTCTTAAGAGAATATTTTATTTTAGCAATATAACGGTAGCTTGGTCGATAATGTAGATAAAATAAACAATTTAGTATGGAACTTATTTAAGAACCAATTAGTTACGTCAGTTAGTTTTTAATTAATTTATTCAATCAATAGTTTTTATTTGAGTGTGTTATGTGTGGTGTGTGCGGTTGTGTGCGTTATATGATGGTGTGTAAGACTATAAAAATGGATACATACTAGTCTTCTGTAGCATCGAAGTCTTAAGTTCTAGTGCCTTAAGTCTCTAATGTTCTGTTCTAATTTTTAAACAATAACATAAATAGGGCGTCAGTAACAACATATCAGAGTATTACTGTGTTTTTTTTTTAAATCGAGAGGCAAATTAATTGTACCTAGTTCTTAATCGAAATTCGTCGAAATTTGTTTGTATTGCGTTACCTCGACGGGTTCTCTTGTGAATATCGAGAATTTCAAGAATAATAAAAAAAATGCAATGAGTAATGCAATATCCATTACGAAAACAGTTTTTTTACATTTTGCTACGGTTATTTAATCGGCCACGCCACGCGTCAGATGTCTTCGAATTTATGGTTCTAGGGCGTGCCCTGCCATCGCATGTATTGAGATTGAGTGAGTTATACCACTATTTTGAATAATAGGTACTAGGTATTTACATCAATAAGTACACGTTTCAATCCAATGCAAATACACAAACAATAGCTTCTCTAATAACAGAGCGGGTAGTAAGGGATTAGTGGTCGACATCCATCGGTAACGTGAGAAGTTGTGATGTTGTAGAACCAAACAACTACCGGACATTCTGTCATATTCCTATCATGTGTGATAAACATGATTGTTAATGACTATGACGACAAAGTATGACGTAATAAAATTATCTTTTCATGATATTAATATGGGAAATTATAAGGCTAGCCACAAAATTATTTATTGGACACGTGATTAAACTTCTAATTTTATATCGAAGCAACGGGAAAATGACATAGCCTCTAATAAACTAATTCATCTTTTTTTCTATGGAAAGCGTAAGTAAACATCATCAATTATTGTGACTTTTCCTTCTTATTTATACATTGCCACCTATGTTACTAACTCGGCCACGGATTTTACATCTCGTCACCATTTTACGTTTTACAGCTTCAACACAATGTCCTCAAAAAAATATAATTCAAGCTTCTACAGAAAGCATCATTTATTATAACTTACCATGTAAAATAATACATCATATTCTTTTATCGTGAAAATAGCCACTGCATGATTTGGCCCGAGTACGCGAGACGATAGCGACCGGTCATTGGCACTAATCAGAGAGCGCCATACGATTCATGTAACGATGAGTTGAGTTGATCGCGTGCCTGCCGTTTTGCCGAAAAGATTTTGCCAAAATTTCATTACCCAAACAAATTTTATTAAGACAAAAAAGTAGTTAGAGTGGGTTAATTATTAAAAAAATGGTTAGGTTAGGTTGAAACTGTGACCTCCTACGCCAGAAACGACTTGCATCAATAGAAAAAAGAGATATTTTGGCTTATTTGATGACATTTTTAGCAAAATTTTGACGATCAATTAATATGGGATGAGTTACATTTTTTACGTACTGAGTTAGAAATTTAGAAGCAAATAAATATATTTGTTGATGTCATTTAATAGTATTTTAAAAGTTTACTGTAAGAATGCATGTTACAAAGGGAAATGCCCATTTGATAAAGAGGTTTCGGCCAAATGACGCCCATGAAAGAAACAAATTATAGGCATTAGGGTTGACATTATAGATAAAGAAACAACCACTATTTTTTACACAGAACTCGGTTGGAGTAATAAAAACCATATTAAAAAATTCACAGTTATCAAAAAAAATATACTTGTAGTTTTATGATTATTGGTCGTCATCAGGAGCGGTAACAGGGTCCATCATCGTAATCAAAGTCGCCAAAAAATCAAACAGAAAACGCAATTCAAAAAATCACTAGTCGCAATAGCGCATTTTGTCAGTCAGTTGTCAATAATGATTTACGATTATTATTGTCGTAGGGATGACGATAAGATATCATTTTATTGAAAAATCTATATAAAATAAAACCGAAAACACGGAATCGGTTCAATAGTTTGTATTTGAAGCCCAAAAATGGACAAACACTTCTTTTTTTTCACTTTTTTTCTGTAAAAAGACACTAAAAAAAGCAGAAAAAATCGCACAAACAAAAAGATTTCCTAAAAATCTGTTTTTACCGGTTTAAGTGTATCGATTTTTTCAGTAAAAGTCGCTATCCCTCCCTACTTTGACGCATTGACCAAAGTCCGGAAGTTGTAAAATAAAGCAATCCGATTGAGTGTCTTAATTAAATTGGCTTTTAATTCCGGAGTTCTGCTACAAATAAGTTTATAGCAATATTTTAGTTACTAAATGCGTATTTTTTTTGTATTAACCACATTGTTGGGCAAACCATGGCCAAAAATGGGCATTTCCCTTTAGATGCTAAAAAATAACCATCATGCTGAGATGTATTTAGAGTGGTTTACATAGAAGATAACTAGTGGCTAAGATAGTATTATTTAGATGCTCGTTAATTGTGGCTGACTTAGTAATTTAGAAGGCAACATACACTTTTGGAGGCGTATAATGATATTAAAATGAAGCCTGTTTAAATAGCACCCTATTAATATTAGTTTGTCTTGTTGTCTGTGAGAATAATCTTTATTTATTTCTTTCTATCATAAACTTTTTAATTGTTTTTGTTAGAAAGTAGCGGTATTTTGTTTATTTAAAATATGGGTAGGCCAACTAAACGCGGACCTGGTTGGTGCTCTTTGGGGAAGGCTTGCGTTCAGCAGTGGACGGCGATAGGCTGATATGATGATGATGATGATGATGATGATGAACTAAACGCACGTCAATTAGACAGTTAGGTTTCGGAGTAAACAATAATAAATAAATAAATTCTTTGTTGGACACAAACATAGGCTATAACTAAAAAAGATTTCCCTAGCTCATCATAATATCATCGATGTATTTTTTCGATTCTTGTATTTTTTTAAAAACCACTCGATCGCTTTCAATAAGATTTGAATCACCTCTGAAGTATGTAGGTACTAATTATGATTTGATGTTTTGTATGGAAATGTTGAAGTTCGTCAAACCCTTAAGGATCGGGTACTAACTACGATAACACAAGAACATTTTATAGAGACAATTTCAACCGTACAGGTAAATACCTTCCTAAACACCGCTTTTAAGACCCAATCTCTGAATCATTACGGGGGATTTTGTTTCCATTCCCGGGTTTCTGCATAAAGTAAGATATGTCACAGTAGCCGTACATAACGCGTCCACAGGAAACAAAGGACGAAAAAATGTAGCAGAACCTGTGGATTTCTTGTTAATTTAAACGTAAAAGTAATTAATTATGAGTTGCTATAGTAGAGATCGGATTCGATTCTCAGGTTGAGCCAAGTGTTATTGAGCATTTCTATGAAATTCTTGATAGCAACTTTTTTTTTTTTTTTTTTTTTTTTCTTTATTGACAACAAAAAAGTAATACATTATATGGTTCTTATTGTACCATTAAACCAGTAATGGTTTGTATTGGTACTCACATTCGAGACAAACGCACTTATATAAAATCAATAACAAACAACTATAACTCGGAGGCTGAATTTGTGCCCGGTTCATGGCAATTGACTCGCCCCCTATTATATGGGACTTAAACATACCTGCGACGTGTGGGTTTATATTAAGTACACCTCTGCATAACCCTTTTGAGAATAAAGGTGTGTCTTAGATGAACATCAAACTTCCAAATATAAAGAATTTAATTGGAAACAAATAATGCTTTTTTATACAACAGAGAGCTATAACTCAGGATTGCGACTTCAAATTGAAGGCGATTTCTACTGCGATGAACATAGAATGTGTTATAGACATACACTAACAATTTGCAAAAAACCAACAAAAAATAATTTTACAAGATGACACGATCCGTCGTAAGTGAGGTAGGTAGTTGTACTCGTAGTAGGTATTTGTTATAATGAACAAAGCCAAAATATGATGTTATAAATATGTTAATGTGTTATACACTAACAATTTGCGAAAAACCAACAAAAAATATTTTTTCAAGATGACACGATCCGCCTTAAGTGAGCATAGGTATTTGTTATAATGAGCAAAGCGCCAACAAATTGCATTACCAGTTAGGTTTGTTAAATTTTTTGTTGAAATCTAACTAAACGTTTCCCGCAACGACCTAAATCACGTTTTCCCGCAACAGAGACAGCTACGAGATCGATTACTAGTCGGTGGGTGTCACTATCGAGATAAATGACTATTGATACCAGCGCGCGACTCGAGTCAAACCACCACGTAATCCGGCCGTGACGTATGTGTCTTCACGTCACAGAGCCTAATAATCAGTTTAATTTGGTTCCTGAGGTGACCAAGGACTTACTTTGAGGTGTTTGGGATTGTTCATGACTTGAAGCCCTAAATTAAGATGTGAAGTGGATGTCGGCATTGAAATATTAAGATAGAAGTAAGATAAGAATAATAACACGATCTCCTGTCAATCACTTTGTTTTAATCAATAGGTAATCTTGTTTGATCAATCATTTAAGAAAGGATTTGTCGAAATTCATCCCCTAAAGGGGTGAAATGGGGGTTTAAAGTATGTATGAAACTCTGTCATTTCTAATTTGAAATTAATGAAAATTGGTATTTAGCCTTTAAATATAAAATAATAAAACATAGCTTTAAAAGTTTTTTGAATTTCATCCCTTAAATGGGTAAAAAGGGGTGGTAAAGTTTGTATGGATTTTTTTTTGTTTATTATCAAAATTATTATCATCATTACTTGAAATTTAAAATTTATGCTCTTCAATACAATTAAAGAAATACGTTTTTTAGGACTTTTTGAATTTCATCCCTAAAAGGGTTAAAAAGGGATGTTAAAGTTTGTACGAAAATAAATTATTTATTATCAAAATTACTTGAGATAAGTATTTAAACTCTTCATTATAATTAAAGAAACACGTATTTTAAAATAAATTGTTTATTATCGTGCTTGAACTTATGCATTTAAGCTGTACAATACAAAAATTTCAATTTCAATTTCACCCCTTAGCCGCGTGAAAAGAGTTACTGCCCCTATATAGAGCACGTAAAGAAATCTGGCATTTGTATTAACACCAAATTTTTATTATTACCTTTAAAACGGAATAAGTTATGCATTACGTTCAAAATAAATAAATACGAGAATCACAATGTTCGAAAGTCAAAGTTGCACATATTGTTATTTTGCCAAACATTTTGTGTCATGCACTTATTTTTGGCTAAAATACAAAGTATCGGGGCATTGCTTTAGCTGTAGCTGCATCTGGAATAGCACCTCTTTTGGTGGGAAGGTGGGAAAGCGGCTCACTCTGCCTTTAAAACGTCCGCTTAGTCTTATTCGTGTCGAAATTCCGTTGTGCAATAATATCTTAGTAGAGTGACATGGCTCAAATTCTCTGAAATCGCAAATGTATCGTGTGGAATGTGAAATTGAAGCACACACTAGATTCTTAAAGATGTCAGAGGCAGCAATAGAGCGATTGGTGGAGTTCCTGTGTTGCAGGCGGGGGAGTGCCGTCAGATTCTGTTATACCTAGAGGAACCCGAGCAGACGAAATCAGAGCATCCTATAGCCATACCCAACAAAATGAAATAATATATCTGTAAAAATAAATATGAGGAATACGGTTCTTGGAAAGTTTTCAGAGCTATTACTTAAAATAGGAAATGCGGATAATCCCGAATCCGAAAGGATAATATGTATACCCTCTCTGCTGAATACAGTAGTGGCAGGTCGCTGTGATAGTTCTAATAGCTAGAGTATACCCTGATTTTTCTAATATACAAACAAGTTTGTAAATTGGCTGTGCAAACGTGCAATACTAACTGCGAAAAACAACAGTGCAGCTGCTATTAATTACATACTTCTTAAGTCGTTGGAGGGCTCAGAAATTGAATACAGGTCTATCGATTCAGTGCTACAAGCGGATGAAGCAATTTACTATCATGTAGAGTTTCTTAACAGTGTTAACCTTCCTTGGGACACCTGTAATGCTGCTGCGTCTCATTAAACGATTTAAACTATGTAACGGGACTAGACTGCGAGTAACCGCATTGTACAAAAATATTAAAGACCCACTGTGATATCTGGATGTATTCGGGGGAATCACTTTTCCTACCTCAATTACCACTGATACCATCCGACTATGTTTTTGAGTACGATTTCTGCTTTGCAATGCCCATAAAAATAATTCAGGGTGAGTCATTAAGGGTGGCAGGCATTGATTTAAGAGAACATTGCTTCCTTCATGAGCAATTCTACGTTGCCTGTTACAGAGTCCGTACTAATAGCAGTCTGGTCATTTTGACCCCAGAATGATAAACCATCGCTCTAGCTATTAGAACACGAATGCTGCTCATACATACATACATACACTCACGCCTGTTTCCTACAGGGGTGGGCACAAAATATTGACTGCCACTTGCTACGACTCTTACATATCTCTTTCGCTTCTTCCACATTCATACATCTTTTCATACATGCTGCTCATTTAATAACAAATATAGGTACATGTTATTGCGGAAAAACCTAAACCGGCAAAATCGTGTTGTCCACGCGGGCGAAGCTGCGGGCGGAAAGCTAGTAGCAAAATATATGTGCTTATAACGAGAAAAAGACGGAATTTTCCTTTCACATGTCAATTTACTTCTTGGAATGCCATAAAGCTAATTGCTAGCTTTTATGTATGAAGATTATTTTCGTCTTCTTTTTGGAGCGTAGTTATTTGACGATGTTTCTTGAAGGAGTTGCTTAGTTGAAATAATCAGCTGATAATGAATTCCAAGACTGTTGACAAAAAAATTTCAATAGCTAATAGTTTTGTTTAAAAGAAACTTGGGGTACCTACTTAATGAAGATCAAGTTAATATTTTGTTCTTACGATTATTTTTACTAGAATTACGTTGACTGATTATTAATTCGGAGTTGAAGAAAAGGGAAAGAAGGTTGATGGTGGGCCACAACCGTACACTTTTTAGGGTTCCGTAGCCAAATGGCAAAAAACGGAACCCTTATAGATTCGTCATGTCTATCTGTCCGATCGTGTCACAGGCTTTTTTTTCGAAACTATAAGAACTATGTTGAAACTTGGTAAGTAGATGTATTCTATGAATCGCATTAAGATTTTCACACGAAAATAGAAAAAAAAAACAATAAATTTTGGGGGTTCCCCATACTTGGAACTGAAACTCAATTTTTTTTTTCATCAAACCCATACGTGTGGGGTATCTACGGATAGGTCTTTAAAAATGATATTGAGGTTTCTAATATTTTTTTTTAAACTGAATAGTTTGCGCGATAAACTCTTCCAAAGTGGTAAAATGTGTGTCCCCCCCCCCCTGTAACTTCTAAAATAAGAGAACGATAAAACTAAAAAAAAATATACGATGTAGATTACCATGTAAACTTCCACCGAAAATTGGTTTGGACGAGATCTAGTAAATAGTTTTTTTTAATACGTCATAAATCGTAATGGTACGGAACCCTCCGTGCGCGAGTCCGACTCGCACTTGGCCGGTTTTTGTTAATTTACCTGTCTTAGCCGTCAAATTGACAGTTGTACTTGATGAGTGTAAAGCTACGTGTCAACTGCCCGCAAAGCACAATAATTCTAGTGAATAGTGTTGCCGCGGCCGCAGCACTTGAACTAAGCGCGTTGCTGCACAAACTAATTATGGTTTTTCGCGTCCTTTTCGAACTAGTAAGCTGAAAGATTATACTCACTTCTGGATTATGAAACTGGTTTGCATCCGTGATTCTCACTTCCAGGTCCAGTTGAAAACCAGCGCCAAGCAGCTTACCAGTTGTCTGGCTTTTAGCTGAACTGGGCCATTTGGCACAGCCGTGGGGCACACAATGATTTTGTTTATTGTCTAAGTTTTTTAATTTTATTTTGTTTATTTCTCTTTAATTATTGTTTTCTTTTTAAGTTATTGTGTGCATTGTCCGTGACTGTGTCAATAAATATTTTTCTTTCTTTCTTTCTTTCTAAAGATATACTGATGTATAGATTTACTACGCGACGCAGCTTCGGTTTGCGTGGTAAATGAAATAAGGGAAATGCCCATTTCATAAAGAGGTTTTGGCCAAATGACGTCCATGAAAGAAACAAATTATAGGTTGACATTATAGATAAAGAAACAACCACTATTTTTTTCACAGAACTTGGTTGGGGTTATAAAAATCATATTAAAAAATCATGGTTAACTAAAAAACATACTTGTAGTTTTATGATTATTGGTCGTGGGAAGCGGGTACAAAATCCAATGTAAAGCCAAGGTCGTCATCAGGAGCGGTAACAGGGTCCATAATCGTAATCAAAGTCGCCGAAAAATCAAACAGAAAACATAATTTTAAAAAATACGAGTCGAAGAGCACATTAACAACAAACAAAACGTGAAATGTCAATGTCAATCAGTCAGTTGTCAATTACGTTTACGATTATTATTGACGTACGGATGACGATAAGATATCGATTTATCGAAAAATCAATATAAAAAAATACTGAAAACATGGAATCGGTTCAATAGTTTATATTTGAAGCTCAAAAGGGACATTTCTTTTTTCACTTTTTTCTGTAAAAAGAAAATAAAAAAGCAAAAAAAATCGCACAAACAAAAGATTTCCCAAAAATCGGTTTTTCGTTACCGGTTTTAGTGTATCAATTTTTTCAGTAAAAGTCGCTATCCCTCACTACTTCGACGGAATTGCAAAGTCCGGAAGTTGTAAAATAAAGCAAAACGATTGAGTGTCTTGATTAAATCGGCTTTTAATTCCGGAGTTCCGCTACAAATAAGTATAAAGCAATATTTTAGTTACTAAATGCGTATTTTTTTATATTTCCCACATTGATGGGAAAAGCATGGCCAAAAATGGGCGTTTCCCTTTGCCGTGGTTAAATGTATTACCCGCAGCAGTAGGGCAAGCTGACCCATGTCAATATTTTAGGATGAAAATTTCTAGAAAATATTTTCTAGTAAGTAATTTGTAGTTTTATAGATTACATTCAATTATTTTAAAATTAAAAACAAACAGATTAATAATGTGTGTAGTTTATATATTGCTAAGTTGTAGTCTGTAGGTATGTATAAATCTAAAATTAAGAGCTTACTATAATAACTTAAAAGCACGTACCTAAAATTTTTCGAAACCAACAATATCAGAGGATAAATTCATATCTCAAGAGTAGGTATACTCTTGCGGTTACCAATGAAGCCGTGAAAGCTAACATACCACATGCTATAGGGAGTGAACCTATTGTCAATAACTGGGCACAAATCTCTACTCCAAATTACTAATGAATAGAAAATTTCATAGAAAAAACCCAATATCACATTGCTCGACTTGAGATTCGAACCCAGAACCTCTAGCTTAGCAGCCGCGGTTAGAACCACTGGCCTTATGAGGCGGTTAAAGCTAATAAATAGATAAAAAAACATTTAGTATGTTCATCTTTATCCACAAATCTCTTGAAATCGGACGACGGCCGCTGACTCTTTATGTCACAGCATTTGGAGAGGGGCCAGTGGGATGTACCCTTAATGGAGTGGAGGAACGAAGATCGATGCGATCACTTAGACGGATAAAATAAAATTTAATTTATTATGAAGTAAATTGTCGAGGCTCCGTAAGCGTCTAAGACGTAATTTAGATCGTTTTTTATTTGGAATTGTTTTTTAGTAAATTTATTATAAGTAGTAGGTACTTCAGACGGTCGTAACAATTGTTTTTCTGTCGTGACTGCTAAAGCTTCTTAATAGATTAATATATTTATTGTTTTTTTTTACAAATAAAGTTTTGCTTTGAACGCTATCTCACTTAAGTTATCGACCTATTTATACATGATTTGAATACTCTTAGCTTCGGATCAATTCTTGGGGTGAATAATCTACTTATACTTAGGTATAATATAAAGAAGAAAAGTTTGTAAGGTTCTAGAACATCTCTGGATCTACTGAACTGATTTTGAAAATTCTTTTACCAATAGAAGAAAGGAGTGCCCTGTTTTTTTTAAACAGTTTAAAAACAATTTAACCTTGTTTTATGAACAGCAGCTCTGTTTCCTCTCCATTTGAATACCTCGTTAAAATAGGTGTCACGAGCAGGCCTGTCATTACCGCGTGTCAAAGGCTGAATTAATAGCTGACGCCGTTCGAGCTTACTTGGTTTCATATCACTAGGTATTATCTAGTTTCTGTAGGCTATTACAATGCTAAGTAGAATATCATTTCTATGAGACATTTGTTTCACCATTTAAATTGATCACCAGCAAGATTTCAACAAAAAAATTACAACGACAGCTGTACAGGTTCCATGAGAAATAATAGATTTTGCACAACAAATAGAAGGTTTAATTATGATCAAAATCACATGCATAAACTCATATAATGATCAACTCACCAAAAACTATCTCGAGGAATCCACGCGCTTGCTAGGTAAATGGCGTCTTCATCACTTCACATTCTTCAACCACAACCACGAAACTACGAACTACAGGTTTAAGCAAAACACGAAATACATAACACAGAAGCCGAAACATGGGGCTGGCGTCATTCTTAAGTCGATAATCCGTGAGAATCGGTGTAAACACGCAACAACTACTAAAATAAAAAATAATTGAACAACGATTTGTAATCATCATACTTTTTTTTATATTTTGGCACGGTTGTCATTTTTTAACTGGCCAAACCCACAGACTATCAATAAAAAGTTTTTTTTTTATACAGATAAAATTATTTTTTTATTTAGTAAAGGAATTCCAATTCGCATTTCGAACAAAATCGTTCCTAGATAATTGTGAACTTTTGTTTCAATTAAAACAAACCTTCGTGGTGATACAGCCAAAGCATTGAATAATTCAAAAATAGAATTTGTGTTGGCGCCCGTGCTTTAGGCACGCAATCGCGGTTCTTTTGTTTTTTTTTAGATATTGCATGACATTACAACAAATATATATTGATAATTCTCTATACTGATTTCTAACAACTTAATGTTAAAATTCGTACATAATAATAATACAAAAATTAATATGCACTGTAGATTTTAGATGTTATTATTATTTACACCTCAATTTACCTTTATTTCTTTAGATATATTTTCCTGGTGGAATTAAAATAAAAAGCACTACTTACATATATGCTATGTTTTGGTAAAGATGAGATACTAAATCGTATTCGACCGTATTTACCATGACAAAATGCCGCTTTTTCCAAAAGATATTAAAAATGGAACAGAATTTTAATTAAATATACTACCGAGTAATTTATCAGGAGCTTATTCGGAGTTGGTAAAATGCGGCCTAATATACTATCAATAATACACTCTTTCCCTTGTAAACAATATATTTCCTGTGATTTTGTTCTTTTGATTTTAGATTACTGCAATGGTTCGCATTTTAAATATTGATAAATTGATATCAGAGCCATCTAGTACTTACAATCTGTTATTATGTTTTTTTTTTTAAACTTATTAATAGGAAGAATATGGGAAATACTTATGTTATGTTATGTTATATAGGTAGATTATAGGGATTGAATAAGTTGTATTCGATGACGCAATTCTTGTGTTTTACACGACAATACTTATGAGAAAAAAAAAATTTGGCGCCCACACAGAGAAGATCTGTCATTAATGTCGGTACAGTCGCCAGCATATTAGGTTATACAAAAAATACTTTAAACAAAAAAGTTAAACCGCCTTCAAAAAATAATAAAATAATTTTGTCTTAAACAGTTTGGGAAGTCGGTGACTTCTATTTGAGTAGGTCTTTTGTTTTCGCCACCGACTTCCCAAACTGTTTTAGACAACATTATTTTATTATTTTTGAAGGCGGTTTAACTTTTTTGTTAAAAGTAATTTTATTTTGTAATTTTTAGTGGAAAGTTTTGTTTAGAAGTACTTGTTAGCCAACTAAACGCACTGCTCCAATAAGACAGCGATGTTTTGGAGTAAACGATAATCAGATAATATAACGAGTATCATCGATGTAAACAATTTCTAGATTTTTGTTGATATTTTCAAAACTGCTCTACCGATTTCGCTAAAATTTTAACGAAACCACCTCTAAAGTATGACCTACCAAACAAAAAAACAATCATCAAAATCGGTCCACAATTGGCGGAGATATCGCGTAACAAATTTACAAAAAAAAACATACAGACGAATTGAGAACCTCCTCCTTTTTGAAGTCGGTTGGAAACTGTCAAATTTCTCCAAATGATTTTAAACCATTATGTTGTTGATGATTAGGTTCAAAATCAACGGAGAAATTTGACATATTGTGGTAATTTGATTTGCTGGCCACCGTACTTAATGTGAGTTAGGCGAGGCCTTTGCCCAGTAGTGTTCCTAAAGGGAATAAAAACAAAATAATAATAAATGTTATTGAACCGACATGACCTACTTTATAGTAGTGAGTGCATTGGCATACAAAGTTGCCTTATCTTTACTACCGAATTTCCTACGGCGGGCGTTTATATACTACTCGAATTATTTTATTATATAGCATTCCACATTTACACTAAGGGGTTTTGAAGCGTCGGTAGCCTAATGGCTAGGGCGTCGGACTTGGGATCATATGGTTGCTGCTTCGAACCCCACCCATTGCACTACCGACGTGAACCCACTCGTAACACAAGCATTTAGCTTAGCACGAGGGGTTAACAAGAATACTAGCAATGTGTGGCCCACATCGCTAGTAAGCTTTTATTAAAAAAAAAAAAACACTTACATTCAAAACCTAGTTATCGTTAAAGTCAACTCACACCAGGGCTGCTACACAATTCAATAGACGATCGACCCCTATGAGGTCATAATCAACCACTATGAGGTTAGAGGCGTGTTCCGGCTGACAGATTCGCACCCTAATCGTAATTGTGGTAATGGGGAAGCGATCCTATGCGATATGCTGGAATATGGGACGGGTCTAATGGAGGAGGGTTTATTTTGTGAGGTCGTACTAGTAGTTGGCAGTTTCAAGATGCAATGGTATGAATAGTAATGGAATGCAATGACCCAAAAAAAAACTAACTAAAGATTTTGGTGTTCTGTCTAACACATTTCAATTCCCCGCCGCCTGACCCGCGCTCCCCGATACAAGGGATGGGTTAGTAATCATCGCCGTGGAACATCGCCACCTTTTAAAATTGTTTTTTTTTCTGGTGTCAACTCGCACAAAGACATTTTCTTTGCGTGTGAAACGACACCTTCAACAATTTATAGTCAGCTATTAGCCCGAATTTTATTTTATGGAATAAACTTGTGTACAGCTAATTGTCAATTATTGCAACTTTCCATTTTTTTAGAAAGCCTATTATTTTTATTTGAGGAATCCCTCCACTCTCTGGAATTCAAAATGCCAAACCCTGTGGCAGTTATGACTAAGAAATACAAGTAATTTGCTGCCACATTCTATTGCTATTTGTTTTTATAATACACTTTTCCAAAAACAATGATTTATATTGTAGTCGATTTATTTCATCGTGTGTGCTCGAATGTATTCTATTTATTCTGCTATAAAATAAAATTTTGGCGAATAGCCTACTACAAATTTTTGCCGTGGTCGATTCGCACGCAAAGGAAATGTCTTCGTGCAAATCGACCACGTCGAAGGTTGCGATCGCCCATTCGGGCTAGTTATATTCGTGCGAATTGACTACGAACCCTGCGTTTTGCAATAGACAGCAGTTTGTTTACCTAACAAGCGTTTTAGAGTATTAAGCGATAAACATATTTGATTTTTATTTGTACGATCGTCTGATAAATTATTAAAAGTCATAGAACAAAAATTGTTGAAAGGGGAATGAGAGATTGTTAGTGTTTCACCAATAATTCTGCAGCAAGCGGTTGAAAGCTGCACTTGATCATGTTACAATGAAAACATCGAGGACTCAACGCCATGTCTAACCATTGATCCATTAACAATGGTGCTTATTAACTGAAATTTGATTTCACATCACAGGTTGATGTATACGCTTCATTAACAATGCCGTGACGTTCGTGACGTGACTTCCCGTGATATGCCCGTGAGCGGATAAGGAATATGTCAGAGAGAAATGTATACTGATGATATCCTAAGAAGCTCTGCATAATTAGTTTTTTAAATTATTTTCAAGATAAGTTTTTAGATTTTGTTAAGTTCACGCATACATGAATTGGTTCACTGCAAAATCCGAAATGGTGATAGGTATTTCATCTGCATTTTAACCGAACAAGTGTTTTCAATACATGAAATCCTGTTTTCACTCTGAAACGGATACGTTAGACATTATAAGCAGTAAAGTTACTAGGTGTGTATAAAGCGAATATAATGAAGTGGCGGTAGCCTAATGGCTAGGGCGTCGGACTTGCGATCACACGGTTGCCGGTTCGAACCCCACCCATTGCACTACCGACGTGAACCCACTCGTAACACGAGCATTTTAGCTTAGCACGAGGGGTTAACAAGAATACTAGTAATGCGTGACCCACATTGCTAGTAAGCTTTTTTTTATAAAAAAATATATATAAAAAATTTGGTCAACATTGAAACGAATTTATATATGAAAATGCACAGATAAGAAAACATATTTTTTTAAGTTAGTACCAATACTAGTTCCCAAACACACAATGTAACATAGCTTTCAGAAGTTAACTTGACTCGAATAATTTCCGCTGTCCAAATGAAATATCCTTCACAGAACGCATGCAACAATAACTCAATAACATAATTATTTATTATTCTATTAAATCAAAACATCAATAATGAAGCAACAGCAGTCTAAGCTACAATCACTGTAACTAATCTTTTCATTTAATTACCATATGTGTTCAGTATAGTGAAATTATTAACCCTTTATCAACTGTATCCCACAAGCAATATAAGATGACGTCATATGTCATGTGAGATAGGATTATGATAAGAAATAGACGAGCACTATCTTCCCCCATCGTCCTTTGTAGAGTAGCCAGGCAGTGGCATGGAAATGGGACAATCATCAGATCTATTTATTTACTTAGGATAAGTTATAACCATTGTTCTTGATATACAATTATGGGAAGGTGGTGATGTGGGCATTCAATAGTAATTAATGTGAGCCGATGACATTAAGAAATACGTACCTAAAAAGGCTTTTGTGAAGAGCACATCACCGAAGAAAGTAGTGGACTTATTATATTACGTCAAATAAATAAACTCAGGACCATCACAAATGAAAAAAACATGTCAAAACATGTAGGGAAAACCCATGTCAAGAAGACAAGCTGAAAGATTATTGATTCAGTAATACATTTATATTGAATCAACTAGATACATTTTACACGTTCCTTTAAAACTATTTTCTCATGTCAGAAAAGTTAAAATTATTTTTGTTTATTTTACCCACATCAAAAAGGATTAAGATAGGGTAAGAAAATGATTAGTCCAGTAGAATATTCCCGAAGCGCATTAGGTATTAATTTCGTGCATGATTTAAAGGGTTAATAAATCGGCCTGTCCGGATGGCAGCCCACGGTCTGGCCACCCTGGTCCCCCTATCATCAATTCAATTAGTGACAGCATTAACGTAGACAGATTATCGTGTGGAACTCCGCAGCTTTTGAATCAAATGCAGATTATATGCGAGTAATCGGATTTGAAACTAACTGTGCTTGTCAATCCACGATAGTCAAGTCATATTCAATATATGTATTACTGACGTTATTGCTCAATACCTAACTGGCTCATTTGTCTAGTGGTCCTAAGCGCGACTGTCGCGCTAGAGGTCCTGGGTTCGATTTTCAAGTCGAGCAAATTGTTATTGGGTGCTTCTATGAAATTCTCAGTAGCAGCTTGGAGTTTGGAATTGTGTCCGGGTATACCAATAGTCTTGCTCTCTTTTACATGGGACTCAAACAAACCGGCGAAATATGGTTGTAGGTACATAAATACACCTTTGCCTAACCTTTCGGGGAATGCACCTGTGATATACACAACATACTTACTTGTTAAATATCTACTGAAAATGGTAAACCCCAAACATCAAACTGGAGCAGTAAGGTATGATTAAAATATTCTTACTTCAAGTTATTTCTAACTATAATTTATAATAATTAATAACAAAAACTTTAATTAATTCATCCATCATCATCATCATATCGTACAAAAGGGTCCACTGCTGAACAATGACCTTCCCCCATTTATTTCCAACACAATTCGGCTAAGACAAAAACATTTTCAATTGGGTAAAAAACGTGAAAGATTACTTTTGATAAACGACAACGATGTGAAAATATTTACCGAATATATAAAAATTACCTCTAATGCTTCTTCAGCATCACCGTGTCTGGATATAAATTTCATGAAACTGTAAAATTAAATTAAAATTTCCCATCCAAAAGAATTATAAAATTTGCAAAAAATTAAACGTTATTCCCAACCGTTTATGATTTATTCAGGGTTACAACTTTACCCTAGATAAAACATGCGTTGTTTTTCTAAACAAATATGTCCCTAGACGAGGATAAATATCAGGCCAGGGTAGCTTGCTGTTTGGTTGTTGTGTTGATTTCGACGTCCCAGGAGACAACTTAACAGGTTAAACAAGTTAATTTGGGTTGAATTAACGATAGGAGCTTAGGTATAGAAGTTCCTGGTAAAGTGCTCTAGAATTCGTACATGAATTAAAAACAAAATAAAGAAAACGGCGGCGGGTTTGAAGCGGCGGTAGCCTAATGGCTTGGGCGTCGGACTTGCAATCATGTGGTTGCCGGTTCGAACCCCACCCATTGCACTACCGACGTGAACCCACTCGTAACACAAGCATATTTAGCTTAGTACGACGTGTTAACAAGAATATTAGTAATGTGTGACCCACATTACTAGTAAGCTTTTTATATAAAAAAAAAACAGCTTCGAAAAAGCGGAGTTTTGAATGCTCAACGCCCAGATTTATTTATTGATATTTTTTTCGGGTGTAAAGCGAACCTACGACACACGGCGCAACAGTAGTGACATGACAACCGCTACACTAAACGTGCATTAAAAAAATCTAGAAGATTGGCCGATGACATCAGCAATATAATTCATTATATTATTTAAATCGTAAAACGCACGTTCTGAACGTATTGTAAACTCTACATCATCTAGTGAATCTCTACAATGTCACATAGGTAATTAGCGAGTGGAGGGTTGAGCTGTACGGGTCAACCCGTGCGTAACGCGTGTGATCGTTCATGCGTGTTACATGCGTTGTGAACATTCAAGCATGCTTGTTCGAGATGCATGCATCAAATTGAGTATTGACTCACAGTTGTATATTTAAATAGGTAGGTGTATCGTGCATTAACTTCGCATCCCTTATTTTGTCTCTTATTCGTACATACCGGAATGAAAAGTACTTAAAATGGAAAATTCTGTTAGTTACGCGTAGAGATGGAACCTGAACCAAAGCACTTATGACCAAAGCATTTTTGATGTCGGCATAAACTCATCACTAGTTACGCGTTAATAGAGCATTCACTGTTGTTTTATTATTGTACATTTATACTACAACTTCTCTGCATGCGCGTGTTTTATAGGTAACAATTTTCGACTAACAAAAGTAAACAGAAGCAAATCGTTGTTTATATTAACAACGAGTCACTAGTGCTATTTTACGATGACATTTCCGTCAGTGTAGAAAGTGTTAATTAGGAGAGTAGTACAATCCTCTCATCGGAGATATTCACTGCTGTGTCAGTTTCGTTTGTTCCATTTTGCTTTCACAAACGGCATACTAACATGTCGGATTTTTACGGGCTTAGGAATTTGCAACTGGGTGTAATGAAGCAAATTAGGTCTGTATTCTGTGTTTTTCTTTGCTGATACCTATGAAATGCTTTGTAATAACTCACTTTGGGAGTAAAAGAGTTGAAATAAAATAGGTAAGTAATACCGAACATTGCTCTAACGAAAAGATAAACTGTAACTATTGAGGAACAAACTTTACTTTGCCGTTGGAAAACTATTGTCCCCATACATCGACATACGGCGCTGTTAGTTCACCAACTGCAATTAAAGCTACAAGTTTACGAGTTTCGGATTTTTTCACTTAGGTACTTGTGCTCAATAACATTGCTTTTTGCCAAAGTTTGCAAAAATATGCGGCATAATCGAAACATAAACGGCCGTATCTTTTGATCGCGTTGACTTAGAAGTTTATTTTTTTTTCACTTCTCCAAGGGATTGCAGACCTCTACACGTTCCTGAGGCAAAGGGTCTTGACTGTCGGACAGACAAACAGACGGATGGACAACAAGGTGATCCTATAAAGATGCCGTTTTTTCTTTTGAGGTACGGAACCCGAAAAACAAATTTATTCATCTTTTTAGAACTACCAATATGAAAACTATTTCAATGTACATAAGACAAGTGACAGCGCTAAGCGACAGTTACAAATATAAAGTGACAAGGGTTGCTTATCACTCAGATCGATCTGTTTTATGAAACTAAATTCATAATTTAACATAAAACATAAATACCAGCACGCCTGTATTCCCCCAAGGGTTAGGCAGATATGTCCTAATGCACACCTATGTTTTGCCGGTACGTTAAGGCCCCATGTTATAGGGGGCGAGCCTATTGCCATTAAACGGCAACTAGTCCAGACTCCGAGTCGCTACTGAGACTTTCGTAGAAAAACCTAATAACACTTTCGTCCACCTGGGGATCGAACCGAGGATCTTTAACGAAGCTGTCGCGCTTAGGACCACTAGACCAATGAGGCAGTCTCTAATTCATTATTTATATGCGTGAATATTCATATACTTAATATGATTAGTAGCAATGAAATGTTTTATCGAAACTCGAGTACAAGACAGCAATTGACTTATAAAATCTACTCCAGAACAGCCCGTAGCTTACAATTATAATATGTAAATTTGCCCTTATATGTAGGTAAACCTTCCCGTCAACCCTCAATAGGAGTACACTTTGCTGTTATTCTATAATCACATGGAACCTAGAATCATACCGGCGAACTAAAAGCAGTAAATACGTTGAAAACTAGAGTAGATAAATAGAGTAGAATAGAGCAAGTTTCATCAAGATTGGTTCAATCGTTATCAAGATAGGACACACTTAATAACTGTCGCGACACTGGACGAGCGCGGCGTCATCATCGGACGTAAATGTAGAATTAGGAACTCGTTGCTTCAATTTAGAGATACTTACAATTTCTTCCTAAAATATGAGAAAATAAATTAGTTCATATTTTTAAACAACTTTTATTTAAAAATATAAACTCAATAAGGGTAAAGAAGAAACTATAATGAGTGAGAAGAAACGCTGAAAAACTCAGAGGATCATCACGATGACGATGTATCAAACATCCAGTTTTAGACACACAACATGGATTTGGCCCGAAATGCGTAGCAGATATTACTGCTAATATCCATTACGCTCTTTTAGCCCCAAGCCAACGATAGGTAATGTAAAAGGGATTTTGCTACTACGCAACATTGTGTGCGTGGGTTTTTGGCCGATTTACAAGGACCCTTAAATGTGAAAACAATATTTATTTTTTGTAAGTTTATACGTACGTTTGTGTATGTCGAAGATTGATTTTTAGTAACATCCCACTCAACTGTTGATCATCTTGGGAATAATAAAATTTTGTTAGGTAAAGGTATTTTAGTAAAGCGCATTAGAGCCCGGGGCACAAACACAATAGATTTTGATCGGTACACAAAATAACACATTATGTACACCCAAAGTTCTAATTAGGTATTGTTTGATTATGTCAAGATAAAAATATTGAATAAACAGTTGCTTCGAGTTTAACCAACAAATAACTCACGCATTCATAATAATGAGCGCGACAGATTTATATCTAACTTTTAGACCTAAATAATTGCCTAGGGGCAAGTCAAATGATTTATTTATTTAGGACTAGAATTTAGTTTATTGCTCCGCGACAGAATATACAACTGAAATTTGAACTCGTTAAATATTTAAGGGCATAGTACTATGTTACAGATACTTATGAAATTCATAAATTTGATATTCTTTCTAGAAATCTAAAATAGTCTAGTTCAATTCTAACTTTGTCTTATTAGTAGTAGTAGTAGTGGTATTGAGCTAGTACTAGTGTTGCGCTGGCATGTCTACATGCCAGCATGAATGGGTCCGCACGACCAGGGAAGTACTACCCACCCACAGATTATCGACGTCAAGTAGCAGTATGAATACTGTATTGCGTTTCGTACGATGAGTGTGGAGTGTCGGAGACCCAATTTCTCCCTCAATCCTCTTCCTTTTACTTTTCTCCTTCCCCTCCCTTTTCTTTAAATAGGCTCTACAACGCATCTGTAACTCCTTCGGTTTTGCAGATGTCCATGGGTGGCGATGACTACATACTACAGGTAGCTCGCCTGCTCGTTTGCCAAGTTATCCCATTTAAAAAGAATATTACCAATAATCATTAGTTCATATTCCTACGTGGTCTGAGTCCAGCAGTGGACAAATGGAAAAGACCAGTAAACGCCACAAAGCCCAATCTTTTGACATCAGTTTTCCTCATTCAGTCACTCGAAGTTTCCTTTTGCAAATCGTTACTGCACTTGGTAGGTGTCCTATACTACGCTACATTCGTATGTATATACAGCGATCGCCGCGTTGGTCTATTGGCCATAAGGGTTGGTGAGCATGAGATTTGATTCCCGGGTCGACCAGTGTTATTGGGTACTTCTATAAAAATCTCAGTAGCATATAATAGAATGTCAATAAGCTTGCCCCATTTATTAAATATTACATAGAACTTAAAAACTTTGTAGCAAGTGGCAATGTAAGTATAACAACTATAAGTATACCTTTGCCTAACTCCTCGGGGATATGTCTGATGTTATCAGGTTCCATAAGATTTTGGTCATAAAGCAACTGACAGCTCACTGATCAATTACAGAATAAATCTTGAATGCAATTAGCACATTTTATTCACCTGCCTGACACGCAAAATATCCGCCAGGCTGGACGATCCTACATATACTGGAGGGCCACAACACCTCGCCCTCCAAAATAGCTTGAAATATGTAAGCATTTTCAGTTTTTCTAAAATACTCTTAGTTATCATACCATACCATCACGCCTGTATTCCCCGAAGGGTTAGGCAGAGGTGTACTAAAGTACACCCACATTTCGCCGGTATGTTTAGGTCCCATGTAATAGGGGGCGAGCCTATTGCCATTAAACGGGCACAAATCCAGACTCCGAGCTGCTACTGGGAATTTCATAGGAAAACCCAGTAACACTTTGCTCGACCTGGGGATCGAACCCAGGACCTCTAGCGTAGCAGTCACGCTTAGGACCACTAGACTAATGAGGCAGTCTTAGTTATCAAATTTGAAATATAGTGTATGTAACCATTTTTTCAAGTTATTGAATAAATGAAAAATATTGAAGAGCCACAAAATATTCATACCACAAAATTATTCTCACGCAAAAAATGTCACACGTACAATTTCGGGAAAAATCTAAAATTCAAAACTATCCGCGACGTGGCCGGTCGCCTATGATAACGTTGTTTCATGGTCCACGAGTATTCAAACATGTTATAAATGGCTACCAACTGCGATAATAACCGAACAATATTCAAACAAAGGCATTTCAACAATATTCCATACTATTCGACAAGCAATTTCGAAAACATTTGTTCCGTTCGTTTCATTGGTTATCGAATGAATTTCCATATTGCATTGAAATAAGAAGCTACTTATGTTATTACTATAAAATTTAACTAAGTATCTTCATTGCGAGGTTAAAATACCGAGAGCGTATTTCCAAGCATTATTGCTATCTTATTGTTTTTTGTTTGCGTTTTGCTTTTGTTTGTTTCGAGTCGTATCAAAACAGACGGCAGAGGGTAGTAACAGCGACGATTACTACAATACAAAACCCGAGGACAGAGTGTAATGGTGCACATTAATGGAGGCCCACGTCCAACAATTAACATAATAGACTGATGATAATGTTTAAAAAGAATATTCAGTGAACAACCCTGTATCGCGGTGGACTTCACAATTAATAGATACTGACAAAGTACACCCAGACACAACAAATATCCTTAGAACACACAAATATTGAACCCACGACACTCGATTTAAGTAGCAGGTCGGTAGTGGCCAGCCAAACGTGCAGTCGTTAAATTAGACTTAATAAAATTTAATGAGCTTAATTTTATAGTAGACATGTAACTATTTATGATAATTTGTTTTTATAATATGTCCTAAAAACTACGGAAACAGTGCGTGTTTGTTCCTTTGTAATTTCTGTTGCGGTTCAGGAGTTTGAGCCCGGTTAGGGTCTAAGCATACCGGCAAACTGTGGGTGTATATTAGCACACAACCCTTCGGGGAATACAGGCGTGATGGTGTCGAGAGTCGGTCAGTCGATTATGATGGCTATACTTATTCTGATAAATCAAAATCATCATCTACACCCCATCAAAGCCCAAAATCAGTAACGTCACCAACACGGGAAACAATCCATAACTATCACAGAGTTAACTAGATACATACATATTTGAATACAATTCCTAGCCATGATAACTTAAGCTAAGGTTCCGTGAAGTCCGTCTGTTAACTATTCAGAGGCTTTAAATAGAATCGAAAACGTGCCAAGTCGGTAGGAACCCCACCATGTCGAGGCAGACGACGCGAGCTGTCATATTATATTAATGGAAAGCCGTATTATGAGAGGTGATACAGCCACGAAGCAGTTTATGGTTCAAACCCATAAAAGTTGAGCATACAATGCCACTGACCTGCACCAGTTAACACCTTCAAGCTGTGCAGGTCACCTGGTGTAGTTTCAGATTTCAAAGTATGATAAAAATATTAGCTGATCTATACAATTTAATAACCAATGCTCCAGTAGTACTTAATTGCATATAACGCTTAAAAATACGCGCAAAACAAAGTGTAAATTGTTTATAGAACTGCACTAGGATGTTTGCTTATGACCTGAACCTTATTTGAGAAGGTTTTACCTCTCATACCATCACGCTTGAATTCCCCGAAGGGTTAGGCAGAGGTGCACTTGATGAACACCCACAGTTCGCCGGTATGTTTGGGTCCCATGTAATAGGGGGCGAGCCTATTGCCATTCACCGGGCACAAATCCAGACTCCGAGCTGCTACTGAGAATTTCATAGAAAAACTCAATAACACTTTGCTCGACCTGGGGATCGAACCCAAGACCTCTAGCGTAGCAGTCGCGATTGGGACCACTAGACCAACGAGGCAGTCGTTTTACCTCTCAGTATTTAATATTATATTACAGGAGCTGAAATATAATCTAGAGTGATTTCCAGCTATAGTTTAACTTTGCGGATAACCAATTATTCGTTATTATAACCAATTATTTAATTTTGCCTCCATTGTATTAACTTAAATAAAATATTTTTGTAAATCTTGTATTCATAACGTAAACAAAGACATTTTAAATTGTGAGAGTTGTGTTGCTTTAAATGTTTCTTAGTATCACTATCGAAAAGCTTACCTAATCCCAAAATTTTTCTTTTTTGTAATTACATAAAACTACAAACATTTATCGAAACCGACTTGGGAATAAAATTAAAACTTAGAATTTAGACTTATATTTCTGAAAATCTGACTTCAAGTCACTTGAGTTAATTGGCTCTCTTAAGTGAATTGTCATTATTTATGGAACCATGATTATTTTGTTCTAAGTTTTCTATCATAATTCTCTCATTTCTCGGTAAATATCGTTCTGAATAAGTTCTAGTAGAAAAGTCTTGCATTTAAGATTCTATGTTATGAATTCTTGTAATATCAATGACTAAGTTTATTTTCCTCAAAAACAAAAATACAAAGAGAAATAATCAACTGATGTTTTGACTGGCCTTCACCTTTGTAAATGAAAGCGTGAATGCATTATAGTCTAATAATAAATGTGTGTATTATATATAGACTCGTAGTAAGAAAATGCTGCAATTTACGAGTTGTTGTTCATAGAAGACCTTCAAAATTATCAGAGTAGCATCAATGTGATACCTGAGAGTAGCAGTAAATTTTACTTTAAAATGTCTCCTCAATCGTAATTTTGCAAGCAAGACACCACAAAGATATACAATTTGGTTCAAACCCAACGATACGATTTTAATGCTATATTGTATCGAAATAGATACAAGACGTCCGAGACGTTCAGAATACTTCCCCACATGTTGCATTATGAAGGCAGTCAGGTTGGTTAGCAATAAATTTTAAAAATGTATGCGGACCATCGCACACTCCGGTATTTTATTACGTGAAACCCAATTCAAAGGGTGGGTATATGGTTAAGATTTTCATCTTAAACATTTTTCCATTTTTAAAGTCCAATAAGAAATTGGGAAAATGTGGACTAAAATTGAATCGATTTTGTTGGAAGCTAAAATTATTAATGTTGGGATTTTAGTACGGTAACAGTCGTGGACGGTCCGTAAGTTATTATTAAGTAACCTAAGTTCGCACACAGGTCATATTGGCATGCGGCAGGCTATAAACTAGACACCAGTAACCCTATATGTGTTGATTTGAATTCAGTGAATTGTCTATTAGAAAGGTTATAGGGATATTTTCTTGTTTTATGCTTGCGTTGTTTTTTTCGCAATTGTTTTTTTTACTTTAATTTTTTAATACTGACGTCAAAATGATACATAATTTTAAACTTTCAAGCATTGAAATAAGATACCATGCAAATGGAATCTTACACACAAATAAATTGGTCGTTATGGAAGTCTATAGGAGGCCATCGTTCAGCAGGGGCACCTTGTTTGGGTGACATGATTATGATGATGATGAAATTGTTTGGAATAAAGTCCTTAGCCATTTATTATTATTCCTTGGTTTACTAATAAAAAATTACATAAGTACTTAATTTATACATTGACCCATGTCATATCAGGCATGTCATCTGCTAACATTGGGAACTGCTTATTTGATTCGCAATCAAATTTTTCTTCTTCTTACTCTTCTTCTCCGCCGGCCGAGTAGTCTCACTTGTTAAAAAATGGTAGTAGTCAATATTCATGAATGATCCAAAGAGTATCTTAAGGTATATGATGTTACATTAAATCTAAAGCTTTCGGTGTGAATCTTTCGCACTAGTAGCAGCATCCCTTTATTTGACGAAGTACAATTTATGTTTTGTTCCATCAGCAATTGAAATAGACTGCTTAACCTCCACCTGATAGTCAACAACGTAATAATGTAACCAAAAAGTGACAAATAAAAACTAAACGAAAAAACAACTGAAAGTAAATAGCCGTATATAGCCAAAGGTCAAATTCGCATGCGACTTTGCATGCGAATTTGGCCTTTGGTAAGTGGTGGTGCGAATTTGACTTTTGGCTTAAGTAAAATTATGGTGGCATGCGACAACGGCTATATATTATTATACTGGAAAGAACTTTTTCTGGACATGGGAAAATTTGCATGTTTAATACTTTCAGTTGTTGTTTTCTGGTTGGGTTTTAGTATTTAACTTTAGTTTTTATTTACACACAATTATATTTTATAACAGTCCTGCTTTGATGTCCTGATTAAAATTCTGATCTAAGTAAGTACATATCCAAAGAATTTAATCAATCAATCAATCATGTATCGTTTTCCAGAATTGTTGATTGACATTGACTGTAAACATAAATAAAACGACCTCGACCTCGACCGATTTTAATCAAACATAGCTAAAAACACTCCCGACTAATTCACCTTTCAAACAAAAAAAAATAAATCAAAATCGGTTCATCCGTTCGGGAGCCACGATGCCACAGACAGACACACACACCCACACACACTCTCTCTCTCACACACACACACACACACACGCACACACACACAGCGTCGTTTTTGCGTCGGGGGTTAATAAAAATATAGTTACCAGGAGCACATAATAATATGAAGGGAGGGGTAGAATTTCCAACACGATACTAGCAAATACTGGGAAGCTGTATGCTGTAAATATCGTATATCCCACACAATAATAAAATAGTATTGACGACACTATGAATTATTACTTAAGATATTTTTAAACCTAGCACAATAAAACTTAATTGCGTCATCGGCCATCACTGAAAACCCTACATTTTAAACCGAGGAGATACCTAAGTACCACTAAATATAGATGTCAAACCCTACATCGGATACAGTTTCCATCATTCCAACATGTAAAGGATAAATTCCAAACTGACTTAGTTGGTGAGAAGCTGTTAGCGCGTTGGTAAGCGCATAGCTACCGCGTTGAGCGAGAATTAATTACTCTCAACATGTTTACGGTATAAGTAATATGTAAACGTGGATCGCACGCGTTAATTATTATTATTATTATCCCTGCATTCATTTTATCCCTTTTGTTTTTGTATTTTTTTCATTTGAATAAACGAATTTGAAAAAAAAAAACATTTAGAAAAAAAAATGCCCCACCGGTATCCGGAGCAAAGTCCTAGCTACAGGCGGTCAGGGATCCAGCGAGAGGAGCCTCCTGACGATACGTGCCGTGTCCAGGAGTACTGCCTTCTGCATCAAAACCCTTGACCTAGCATCCTTACGTGATCCTCCTCGGATGTAAATTGAGGCTTTTGGCTATTAGGCTATTACCTAGCTGACACAACGATCGGTACAATTATTGCTGAATTTACGTCCCACATGTCGACAACCTCGTGTGCCAAATCGAGATAATTTATTTCTTTCTCTTTTTCAGCTTTCACGATGTTCACGTCATGCGGGACGGTGATGTCAACCAATCATTGCAAGATGCTCTAATCGATCTATCACCATAATATAGGCTTGTTAGCAGCAATAGTCCTGTCGGTGATGATAGATTGATCCCAGTACACTTTAGCAGACCATTTTTGAGTCGAGCACATACCTATAGTAGGGTACCTCTGATTCCACAAGATTATATTTCAAAGCAAATTATTATTATTATTCACAAACAATTATTTTACTATTTAATTACTTATAGGTATACTGTTTATACTGGCTGTTGCCCGCAGTTTCGCTGGCATCCAAAGAGACTTTTTGAGACAAGAGGTAAGCATTAAGTATGTCCTCTTTTAACGTCCCACCTTTTTTTATAGTACGGAAAATCCTAATGCATCGTCTGGCACGGTATGACATTCACCACGACCATAATTATCTATATTACAAAATGCATCAGAATTGGTTAAATGATTAAGAATTGGTTACGTAACAAACAGACTAACTTTCGCGTTTATGTATAAATTACAAAAAAACTAAAAAAAAACGACTGCCTCGTTGGTCTAGTGGTCCCAATCGCGACTGCTACGCTAGAGGTCTTGGGTTCGATCCCCAGGTCGAGCAAAGTGTTATTGAGTTTTTCTATGAAATTCTCAGTAGCAGCTCGGAGTCTGGATTTGTGCCCGGTGAATGGCAATAGGCTCGCCCCCTATTACATGGGACCCAAACATACCGGCGAACTGTGGGTGTACATTAAGTACACCTCTGCCTAACCCTTCGGGGAATACAGGCGTGATGGTATGTTATGTTATGTTATCTATTTCAAAGAAGAATTATTTTTGTCACTATGTTATCGGGATATTCACGCTAGGAGAAATAAGTGGCTTATAAATTCTTCAAGATCTTAAAATGTTTTGTACCTGGTAAAAAATATCTTCTTTTTAAGTTTCCAAGGAAAACAAAAGTCTCTTCTGATTTTTCTATTTCGTATTTACGAGTAACATAGCAGGGTGACATAAGGAGCTCGAAGACAATGCGACGAGTCCTACTCGTTAAGTTCTTTGCGCAAAACCTAAATTCTTTCAGTATGTATGTGTGTGATAGAAAAAATACCAGGGCAACATGAAGCGACGCGAGTAGTACTGCGATAAAAAGCCGCTCTATTCAAGGTTTTCGACCCGTAAATCGTTGCTAGCGTCCCCTTTTCTTCTAATACGCGGTTGGTTTGCGATTTCGTGTTATTGTGCCGTTCGAAATGTTTGTACGAATGGAATAAAAATTGTGCTATGCTGGGTTATGTGGAAAAATATATTTTAAGTAGGTATACAATATTAAATATGATATGTAGCAACCTATACATTTTTTTTTAACTGTATGGCAACCAAGAATCAGTGTAATTATTAGATAATAAGTAGCTGAAATCTTACCTATACTTATTTGTTTCGTCTTCTAATATTTTTTACTTACTATGGTAAGTAAAAAATATTACAGGTATTCAGTACTACTTAATAATATATTTTAAAATTAAGTATATATTTTAAAAGAGTGTCTATGGAGTTTCTTGCCGGATTCTTCTCCATGAGATCAACTTTTTGGAACCGTGCAACTAGAGTCAATAACGTTTCATAAACGCTTGTGAAAGCTTATTTGAAATAAAAACATTTGATTTGATTTGATTTGATTTGACTTACAAACTTATTACTCATAAAAAAAGTGTTCTTATTGTAAGTTGTTGTTGTAACTTGTTCTTGTGTACCCATGCCATGCCACGTTAGCGGCAGTGAGGCTTGGGACATGGCTGTTTCAGGAAATACCTGTGTCGTATACGCCGGGACTCAACGCCCGGTTGTCACGCGTTGTCATTGCGTGGA
Organism: Subacronicta megacephala; assembly: GCA_958496365.1. Taxonomy (NCBI): domain Eukaryota; kingdom Metazoa; phylum Arthropoda; class Insecta; order Lepidoptera; family Noctuidae; genus Subacronicta; species Subacronicta megacephala. Next base: position 14,237,077 of record OY292521.1, read on the forward strand.
CTGCCCTGATGACACGGCGCAACACATGCTGGATTTAGTGAGCGCCGTGATCTTGTCGCGGCAGTCGAAATTCGATCCATGGTCGGGAGCGTGAGCGCGTGGGAAACCGTTACTACTGTGAGCTAGTTATGCTTGTAAAAGAGGCGGTGGAGATTGAGAGAGAATATTCTACCTCTCTCCCGGTCCGGAGATAGTTAAATGAATAAATAAAAACTTTTATTTGTCAACATATTCTTACAATGTTGTTACAAAGATATTATTGTCCAGAATATCCTGCCGTTTCTGGCGCACAAATATAATTTTAGAGAGTAGATACATTATTCAATACAAAGAAATAATAATTATGATAATAAAATACAAGTCATTACATTAAAATATCACAAATTTAAATTAAATGTCGTATCAAATTTTTCATTGAAATAGTCTTTAGTTGAGTAGTAGCATTTGTGTAATAGAAAGTGAAATAATTTACTTTTGAATGTCACGAAATTAAGCGTTTTGAATGCAGTTATCAGTCCTCCATGAGCTCTTGCCTGCGGGCTGACCTTGGAAGTCCGCAAACGGACAGGGCAATAGTCCGATTAGGCGACGCGCGTTCGGGCGACGTTGACCAAAGGTGATGCAAGACCGAGCCCTTTGAAGCGGACGTGAGTACGTGAGTATAGGGAAAGGGAAGGCAATTGCGGTTTTTAGTCAATAATAGTCTGCCATACCCTCCCACTCCCCCTCCTCTTTCCATGCGGCAGACAAACAATGAGTATTTTCCGTACTATAAACAAATAAGGATCAGTATTTTAGGGTCCTGGAGTTATAATTATAACATAAAGCGTTGCGGATAGTTTCATGAAAATAATGTAACAAAAAATACAAATATTTATTTTAATACATTTATTTATCGCCATTAAGAACGTGACACCCAATGACAGTGTGAATATGTTACATAATAATATCTATAATTATTATAAAATGCAATATTAAACTAACAAACAAATGTATCACAGAATATTTTGATAGTGTTCAAAATTGACCAATATTTATACAACGTGGAGGATTGGAGGATCACTAATAAAATGAAATCACATTAAAGTCACGTGAAAAAATAAGTAACAATAACAATTATTATTCTTTATTTTAAATAATTTCGGACATTACATTTTCGTGACAATTTAAGAATATTATCGTAGACAAAGGCCGCATTTCAGGAATAAGTTCCCGATAAATTACTCGGCAAATTATTTCATTCAAATTCTGTTCCATTTTTCGATTTATGCGGCTATTAAGTAGATTATAGAAATTAAAATGAATTACAACTTTATAGTACAACAATGTCTTTATATTTTACAAAAAACTCTAATTCAAAATAAAAAAGCAACCTACAATTTTTTAAAGTGAATGAAAAAATGTATCATATCTAAAAAAAAATTTTCACAAAATTAATAGTGCATAACATTAAGATATTTTATTTAAAACCTATAATGTAATGACCGTCAAAAATATTAGACACACAGACATCTTCCAATCATTTAAAATATGTCACCAAAATATAGTCGTCAGTACTGTAGAGTTTTATAGATTTATTAAATTTTGACATTTAACTAACTAGTTGTCTTTTTAAATTTATATACAATTTACACAATTATGACTTTAATATTCAATACATAGTTTGGCACAACGAGTGACATAAGAAAATTTACATCTTAAATGTTAAATACAGCTGAAAACCTTTTGCTTTTATCTTGAAAGAATAATCATATAAATTATTGCAATGTTATTTACAAGAAAACTCTTTGAATTAAGTCTGAAGCGACAATATTGTTTAAAATAGGTTTATGTAAGATAAATATTTGGATATTGAATTATTTTTATCGAGATCGTATTTTTTTTAGATTAACACAATATTTGAATAATTATTTAGAACACTCTTTACGCTCGAAATTAAACTGACAAAACCTCGATCAAACTAGATTTGTTTAGTTTAAAAATCATAAAACCGAAAACATGTTTTTCTTTAACGTCTGTAATTTTTGATTAAGTATCGATCGATCAACCTATTATCTGTAAAGTATACTTACTTAGGTTTTTTTTCACCAGATACACAGGTACATTGCACTTATGGTATCTATATTTTTTACAGTTACACGTTTAAACGTAACACTTTCACCATTTCCACCGGAGAACTCAAATTATATGCCAAATCACGACAACATAAAGTCCTGATGCTACATCAAACCTATGATCCTAAACAAATGAACTATGTACCTATTTACCTATAAGTACATAGTCCTTTCTTTAGGATCTAAACTAAAATACAAAAAAATACGTTTTGGAACTTCTCTGATAAGCCCTAACAATTATAACACATAGATCGTTGTTTTTTATCAAAGGAATTTTCACTCTATTTTGTTATTTGTTTGTTAACCCCATAATTATTATAAGCTCACAACTGGTTTGCAAGACGAGCATCACAACTTTGATCTTCTACTATCTAAAGAAGACTAAAACTCATCGAGAAGTTAGCAAACTAGGTTTAATTCTGATCTTCATATTAAACTCTCCCTATACTTAATAGATTAGATTGTAATTTAACTTACGATCAGTTTCAAGATTTCGTAGATTTCTCAGAAGCATTGTGAGATAGATTTTTAATCTTTTATATTAAACCATAACTCTAGCTGATATTTCTAATTAGTCTTAGAACCTTTGGAATAAAGGCACTACACAAATATAAATTATTCCTATGTGTATCATAAAGGCCATAATTGCGTAAATAAATTTCTCTGAAATTAATTCATAGTTCGTAATTACGTGGCTCCGCAATTTTCAAAACCCGTTTTATGCGCCTTATTTTGCACTAAATATTCCCGACGATCGATATTCGTCTCTATTCCCTTTTAACTTTTTATCAATAAAAAGACATTGTAGAACAAAGAATCAGGAATTCAGTCTTCACCGTACTTACGACAGTGTTGTATGAAGCGAATCTTATAGACAATGTACAGTCGCCAGCACATCAGGTTATACAAAACTGTCAAGATTCTCCAAATTATTTGAAACCTTAAATTGTTGATAATGAGGTTCAAAATCAACTGAGTAACCCACCGTACCTACAATCCTATCAAAACATTAGCTACCATTGCACTTACAGTCACACCCTGTCGAGTGTCGACCTGGTTACGTGTGAATTCTTATTTGGAGAAAGAAATCTAATATATGCTTTCATTGGCACTCTTTTTTTAGGTTCAAAAATATATATCTTTAATATAAGATCAAGATCGCTCTGTGCTCGCTAATTGAAAAGCACTGATGTAGAACAATATTGAAGGTTTACGAAATATTTACTGAAAATATTTTGTTGAACAATGTGGGTTACCTAATGTTTGTCGCGTATCTAATAATTTGTTCCGAGATCAATGCCAAGAGCTGGCCTACATCCAGACAACAATGATCAGTTAACTTAAAAAAACTATACTTTTATTAAAAAAATCTTAAATTTGCCTTAATTTTGTGTTTATTGACCTGATAAAAATGAGAGCCAAAATAATTCTAAAATAAGTTTAAGACTCGCGCTACGCTCACTATAATATAAAAATATACATCCTTTTCAGCATGTATTCTTCTTCTCGAACCGATAAATAATATGCGCTACTTTTTAAATATCGTAGGTACAACACGAAGCTTTTATTAACTTTTTGTTAACGTCTGAAGGCCAAGCTTCCTCCGGAGAATGATAATACGCCTACAGTTACTATTTGTTATCATCAATTTATTATTTATTACTTCTGTAATATGTACGTAATGAGAACAATAATAGAAGCGAAACACGAAATCTATTCAAATGTTACATGTTCTGACGTCACGCGCGCCAGATTTGCGCACAGTCAGTCCTTTTTAAATCACATTACCTACGGGATTGTTCGGTTTCATGAATTTTAATGACGTCACTACAGTTTTACGAATCTGCGATTTTAGACCGACCGCGGTGTGGGCTAGCAAAATATATAAAAAAAATGTTTTTGTTTATAAGAAATGTTTTAGTGTTTTGGGATTTTTTATATATTTTTGACTCCGATTTTTGTCAATACATATATACATAGTACTGATAGATAAAAATTAATCCATTTCAGTTCGGTGAAGAAATTCTTTTCTTACGAACTCTGTTCATTACTAAGTTTGTTTCATAAATAAGATTTTTTTGTTTTCTGAAGGACTTAACTTTTTAACAAAAGATATTCAGCTGTAAAAAAACATTTATGACTGAGACTAGAATTTGAGTGATTCCCTCGTAATAAATACCAAATATACCTACTTACAGTAGCCGAATTTTAGGAACGTTGGGATTAAAATAGAAGACAGCAAATAACAAGAGAGATACGTTTAAATAATACTTCTTATTTCTAATTGTAGGTTTATTATAAGGTTTGTCAACATAAACTAAAATTACCAGTTACAAAATGACAGACTGACTGTCTTTTTAACAGGCAAGCGATCAATATCTTTACAAGTATTCTGTTATACATTATATAAACGTTATACTTAGACAAAAAGAAACACAAAAACTGCAACAAAAGTTCTCAAACATTATAGAAACACAAAAGTAAAATATTCATTAAATATAACTAAACAACATACAAATAAATTTATTAAAATGACCTATTCTAACAACAATTTGACAGTCGTGTTGACAGTTAAACAAGATGGCGCCACAACAAGACTGACGCGGAAATAAAAAATGGTATTGGAATTGAAATTAAATGAATTGAGGCTTAGTAGGCATCGTCGACGACGTAAGAGAGAAAGCCGGATTTGTAGTTCTTCTGAATAATGATTTAAAGTTCACGGCTACTTACTTATCCACCACCTGAGATTTTGGAAGTCTTCCCTAGAATGCCTTTTGTTGTCTGCAGAGAACTAGGTGAAAAAGGTTCCCAACCCTATTGAGTGGAGCCTACATTTCTCTGCGAACGAACGAAGTGAACCTTAGTAAGGGCGTCGAACGTGAACGATTTAGTGAACGTTAAAATTAGAAGTGAACGATTAAGCAAGGGCCAGGTGGGACAGGAGGCTAGACATTAAAAAAAACAAGCAACAAGTAGCCAAATATAAACCAACCAACCAAGGTTCTTAGTCCACTCACTTAACTTGCTTGCTTGATCAAACATTCCTGCTTCGTTCTTCGTTCTTACTATCTAGTTACTATCAAGTACCCACGATATTTTTTTAAATTAATTAATTAATTTTTGGTTAGTTCAGTTAAGTTTTACAACTTATCCGGACTAAGATACCACAATTCATACATTTACACTCTCCATTTATGTATATTATGAACTTGCCCCTACGACGCCCTTGCGGTTAAGTTAAAGGCTTAACTGTCTACACGAGTCCTGCTCTTAGACTGTACATTACATTAACTCCATCGTATTTACTCCAGCTCCCCCCAACATTTGTAAATATTACTTACAAATTTTATATTATCGTGACATAAAACATCGAAATTCAGTGCTTGCTATAGAATAATTGATTTTATTATAATATTTTTAATTACGACATTTTTATTATAATTTATTATCACTAGTTACGTAGCTGTGAACTGACGTTTTATTTAAACAAGAAAAGAAGCCATTTTTGTTTTGTTTTCTAATGAAAAATTTAGATTCATATTATAGCAAAATATCTTCCTATCTACGTTTCCTGAGCATTGCTTTCACATTACACACTATCTAACAAAATATTTCTTACAGAGAACACACAATCCCCCAACCCAATCTCCAATCTCTATTTTTACTTTGAAACTTCCCATTCCCTCATGGAAAGTCATATAACATCAAATATAAACGTGATAACAGGAATCAGCGCGTTATTGTACAAACAGTACGGTCAAAGTGCTCTAAAATCTTATTGGGCCTGACAACGGATTGAGGCTCGAATTCCCAACACCATTGCAAAGACTGTAACAGACATACGGTGCAAACTCTAAGTTAACATTATTTTATTTCCAAAATAATACATTTTCTCAGTAGTCATGGTTCTCTGGTACTTGTTTAGTAAACTCTGAATCCAATAATGTATTTAAGTAATTATATTTTTACAGTCATCATTGTTGTCCTAGAAAACAATGGCGAGAGATATCGTCATCATGACCGCTCTGCCAAGAGCGAAACGAATATTTATTTTGTTCTACTACATTTCAAATCTACACTAACGACAGAATACAGCTACGTAAAATACAATGTTTACACGCCAAGAAAGATTCGCATTTGATTGTACTATGTACCAGGATTTCATAAATATTGGAGGGCAAACGGAACATAAAAGATCACTGGTTGCTTCTACGGATTGTTCGATGTATTTACGAGGGAGGTTACAATTGACACGAAGACTTTGATGCCTTGAACGTGTATTGATATAATATTTATAATTCAGGACTTTATTGATGCGCTGTTTTAGTGTAATGCTTTGATGTCAAATTCGATTGATACAAAGGCAGAATATAATGCCAGATTATTTCCTACAAATGTAAAACTCTTCAACGCTTTTTATTTTACTTTGGAACAACCTTTTTCCGATTGCAGTGTTTACAACAGTACGTAATGGACGACCATCGTTCTCCACAAATAGCTGCTATTATTAGCTGTCAACGGCAATTAGAGATATACTTAAGGAAGGGGAGGACTGGGTTTGCAGATACACAGTCTGTGTATAATTATTGTGCTTTTTATACACAAGCGATGCTTAACAGCGCTTGTTACATTTGTGAGGAGTTACTAGGCGAACAGCTGCAGCTAGGAGAGCGATGGTAGAAAATGCTTCAGAATTTTACACAAAAATAAGGGATTGCAGGTACTACAGGTACCTGCAATCCCTTATTTTTGTGTAAATAAACAATATTAACGTTTAACGTTCCCAATTTAGTCATTTCTGATGTATAACATAAACTTATCATCTACTATGTGGTTACCTTGAAGCTAAACGCTGTCGTGTAGTGAGTTTTCAGTGACACAAATCTTACATGCAGAAACACCCTGACACGGAACAGCATATATGTAGAGTGCACAAATTTAATATTTATGCTGAATCCTGGAACAATTAGTGGTTAAATCGTCCTAGGCAGAATCCTATTTCGCTCAGTTACGCCACGAATACGGAATAGGTAATGAATTATTTTGGATGTTTTGTTATAACCTTCTAAACCCAATAATTAGCACTGATGCTCACAGATAATATGTTTTATGAGTAAGAAATCATTTTCTTTTGTAAGATTGTATTCTTAGAGGCTCCCAAGCGGATGTATTTAATGGAGCTTTGGTTTTTAAAACAGTAATTTCGCCTAGAAAACAAATTGCGCTTTATTACAAGAAGATATTATGATTCATATACGAAATCTGTGTTGTTGTGTAAACATCATCCGCGACGTCATTGATATCTAACTAAACTAGACGCTCGATACTGAAGCCGACTTACAGTATCGGGTAGACTCCACTCAAGGCACTGTTTTTATAAATTATATGTATCACGCATGTCGTCAGTATCATCAGCACGGTCGCTTGCATCATGGTTGACCCCGAACCTGTGGATAAAATTATAATTAGTAAGTCATTATTAGGTCACTAGTAACTGCCTGCTTAGTCTAGTGGTCTCAAACATGACTGCTACGCTAGACGTGTTGCAAATCGAGCAGTGATGTTGAGATTTTTTGTGAAATTCTCAGTAGCAAGCAGCTCGGAGATTGGATTTGTGCCCGGTTAATGGCAAATAGGCTCCCATTACATGGGACCCAAAAATACCGGCGATATGTGGGTGTACATTAGTACACCCCTGCCTAACCCTTCGGGGAATACAGGCGTGACGGTATGTATGTTATGTTATGTAGTCAAAAAAGTGGGGATAACCATGAAATAATAAATAACGATAAGAAAAAATAATTCACAAAGTTCATTGTGTGTTCTATCGGCATGAAAATAGTACATCATGAGTATATTATTTTTTTATTTTCCTGAGGAAACTGTGGCAAGAAGGGGAGAAATATTCTTTGTCGACATCATTTTATTGCCCTGTGAATAATTTCATGTAAATTAAGGCTTTCTGACTTTACGTGAATGTAATATACCTTGGATCGCTTTACATAATAATACAGGGATTTCAGGAGACAAAGAAGACGAATGTTAACTTAGTAATAAGCAAGTGGTAAAACTTTGCTGCTGTATTTATTTGGGGGATTCGAAGATGGGTTTCTGTAGATCAAGGATGCATGAGGAAAGAGAACAGTGCGAACGTGCCCCGTGGCTGCCGAAGGCTAGAAGACACAGCAACAATGATGTTTAGGGACATTTACTTAAATAGGATAGCTAGATGATGTGTGGGTGTATATTAGTACACGTGTGCTTAACCCTTCGGGAATTACAGGCGTGATGGTATGTTATGTTTGATTTAAATGGAGTTTTAATTTTGGTAATCATCACTACATAATAAACAATGTCGCTTGCTGCTGTCTATTCCAATGTATACTTCCATTCTTTAAAACTACGCAAGGGATTTTGATGCGGTTATTTTTAATAGATAGAATGATTCAAGAGAGAAATTTAATAAGTATAATACATACAAATACATATCGTACAAAAAAGTCGAGAAAAAATGCGGGCGAAGCCGTGGGCGGAAAGCTAGTTTACTTTATTATGCAGTATAAAATGTTTTTTAGGATATATATTTTCCAGTAGGTATACCTACCATAAATATAATTTCTGATTATTGATAGATATAGATCTAGTTTCTGGCAAATAGTTCGACATCGTGAATCCAAAACTTATCGCTACTTGAGATCCTACCTGATATTAATAACCCCTAAGAGCACTTAAGCGGTTTAGATTTCTTGGAATTGGAATGCATTCCATTTGCGTTGTCTTAATTTCAGCTACTAGGGTAGCATAGCGTGTTATCAGTAGCTGTTATCCTACATGTCTGTTTTTATAAGTTAGGCTAGGTTGGTTTGACCTAGCCCTATGAGTCGGTCTGGCAGTATGAAATCTAAACAATCTCTACATCTATAGTACCAAAATGCAGTGGACTAATAAATTGCTACCCCCTGACTTCTTGCATTATTATAAACGTCTTTAAAACTAACATAACATAAAAAATTGTTGTGAGAGATAAGACTGCACGTTAATATTTAAGCAAGCTTGTTTGTGTTTCACACTCAGGTTTCATAAAGAAAATTATCTCCTAACGTGTTTAGAATATAAAATACATTGCTGCTTCTTCAGAAAGGTGTATGAGTTTAATATAAAAATACCGTTCAAGCATAATTTAAGAGAAAGTTCCTCAACAATTTGTGTCGGAGTTTGTTTGTCATGTCGTTCTAAGAAAACATTATTAAAGAAATATAATATTTTTATGAAGTATGCAAGTACTTTCTTTTAGATATTTAATGTTTTTTTCTTATTCGACGACTGAAGAACTTATCGTTAACGGAATCAGAATAACGGTTGGCGAAGAAAGAATAATATTATGCAGAGCTAATTGGTTGGCAGTAGCGCTCGGTTTATACGATCACGATACTTTTTTTTCAAGTATTTTGGTACTTTACACTTAATACTATATGAATCTGTGACTTAGTTTTATTGACATTTTATACAGAAGAACTGAATTAGACAAATACTGGAATGGAAATTAATACCTATTATTGAATCGCGGAGGTGTGCTTTTTATGTCACTACATACCTAAAAGTAACATGCATATAGCATCACATGTTACTAGGACATCATAAACTCACCTGCAGCTGTGAACATAGACAGGTGTGGCGACCTTGCGATCACAAGGGTTGCGTTCGTGGACCGAATGTAAGCCGGCCAAGTCAGCTGTGTCGCCTCACAGCGAATAGTCATAAAGTCTTTGGACGTGGCCACCCGCAGCTGAAGAGAACGCCAACTCGACTGAAGGTCGAAGTCATTCGCCGGCGAGAATTGAGTGATGTTCGATAGCTCCGGGCCAGTCTGTTGACAAAGACAAGAAATTACACTAAATAGTTACCTACATGTAATCTAGTAATTTTTTTCTGTATTTGAAACTTACGGGTATAAAAAAACTGCTACAAGAGTCAAATCAAATAGTATATTGTCTTAGCTGACAATATTATATAACCTTGGATTAAATTTCAGTAGCATTCTCTTATAGCGGTGAGCTCCTGGTGCTCCCCCATTTTGGGAATATTTCTTTTATTTTGAACTCCACGCCCATCAATTACATATCAACGGACATACGCCCCAGAACTAATACGTTTTTTTTACATTTTGACCACAACCGAAAGAAAATTCTGCTCTTATTAGTAGAGCATGTTTAAATTACCACACTTAGAGGAACGCACCAGCTAGAAAAGGTGAGTATCACATGTCATTATTGACTTATACTAACATTGACTGCACGTCCATCGATGTACCACCTGATGTTGGCGGCCGGCATGGCTGGCTGCGTGGTGCAGTTCAGCGAGACGTCCTCCCCAAGCTGTACTGTGCCCGGCACGCCGAATATCAGAGGGTCTTCTTTCAACGTCACTGTACGGGAAAAACATATTTTAAAGCTAAAGTACTATTATGTCTTACTGCACTTTATTGCTCGTAATATTGTTCAACCAGAGGTCACCAGTAATGAGCATGAATGTTTTCACAGAAAATAAGTTAGTTTAGTTAAGTTAGTTAAACTTACATCTCCATAGCCAATAGTAGAGACCAAACGAGAGAGGTTTTATCACTTCTGATATTTTATTTCAATTTATAAATATAATTGTTTGTCGGTTTCAAGACTAAGAACTAGTCACTAGACTGCCTCGTTAGTCTTATTAGTTATTAAGTTTTTCTATTAAATTCTCAGTAGCAGCTCAGATTTTTGATATGTGTCCGTTGAATGGCAATAGGGTCGCTTACATGGGACTAAACATAACGGCGAAGTGTGGGTGTACATTAAGTAGGTACACCCCTGCCTTACTCTTCGGGGAATACAGGCGTTATGGTATGACACAAAATATATAGCATAAATAAGAACGGAAGTCTTAAGATGACATTGCGCTAGGAATACTACTGGTGGTGCTGGAGTTGTGTGGCCCGCAATCTAATCTTGTTTTTGTCTTGTAACAATAAAAGAGACTCATGAAAACTTACCAGCAACAGTTAAATTCTTGGTCTGTTTGACAACAGCGAACCTGGGCCCTTCGGTGGACACCTCACATGTGAATGAGAGGCTCTTATTGTAGTTTTTTGGTAACACCACGCTGACAATGCAGCTATTCATGTTGCAAGAGCCTCGGGAGACACTTTCTGCCGTCGAGTTGAAGGTCCTCGTTGGCGGCTGAGAGAAAAATGGACATAGGACAATAATTAATTAAAAATTATCATTTATATAAGCTCGGAGTTTGGAACCTTACCTGACATAAATTCATTTTTTTATTGCAATTTGGGTTGCAAACTAGTTAAGCTGTCCCAAAACAACAAGTGTTCACACTGAAAAATATTTTTATGACCTGAAGTCGTACCATGACGTATTCGCGCGATATTTTTTAGGTTGTAAGAAAGGGATGACGCTATTTAATGTGTAGAGCGGCATCACTCTCTCTCACGCCTGCAAAACGATCTATAACACATAGGTTGATCAAATAAAATACTAGCCTTTGGTCTTATAGACCTGCTCCAATAAAATGTAGTAACTGTGATCATCAAAATTCATCAATAATTCTCTAAAAATCCTCTTACGAATTATTTAACATAATTTTCAAGAAGCCTTCTGTAAATGGTAATAAGAAATACTAAATAGAAGGAAAACAGGTCAAATAATTTATAATTTTATGCTCTACGTCCTACGCTAATGCGCGATAATACACAAATATTGGTTGACAATAATCTTGCTCCATAATACTAGATACATATAAATAGGATACAATGCATCCAACTACATAAACAACTATAATTGTCATTAAAACTTCCAAACGAATATTTATTTCAATTCAACTAAATTCCTGAACGGATTAACATAGGGTTTATCCGTGTATCGAATCAACCTCAAATATTTTAAGTTGTTGCCTAATTGGGTAATTGAGCAGTAACCGTAAGCTTACGCCCTCGAGTGGCGATTACTACACCGACCTACTACATCCGCCAAACGAAAAAAAAAACAACCGTAATATGAAATCTAGCATCACCAAATCTCATGCGTTGCCCGTAATCTTACCCACCTCTTGTCCAGGCGTAAATCTGAATATCTCGTGAATTCCCCTGTACCACTTGACGGAGTGTAGCGGGGGATCTCCGACATGGTTCATGTAGTGGCAGGCGAGGTTCACCTCCTGATGAGGATCGCCGTACGGAGGTACCTCGAGGTACGTGATGTTATGTGCCGTGGCTATCACTGGGAACAAGAAATAAAATAATGTTGCTGAGAATATTCTGTTTTTGAGGGAAAGGAATGGAATAGCACCCTCGGTGCACGTTTGCGTACGTTTTTTTATAATATAATTTTTATTCTGCTGTTTATTAATAAGAAGGCTTTACTTCAAAAAAACAAAAAAGACCGCTGCAACACCATTCAAGCTTCATTCGATTTCGTTTTAAGACTTAAAATTAAACTGACCGAAAAAATTGCAAATAGTAGCATTTTCAATAGTACTTACAATATGGAATGGCTAGTTTTAGCATTAAATACAAACGCTTTTGTGCAAAACGATACTGAAACTGCAGTAGCAGTAAAAACAACATACTCGCTTCATTTACCATCGCTTCCTATAATAGAACTAAGTTTCGAGTTCGTATCTTTTTACAACTACAATTCGCTGGGACAAAGAAAATTATAGTTTGCAACAAGCGGGAAAACCGTTGACCAGATTGTGCAATACCGATAACATTGCACAAACTTCGTGCAGTTTTTGTTAGCGGCGCTGATTAAGAAGTTTCAAACTAATTTTGCACAATGTGCAAAATGTATCAGATTTTAGTTGTTGTGTTTGTGTTGTGTATTGCATTGCAAATCAATTTAGGAACATTACAATACGGAAACTTTATGTGTTGTGTTGTTATTTTGTATTGTGTGCACAATTTACAAATGATTCCTAGCCGTTTTTCTTCCTTACAAGTACATAAAAAATGAGGGGTAATGCAACTCAATCTTTTGGGCACATTATTACACGCACAAAAGATTAAAATTAAAATAGATGCTTGATAAATCCTTCCGATTTAGCTCTTTTTTTTTTAAAAAAAAAGCTTACTAGCAATGTGGGTCACATTACTAGTATTCTTGTTAACCCCTCGTGCTAAGCTAAATGCTTGTGGGTTCACGTCGGTAGTGCAATAGGTGGGGTTCGAACCGGCAACCATACGATCGCAAGTCCGACGCCCTAGCCATTAGGCTACCGACGCTTGCAAGGCGCTTTTCTTGGCAGGAGGGATTCATCAGAAATTAAAAGATTCATACAAATAACTAAACAGGCTAATTCATATGTACCTACTAGGAACGCATAAATGAATAAGCCATGTTAATCTCCGTTCAGCACAATCGCGTTCATATCGCACATGACGTAGCAACTATCACTAAGCCCGTACTTAGCAGATTGCCAGCTCGACGCTGAAAGCGCTACATTCTTGAATTAACATAATTGCCTAATTTTGCTGTGGTATGCGATAGCTGGCTAATCAGTCCCATGCAGAAATTAAGAAACCTATTTTATAGTTAAACTTGTAAATGTTATTCTGATTTTTAATAAATTATAAAGTCCTTTCATATCTCCCCTGCAATTATATTAAAATTATAAATAAATTAATTTACAAAGTGTATCAGTTCTGTATCTAAGCTAAAAATTACAGTACGCAGTGGTATAGTACATATATGGTAATAATATGTTGAAATGAAATGAAATGAAATGATATTTATTTCTGTAAATAGATCTTTTAAGACACTTTTACAAGTCGTTTTTTTACATATTTTTTTTAACTAGATGGCGTCGACGTTTCCTATCTGACGACCTCTGAGAAGAAACGTCGAAACAAACTCAGAGAATCATGGTCTCTTTTAAAGTCCAGACAATAGTTATATTATTATTATTTATTTATTAATATATACAACTGAGATCCATCTTGTTAGTAACAATGACTTAGCCTATGTTAGTACTTAATAACTAAAACAAATTTGGTCCGCATTACTAACGCCCACACAAGCGAGCTGTCTGCACGGGCGGCTATCGCATGTAGGATGTTGTTGGGACTGCCACGTAGCCTGCAAAGCAGTGAAGCAGATTTCTTACGCCACAAAGCATCAAAACCGTCAGTGCGTGCGTCGGCAAACATTGCTGAGGCGCTGCAAAAGCGCGGCAGTCGCAACAAAACCCTAAATGCGTTATTGTACTGGATACGCAGAGCATTGTAAGCCCTTTGGGTATGTCTGAACCACAGGGCACCCGAGTACCTACAGTGATGTACAATAAGCTTTAAACAGGGCTAATTTAACTGCAGCTGTACATCGGGAGAACCTGCGAGCCAGCATATTAGAATTATTATATGCGAGTTCAATGTAGGGCAAAATTTGAACAGGCCTTTTGAAGAAAGAACCATACCAGCTTTGAGTTGACCTGTTCTAACTGACGGAACGCATACATCAGTCATCGTGTAGCTCAACCATTTTTTAGGGAGCCCAACGACCCGACGCACAACGATACCAGATCAGCAAGACATTTGCGTAGGTCATGGGAAATACTCAAAACTTTCAGAAATCTTTAATATAAATAAATGTTATACGAGTTAAAACCGACATAGTACTCACATTTACATTTTGTATGGTACAGTGTACATTAATAATAATACTATGCATGATAACTATGACCTACAAGGCAACTCAGTCAACTCGTAAATGGAAAAAAAAATAAAAAAAATATATTTGAGACACGATAGCCAGCAAGTCGACCAGTCACCACAAGCAGCACCCGTTCACGAGTATAACGCACGGATCAGCCATCACCTCCCTCGCCATTTTAGAGGGAAGGGGGTGACCCGACCAATGACGCTACCGCAAGCAATGACATCTAAGGGAGCATGACGACAATGCAGCCAGGTGTAAATTATGTTACAAAAACATGTTGTACTGAGGACCGAGGTCACTAGTAACTGCATTACACATAAATGTTCACACATAAATGTTGGTGTCTTCTTAGCACGGGAAGTGTATTAATTTGTAAAGAAACTAACGTAAAACTGATGTTCACCTACAGTTTGCCAGTATGATTAGATCCCATGTAATAGGGGGCGAGCCTATTGCCATTCACTGGGCACATGTCCAAACTCCGAGCTGCTACTGAGAATTTCTTAGAAAAACTCAATAACCCTTTGCTGTACCTAAAAATCGAATCCTAGACTCTCGCTTTAATCACTAGAATAATGAGGCGGAGACTATTCATTTTCATTTTATATATTAAGCAAACAACGATGCTACGAGTAGTTAAAGTAATACATTGAAAACAAATGGGATAACTGTTTACTCAAATATAGTATAATAATTATAGCAGAGATTCCTATCCTTTACCCTCAAACCATTATAATAATATTAACTAACTTAGATAATCTAAGATACCTACCTAGATATTAACATAGAAACAACACTTATCAATCCAATGATATAACAAAACACTACAATCATCATCATCATCATCATCATCATCAGCCCGTCTTCGTCCACTGCTGAACGTAGGCCACTTTAAGTGAACGCCACAGAGACCGATTTTCAGCTCTTTTCATGCAGTTACAGTCTGTTACAGCCAGCCGCCTTCCGGAGCTCGTCACTCCACCTGGCCAGTGGGCGTCCTACACTACATTTGCCTAGTCGCGGTCTCCACTCTCTCCTCTCTATACACTACAATACATGGTATTAACCCCAAAGACTTGAGAAACGGGTATCATGTCCAATGTTTGTGTTTTGTGTTTATTATGTTGTACAGAGTATACTAACTTTATTTCATTTTTATTTTGTGGGATAACTGGCCAAACGAGCTACCTGATGGTAAGTAGTCAACGCCGCCCATGGACATCTGCAAAACCAAAGGAGTTGCTGATGCGTTATTTAAGCAAAAGAGAGGGAAGGAAGAAGAAAAGGAGAAGGAAGGGCACTGAGGAAGGAATTGAGCCTTCGGCGCTCCACACTCACCGTACAAAAGGCAACAGTAGGTATGCATACTGCTAATTGACATGGATATTCTGTGGGAGGGTAGTACTTCCCCGGTCAAGCGGACCTACTCATTCTTGCTGGCGTTTAGACATGCCAGCGAGGCACTACAACTAAAATAATATATATACATAGTGTTTTCACTTGCCAGCAGTTATTAAATAGATTTTATAAATTTTACTAACTACACAAATACCATTCCACATACCACAGATTTCCGTCCATTATTATGTTAGACATTGAAATGAAGCTCTTTTTACAGATATTATCTCGTGATATTTATATAAATAAATCCTCACAATGTTATATTATTTCGACTATACATAATTTTTAGTAAACTTCATAGTTATGCTTATAATTATTTTTCCACTATTCGCTAGACAACTATCCTCAACGAAAAATAGTGCTCACATTTCACCGCAATGATACAACGTTGTATACATTTTTTGCTCAGGAAACTGAACAAGTCCTTTCATTCTCCGAGAAAACAATAAAGAAAAAAATATAATTGAAACAAAACGGAAAATTCTGAGCAACTATTACGAGTACCAGGGGAGCATAACCTGCAGAGAATGAATACAAAATTAATTTATGAGATATAACGAAACAGAGTTTGCATCAAAATGGACTCGTAAAATATCCTCTGTTCTTTAATACTTATGCATACATAACTGTTGTTGACACTGTTGTTGTTGAACTTTGAATAAGTAACATTTTATTGCTAATTAAAGCAATACTTGCCGGCTTTTCCTAGACGGTGTGCATAATTTAAAAATAACTTTTTATGTGGTACCGCTACCGGCTACTCGTAGGTGCATGTGTCCGGCGTAGCCCGAATGAATTTCGTGTCTCTGTCTCATAATATTTTCATACAATTAGTTATTTAAAGATTATTTCGTTTAAAATTCTTTGCCAAATGCTAATATACACATATATGAAGGTTTCATAAAATAAAATACACTATGTAGGTTTCATACCACAAAATATGTTACGCTATGCTTTGATTATATACAAGTATATATGTCTTTGATTATATACAAGTATATAATCAAAGACGCTATGTAGTTAAGAAAGAAAACAATGATTACTCAAATCCAAATACTTATTTGTTATATAAATGGAATGTAATGTGTCCCGCGTTTTCCCGTGATGCTGTGTTTATTTCGAGTTACAAAAACTGTAGAAATATGAATTAAATTATCAATTCCTTGTCACAATCTTCTTTTTGGATTTTAGTCTAGTACGGAATTACTAAAGTACTCGTAGCAAACTTACCTAAATGGTTATTTTTAGGTTCAACGTTTTAAATGTTTCGGGAATACGGAAACTATCGGGAGCACAATAAACCGTCGAGTTTACAACTACTTATTCTAAGTAGGTACCCACTATTACAAATATATCTCAATTATATTATGTATTGATGATGATGATGATGATGATGATGATGATTACAACTGACATTCTGCTTAGTTATAACTTACTAATAATGAAATAAGACAGTAACGATCATCAGTTATTAAACGAATATGGACATTATTTTTTTTTGCAATAATAATAATAAATCTCTATTGACATAATTTTTGCAATGACTTATTATAATAGATCATCCCGGCTACCGCGCAAGTGTACAATATATTATTGGAGCCATGAAAAGTAGAATCGAAAACAAAATGTATACTTCATTTATCAACCCCAGAATGGTATTGATTTAAAAATATCCCCTTTAGGTTTTTTCATATTTGCTTTTCAAACTTTCACAAGTAAACTTAACCAAAATATTTTTCCACATAATTACACAACACCAAGAAAATGATGATGATTTATTATAAGTAACATCACACTCCCTTGGAGCTGAAGATTACAGCCTATGACTACACGCCCTAATTCCACTCAGCATAATTTATGAATATTTTATACAGTAATGTTCTTTGTTAAAAGGCACGAAGGTACTTGATAACATTTCTTAAGTCCCACATAAATTATTAACAAAGGTTAAGCAGCAGGATAAGTGGAATAGTCGACGGAAGGCGAATGTCGCCGATGAAATTTTCATTTTAACGCTGAAAGCACTAAACTCGAGTATCTCTCTAATCTATTTAGGTAAATATGATATGGTTCTTTTAATGTTTTTTATAGATATATTTTTATCCATAAGCCGTGCGGGAACGCTTTGGTTTGAGCTAGGGATCAAAGAAGAATAAAGAGCTAAGCAGTTGTTAAACATTTTAAAGACAAATTTTATCAAATGGGCTGATCAAAAAGGAGGAGATTTTTAAAACAAACTTGTGTAATAAGCTCGATGACTGTTATTGAATTTATTGAAATTAGAGATCCGCTTTAGTTTCACTGCCAGTCTTCAAAAGGCTTGTAAAGGATCATTTCTGGTTAACTTTCATAGTAATTGATTCATTCCTTTTGCTAGTTATAGTTAATGTTTTGTGTGTACATTATAGGTATTGATGGAAAATAAAAGTACTTAATAATTATGTATATAAGTAGGTATTGCTTTCAACTCCATTTTTTATTCTGTACCGATAAATATGTCCATCCCAAGGTTGTCTGGAAGAAATCGCAGTCTGCGATAAAGCCGCCCATTTAATGTTTTTAAAAGCATTTTTTTCCTGTGTATATATTGGTGTACACTAAAGTATATATAAATAAATCAATAAGTATGTTCCGAGGATTGGTTTGTCAAAACAAATTTCTGAACAAGAACAGTTTATTAAATCTACATATCGTATACCTACCTATCCCCAAAAATTCTGGCCATTTTTAGAGGGTACATGAAAAAGGGTCATCATTTCTGCTCACTGACCAATGGTCAGCCAGCCTTTGATCTTGGGCACATAAAATAAATAAATCATATTCGTTGACTAAGTGACAACCCTGTGCCCTACTTATATATCCTATAGAAATACAGTACAGGTACGTGTACAGGGCTGCAAGATATTATTCGAGATTAATTATTGTTAACCAATTTATACAACATGACAAAATTTCAAGACAATTTTAGAAGGTAAAATTTAAGGAAATCGCTGCAGGGAAAAGCAGATGACATTTTACATAAGAAATGAAGAAAAAAAGGGGAATCAAGTGGTATTATTTGTTTAAACTTAAGACAGAGGGTAGAGAACAGTGGACATTGCTCCACCGACAAGAGAACTATTAAACTAAAGAAGATATTAAAGAAAAGCTAGCAATCCGTTAAAGAAAGTGTTTAGTAACTCTTTTTAGGAATCATAGTGAAATGTAATTCCTTTATTATTGATATGAGAACAGCTGTAACTGACGTCTGCTGTTGTTATATTTAGAAAATTGTATAATAACTGTTATGTTATGAACGGTCGATACGCAAACAACATTATCATCTTATTATACTTAATCAACATTACAGTAGATACAGCATTTTTTTTCTTGTTTATTTCAAACCCGGTGCGTCGAAGTATTTTTTCGAAATTTCCCAGTTGATCACAGTTACAAAAATAACAATTCAAAACTTAGAATAATGTGAATTCAACACTAGTTTTTCATGCTATGCCTATTCTTAAATAAATGTTATGATCACAATTCGGTAGCGTCTGGTATGTGCCAAGCCGAACGCAGATTCGACTCCTGTTGGCGGTCAAAATTTTGCTTCACAATATTTATAATTTAATACGTTAAGTGAGATAAGGTAATCAATTTAAAATTAATTCGGGGTCACATTCAACTACCTAAATATTGATTAGTGGACAGCCCTACCCTGCGAAATATAGCCATTTAATGTAGTTGTGTTAATCAAGATAAATAGGTATGACAGTGAATGATGGAGGACGCCTCTCAGATTGCTAATTGAGGTATACTTGTAAATTATTATTGGCTGTTTTATTATGTACAATAATAATTAGAAATTATGACGGGGCGTGGTTTTAAAAAAGATTTAACGTGGTCCTAAGCCAAAGTAACAATTTACAGAGTCAGGATTACATCAGGGCAAAAACACAATACTTAATTACACGTAATGATCGGACAGAGATTCGACGTCACTATCACAATAACTAGCGGACAAGTGTCTGCTAGTAATTTCTCCCAAGCAAAAGTGAGCGAGTTAACGTATAGGCTTGTCTTCTATACAAAACGACGCATGTCACTTTATGAATAGGTCGCTTCCAAAAAGGATTATTTGTTATTTCTTCTTTTTAAAAATTAGGTACACTATGCAATTTATTTCTCTGCCAAATTTTGTTGAAATGTGCATGCATTTGAAGAAGGTGGCTGTTAACGTATGGATGAGAGCTGTCCAAGACCGGGAATGGTTGGCGCTCTTTGGGGGAGGCCTATTCTAAGCAGAGGATGGCAATAGGCTGATTTGGTGATGATACATGCATACACTTCACGTTTTTTCCCACAGGGCTAGGTAGAAACTACAGACCGCGACTTGCTACGACTCTTGCATACCTCGTTCGCTTGTTCCACATTCATACATCTCGTCATACATATACGTCACTTCCGAGTACTACCTGACCTTTATACAGGTCCTGCGTATTTATTCACAATTTCTTGTTTGCATTCTCGAGAATTTATGAGTAAAAAAACCTTCGTGCAATAAAATTGTCCACTTCTTCCCCATAAAACCGTATAAAAACTAATGGGACTAACAAGAACAACAATTTACCTTGTGATAATGGCTTCCAGTCTGTTTTCCGTTTCGCAATTGTTTACTGTGAAAAACTTATGTAATTAATGATTCATTAGGAACTAACTGCAAATTTGTGGTCCACTACGTGTATGGACCAGCTTTTAAAATGTTTTCAACCTTGGTTTTGAGAGTACCAACGCGTATTTGGAGTTTCAAAATAATTGCAGCTTCTGTTTTAAAACTCAGCTTTTAAAAAGATAAGAAGCTAACAGATTTATTGATGTGGTTCTATGTGTACTCAACCAAAAGCTAACGACCAAATTGCTATTTTAATAACAAGTAAAAAAGAAAGAAACTTCCGCGGTTACACCTAGTTCTACCCGGTTAGAACTAGCAGCGGCCAGGTTAATTCAACACAGTAGTTTTCTATTTTCCTAGTTTTTCACGGCTAATACTAGGTCTAGCCCGGGGTACAAATCCGTTTAGCCATTCCCAAGTGGTTAAAAGTAATAAGTACCCATTATTGTCTACTTAATAAAACCACGCTGCAAAATAGAAAGAAAGAAATATGTTTATTTGGCCAAAGCAAAAAAAAAACATATAAATAATTACAATTAAAAATAGATGACATGGTACACTTAAGTAGTGGGTCCATATACGTGTTTATATTTATGTTTAAAACAATTTATACTCATACTACTTTTCATAGGAGGTGGCAGTCATCCGTATCTATTCGTTTAATGTCCAGGAATTTTAAGTCTATTTTGTGTAGTAATTACTTGGATAGTTAAGGTTAGTGTTTATTTTGTATAACCAAAACAAAATAGGAGTCCGGCTTAGTGGCGATACACGATTCTAGCGGAGGATAGTAGTGTTACGGCATTATGCTTTACCCTTATCATTTATTTTCTGCATTTAAAATGTTCCCGTTTTTGCAACATTGTTAATTTATGCTCCGCTCTTATTGGTCTTAGCGTGATGATATATAGCCTATAGCCTTCCTCGATAAATGGGCTATCTAACACTGAAAGATTTTTTTAAATCGGACCCGTAGTTCCTGAGATTAGCGCGTTCAAGTAAACAAACAAACAAACTCTTCAGCTTTATAATATTATAGCATAGATAACTACTATCTCTTATAAGATAAGCAAACTGACCATCGGCCATGTTAAACTATATTATAGTATATTAATGCTATCTACGTGCCGATAGCTTCCAAACTGTTGCCATAAATAGTTCAAGACCTTACTAATATCATAGATAAGCCTGCTAAGCTTGCTTAGAGAATAGAAACGGTTACTTTGAAATTAAATTCTGTGAGTTATGCAATCCTAGTAGAAAATTCAGAATAGCTGCTTCAAGCTTGCTTGTGTTATTAAGTATGTATATGATTATGATATTTATGCTGTCAGTTAGGACAGTGTAACTCGAAGCTGCTATGGTTCTTTCTTTAAAATATATTTTAAAAGAGTGTCCATGGAGTTTCTTGCCGGATTCTTCTCCATGGGATCAACTTTTTGGAACCATGCAACTAGAGTCAATAACGTTTCATAAACGCTTGTGAAAGCTTATTTGAAATAAAAACATTTGATTTGATTTGATTTGATTTAAAAGGCCTGTTTAGATATGGTCCTACAGTGTTACACTCATATTATTTGATAATAGAAGTACGTAACTGTCTTGACTTTAAAGGAGACATTATTTTCCGAGTTTGATTCAGCGTATCTTCTGAAAGAGAGGTCGTGAATCAAGAAATTCCGACGCTATCTAGTTAAAAAAAATTTAAGCATTGGCTTGTTAAAGTGTAAATATTTACGGAGTAAAATAAATATTATCATTCATCATTTTTTACGCAGGCTATTTTTGCAATTTCTAATATCAGGAAATAATAGGTACAACGTCAAAGCTAATTTATACTTAGGATAAAATGTGTGATACTTATTACAAATTCACATACCTAGTTTTATAGGGTACAAAGTAGGAAGTATGTGAATTTTATTTAGCGGGGTTCCGACAGGGTATCAAAAAAAAAAAAAAACATAGGCCATCGTCCTCCCCAGGCGGTCCAAAAGGGCTTTTCATGTCAAAAAAGGTCTTTGAACACTATTTTCTACGAGTACTTTCCATTACTTGAATGCAAGCATGGGTAAGAAAAGTAAAGACTTTAATAAAAAAATTAATAGGTATAAGTTAAATATTAATGCTGGATATATTTTATCAAGCAGTAAATTGAAGTATTTCAATTCCTACATGTACTCGTCACGATTTCACACTGATTACCACATCTTCCTATCCTTGTGATATACCCTATTGTTTTAGAACACATAAGACCTTTCATGCGGTGAAGTACTTACCGCATGAAAGTAAAAGCAATATAATTAACGTCAAAAATTATAAAACCACATAATATTAGAAGCGCTGAACTCCATAATTATCTAGTCGCTAGCTAATTAATTAATTTCTAGGCTCCATAATATTGTGGTTTGCCATTATAAGATGCCTTAGTATGAAAAAAAAAATACGTTGGGCGGTTCATACATTGAGGGAAGGCCCTACCATATGGATTTCAGAGTTGAAAATAATAAATGTATATGTGCATACGAACAAAACCACACTTTTGCCTTGCATATAAAACATTAATTTCCACAAAATTAAACAGATACCTACATAGCATACCGTTGCTTAGTAAATTCTTAAAATCCTTTAAAATCACAAAATAATCCTCAATGCTAATATTCGCAACAAAAATGCATTGAGGCAGCCAGTGAATACGGATGAGAGGGATTATTGAATCACTCACGGCATCGAACTGAGCAAGTGAATAAGTGGCAGTGAGCGTTGCCCCTTCTCTGTGACAAAATGGGTCAGTAAACGCTTAAGCACGTCTTCATCGACAGTGTTGAGGCAGCACTGGCTTAAAACGAATGCTGGATGACAAATTGATGTTGATTAAAGTTATAATTGTTTTTGTGAAAGATAATTATTGAAATGCAATGAAAGCCGACGTAGTGGCAAAAACTAAAACAAGGTGCTGAAATGATTCGGTCGTTGTGAGAGAAAAGTATGATGGGCCAATAAGTAAACACATTTGAAATTGAAATACTTGTAAGAAATACGCTAGAATGACGATGTAATAATATATGTATATACATCGTCCGTCATATGTCCTTTGAACATTGCATTGCTCACGCAACTGTGTGACGTGGGCGACGAAAAACTGAAATGGGGGTCTCTTAGCACGTGGATCAAGAAAAAAGCCGATAGTGTAAGGATAATAATCATTATATAAAAAGTGCTAACATGAACCGATAAAAACAATAGCAACTAAAAACATTTCCCTAAACGGTTTGATTAGTTTATATTCTCCTCTATCTTTATAGAACAACATCTTCCTGCCTTAGTCCCAATTTACGAGGGGTCGGCACAGAAGGTCTTTTTTCTAAATCCCCGATAAAAAAGAGGGATGTTATACGTTGATTGTGGAATTTTCAGAAATGTAATGAAAAAGAACATACAAATAAAGATAGTCTCTACCTTCTCTAGAAATGGCCTTTGGCCATTAGCCAATGGCAGAAACTGGAGGTTAATGAGAGCACACGCGGTTCTCAAGCGCTACCTAACAATGTTCCAAGCCAAGAAGAACACGAGAATCTGTGTTACAAGTCCCAAACGCCTTAGTTCCAGGTGAAGATAGAAGTCCACTAAAGCTTATCCAACCTCTGTGTGGCATGTTTACATAACCTGCGACATACAGAAACCTATCCTATGAAGCATGCTCTATGTGGATTAAATCGCATGACCATATCAGAAGATCCTTCAGAATAGCCCCTACCGTTACTAAGTATGAGAAAGTCGCTTATATTGGTATGTTCATATCCAAAGACGGTAGAAAAAGTCGTGATCAACAAACCAAACCAGCCCAGAGGATGAAGCAGACCACCCGAAAATTGGTGGAACAAAATCAAAAAAAGGGTGGATCAGGACAACGTTACTATCTAGACAACCTACAGCAGAGTTCTACGGCGCAACCGTACATATAACAGGGAAACCCCACCCCAGATGAACTGGGAATATAGGTTGGACAAAGAAGAAGACGAACAGTGTCTTATTCGAGTGTTCTTAGCTATGCTTCAAGAAAATCTGCTCAGCCATTTGAAGATCTTTATATTTTTTTCTATTATCGGCGCTACTTTCAAGCACCCTCAAAACTTTATATATTATAATATTTCAATATACTTTACATTACTAACTTAATTCCAACAAATAACCGATGATCTCTTACTGAAGATCGATTATCAATAACGCGTAGATTAGGTAGCTCTTCAATAAAACGAGTTAGCGCAGCCCACAAACTTTAAAATGCTTAGAAGGAAATCCAGGTCAATAACTGGGAATCGGGCAATATCGATATCCAAAGGAGAAAGTGGTTACCTGGCATTTCGGAATTCTGACTGCTACTAACATTTGTTTGGGTGTTTGTATTTATTGTATACGACAACTGGTACAAAAAGCTTCACCTGCTCTCCGAGGTAGACAAGAGTCTCGTTGTGTATAGCACATGAATAGATTGACCGAGACAAGCCTAGTTTAATCTTGCAGAGTGATTCATCAGAGTTGTTTAACTCGATCAGCTCAATATCTGTTAGAAAAAACTGATCATTACCAAAAAACAAAAAACGTCACTAAAGACGGTTTCTTCAATAATTTAATATATTACTAACAGTTGTTAACTAGTTACTAACATTTGCCCTTAAATTGTAAATTAAGATTACACTTTTGCCAATTCTCTGATTACGTTGAAGATAATTATCAAAAAGTTGTGTTTTTTATTATGTCGCTGAAATATACTGCAAAATACCTATTAGTGGGCTTCGAAAGGATTTTCGAAAGTAAAGTCCACAGTTATTCGTCATATTTCTATAGCGAATCAAATCTAAGGGTTGACTAATTTCGATGAACGCTTAACCCATTTCGCATGGTTGAATTTACACTTCAAGAAAAAGCCATAAAACGGCTTATAAAACGTACATATAACTTAAAGGCTTATATACGTCTATAGTATATGATGATCAGCTGGGTTGTTTTAAATAAATTACTGCTGCAAATACATTTTCTTATGAAGATCAACGGGAAACAGTGAGGGAACGGCATAGTGGAGATCACATCTCAACCAATACACATAACAGGAAGCCATCATTCCGTCTTCCATCGGAAGGCGTCACTTTCTCCTACAAGATGATCATTTGAAATCACGATAAAATTGACAGGACATAGGAATAGCCCGAGGGGTCCAACTGGATTTTGAGTGTTAGTGTTCTGGTCACTGTAGAAAAGGTCTCTTGTGATCAATTAGATCAGTCAATAGCAATGGATAGACCGACTGATAATTAATAAGTTACCTATACGGATAAGAGATATTAAAACTGAAATATCAAATCAAAGAATAGTAAAATTTCAGTTCCAAAGGTTTTGAAGCCTTGTGAAAAGAATGGCTTGAAATATAAACTTTTTCGTATTAAAGATATAGCTAATTAAAACAGTGCTATAAATATTAGGCTTCTATTTTTTTAAATGTCTGCAAGCGAGCAGGCGAGCTTCCTGATGGTAAGTAGTCATCGCCGCCCATGGACATCTACAAAACCAAAGGAGTTGCAGATGCGTTGCCGAGCCTATTTCGGGAAAGGGAGGGGTAGGAGAAAAGGAGAAGGAAAAGAATTGAGGGAGGAATTGGGCCTCCGGCCCACTCACTCACCGAACGAAGCGCAGTAGCGAAACGCTACTACTCGCACGTCGGTTTTTTGTGAGAGTGTGGTACTTCCCCGGTCAAGCCGGACCATTCATGCTGCGAACAGCGTGGCCCTACCACAACTAGATATGAGTTATTACTAAATATGTGTAGTGTATAACCAGAATTCAGTTGTGTTTCTCATCCCTAGTATTTTTTTCTTTACATGGTTAGATTTTACATCTGAGTACGCATAACATTGACATAGCAGATACCTTGAAATTGCTTTAAAAACTAAATTCATCTCTATTATGCCCTCAGTCACTTACAGGACATTCAGTTTAAAATTCCGTAGTCATTACAGATCATTATTTCCGTCTATATGATCATTTGTCACAGTCACTTCAACAATTTAACACCTACCTATTCGTTCATTCATTCGACGATCATGAGTATGAACTGTGTTGTGGTTTTGAATGTAAGTATAGCTTGAATTATAAGATATAGGTACAGGTATTGAACTCAGATGCAAAGTAAAACCTGGATAGACGATATTTTTTTTATTAGTGGACGTGTAAGTCACAATTGTTAGGAATAGGTACATACAGGATGTCCGTCCGTTGCCTTCTATCTTTAGTAGAAAACCTTTTCTTACATCATTTCCTGCAGGTATATAAATATTATCGCTCTATTCTACTTTAGCGTTGCTTGCTCTTGTTGGTACTGATCATTACCGAATTTGCGTAGAAATTATTATAATCTGTTCTATTCTTGTTAGATTTTATAAAATGAAATTTTGGCTTCAAAAGTTGTAGAAAAATAAGCTAAACTCACGACACTTACCCACAAAAAGTCCAAAAACCAGAAGTACTGACATTTTGAAAATTAACAATTAAGTGTCCGTGACACACCAATAACTTTTTTCTTCACTACACACTTCACATTTTCAATCAAAATCCTTTTATTTTTTTCACTAGCCTAACTTTAAGTAACGACTAACACATTCAGAGCCATTAACTAAGTGCAAATACGCACAAAACTCCCGAAAATAATTTTCGCAACGCGAGGCCGACTGCGAAAGATCGTCTACGTGGAGACGTCCGAATAGCCGGGATGCCTTCAGCCGACTGCGGCACAGCATCCAACCCTGCGCCTCCCCTGCCCTCTGCAAATTTCCTTCTTGTCACCCCCTCGCGCACCCTTATCGCGATCCCGTAATTAGATAAATGTCATTGCTTTTGTCTGTGTTTTTTTGCTCTTTCCCCAACGAATTTTGTCGGCCGATGTAATAGACTCCGCGTCGTTTAAGACGCTCATTTACGTAAATGCTGTTTGTCTTGTACGGATGCCTGTGTGCGTGTACTTCAACTCCGCGCGCAAAATATGTCCCCATCGTATTGCTAGTAGTTTATGAGGCTTCCGTCTCGCATCTCGCAATTTCCACCCACTTCAGATTGTTTTTATAGCTATATTTTTTTGGGATACCAACGAAGGCAAGATTTTTTTTTTGATGCTCCTAAAAGTTTATGAGCAGTTCCCACATCTTAAATGTTTAATCAAATCAAAATGCTGACTTAGACTTAAGTAAAAATATGGATTCTAGGAATATTGCATATCTCGATCAGTAGAGATTGTTTAAGAGCCAGATTTGTTATAAGTAAACTTAATCGATGCCGAATTAGATCTTATTATTATATTGTCACCGTTATTTTGTATTTAGAAATATTTAAAAATGGAATGCCCCTCAACAAATAAAGGACCAATTCTCGTCTACCAAAGTGAAATCACTGCTTGCTTTTTTTAGAGACTTATAAAAAAACAGTCGGACATAGAACCTCCTCCTTTTTTTTAGGTCGTATAAACATAACATGAATGGAAAAGCTGTAGGTAATAGAGAATATGCCATTTCGCTTCACTCACTTAAGATGAGATATCCTGCAGTGTGACGTTTTTGAATTTCACTTTCAGCGGAACTCACCTGATTCGATGAGAGGGACGGATAACGCGCTCTGAGCTTCAATTTGCATTGAAGTGCAGCTTTTCGTTTCAAATAGCTATAATGATAAAATCAATCAAAATCAAAAATCAAAATGTTTTATTTGAGAAATTTGTTACAACAAATGGGTGATTGTGTTTGGGGACTCCTTTTAAGCAATTTTTGCCTGTGTTAGGAGGCCCCGCTCTTCCATAACAAAATAATTATAATAGTAACAAATATTAAAGTAATGGGTAATTACTTATTTCTAATATCCTATTTATTTTTAATTTAAATTTAATTTAAAGAAAATTGTGTAAGTGTGTGTGTGATGGGTGTGCGTGCGCATGTTTGTGTGTGTGTGTGTGTGTGTGTGTGTGTGTGTGTGTGTGTGTGTGTGTGTGTGTGTGTGTGTGTGTGTGTGTGTGTGTGTGTGTGTGTGTGTGTGTGTGTGTGTGTGTGTGCTTGTGTGTGTGTGTGTGTGTTGAGTAACATATTATCTATTTAATGTATTGTAGAAGTGCCTCAGTCTCTTCATACGTGAGTTTTTTGATCCAATTTGTTACGGTTTTCTTACAATCATACGTAGTTTTTGTGTATATGTATATTTTTTTGTTTACCTTATTGTATAATTCGGCTGAGCGTTTATTGAATTGTCTGCATGCAAACACGGTTTTAGTCCGGGGAACTGGAGCCACCAAGTCTTTCAATGATAAAATCTTAATTGCTATCGTTGTTTGTTAAATCAAATCATTTGATTTGATTGCAATAAACGATTTCATTTATTGCATTCATAAGGTATAAGTAGATGGTGGATACAGTTTAGTGATAATCCTGGAACCTGTAGGGCAGAGCAACATAGGAGAGAGGGAGATCAACTTCATAATTAAATAATTTCTTAATTCAAATATATTTGCAATTAGTATTATTGTATTATGGCATTATTATTATAATTAATTATAGTTCAATTTATTGTAATAGTATTAAATATTCAATGTAATGTTATAAAATTGTGACTTCTAATACTGCCGCTTTCCTGAAACTCGCATTTAGATAGAACCTATTGTCATCTTGTGTTAATTATACCTAGCAAACTGAACTTGGAAAGTCTATTAGCCCTAAATTATAGACAGAAGTAATATGTAAATCCAAGCACAAGACGGCGAGACCTAAGGATACGGTGAGCTCATTCTGCGTGACCGGCATAAATAATAATCAACAAAATGTAGGGTAGCTGTTGATAATTTTGACATTAGGACGAACAACACCTCAGTCCACCCGTGACCATGGATGCTGTAAAGGATCCGAAAAGTCGGGAATTAAAATAATCAAGATAACGCGATAAAATCCGTAAAAACTACTTATGAAAGTAACTTTTTATTATTTCAAATCTAGTTTTCGTTATGCTTATAGGGTTTAAAACATGATTTTATTAGCAATTGTTGTAGCTACGAAGTACGCACGGCTACACATTAAGCTATACATTTCTAATGAGCTTACGTTTAATTATACGGAGAGCCTTTACAATGGGAGGTCAAGTCAGTCATGTGTAGCCGTGTGTACACGGTAAGGTAAGAGTTGACTAAGCATAGACTTAATAGCTAAGTATATTTTACCCATAGGATAGCTGTATTCACGAAAACCAAAGTCCAACCGGGATACTAAAATCCGGGCTTAAAATATCGAGATAATGGATAAGCAGTGACAAATTGCTGGCCTATCGCACAGCTTGACCTATTTCCATAAGAAGACACAACTTGAGGGCAAGATAAACACGACGTTTTACATTAAGTATTTATTATTTTTCTGCAATTTTTTTATTGTTCTCTTAGTAATCATATTATGTTTCATAATTATGCAATAAAAACTTGAACTATTAATCAAAAACATTGTAAATACAGGTTTCCATAGAGATCTATATTGAAGTTTTCTTCAATTTAAACAAGTAGCTTAGTTTAAAATGCACTATGGCAAGTGATATTCGTAGGTGTGATTCGTGGAATAGAAAATTAATTATTAAAAAAAAAAAATTGAATCCCACCTTTGAGTATGCTAAGTGGAATACTTTAGGTGTGATTCGTCTGGTTGTGATTCGTTTGGGTGTGATTCGTTTGGGTGTGCTAAGTGGAATCCCTCCGATTTTGGGATTGCGTAAAATTTTGTCTTAATATCCATTGAGTATTAAAAAACTGGTGTGATACTATGGAATGGAAACGAAAGATACTAAAAGCCACACTGGCACTATATTACTGACAGTGGTACCTAATGGGATTCCAGTCATAAAGAAAAACATTGTAGTACGATTGGTGTACCTATCATAGATTTACCTGAGGATTCAGAGAGGACCTGAATGAGGATTTAGGAAGATAATATAAATGGCGCCAAGCATCTATTTGTTTTTTCAGGATTGTTTTTTCTAAGCTTACTAGCACTGGGGTCGCCCATTACTAGTATTCTGGTCAACCCCTAGTGCTAAGCTAAATGCTTGTATTACGAGTGGGCTCACGTCGGTAATGGAATGGGTGGGTTTCGAGTCAGCAACCACATGATCCCAAGTCCGACGTCATAGCCATAAGGCTATCGCCCGCCGCTTATATTCTAATTTATAGTACATAACGTCCCATCCCGAGATAAAAAAAGTTTATTAATTTTAGGGAAGAAAATAAGGGAAGAGAAACATTTCCTGATAATGAAACTGAAATACCTACTTCCTTCACTACATAGTATAAAACAAAGTCGCTTCCCACTATCTGTCTATCCCTATGTATGTTTAGATCTTTAAAACAACGCAACGAATTTTGATGAGGTTTTTTTCAATGGATAGAGGGATTCATGAGCAAGGTTTATATGTATAATACATTCATATTAGTGTACAGAAAAGCCTAGAAACCACGCGGGCGAAGCCGGAATTACTAATAAAAATAGATTTGCATTATCAACACGCTAATAAGATAGTGTCATAATTTAAATCTATTTGACAATCTAATTACTAGGCACAATATATTATAACTTCACACTACTTGAGATTGCGAATAGGTATATATATACGTAGGTACATAAGTATCAGCACTCCATACATTACTCCTCTGTTACATCCGCCACGGGCGAGTCACGTCTGCCACAGTGCAGTGCATGGAATGTGAGAATATTTAGTACGCATCACGTGCGGGTGCCGTTAGGGAGCTGCCCTAGTGGGCCGACAATCAGGAAGAATTCCCGGTAATGACTCAAAAAGAAACACGAGAAGGAAGTTCGTCAAGTTACTTCCCAAGATTATCTTTTCATAGCTTCCATGATTTATTGACTTATTGGATATGTTGACTCTCAATTTTGGGAAAATTATCAGACAGCTAAGCCCTAGCGCATGATTGGGTTTTGTCCTCGTAACAATATGGTTACTCTTTTTTCTATTAATTACTCACACTATCCATCTTCATTATTTTATTGCTTCCATGGTGTTAGCCTCAGCGCATCTAATTCTTTGTCAACTTCGAGAGCGTATACCGGATATACCTTTTTTTTGAAGTAAGGAAAATCCTCATGGATATTCTGGAAGGTGGCGGGGTATGTTGGACTCGTACGAATTAAAAACCGCACTACTATGACTATGAATTACCTTGAAAAAAAATTTGTTACAATAAGTACCAACAATTTTACCCAATATAATTGTTATTGCCTACAGCGCGTTGTAGGCAATAAGGCCTGAAAAGGCCGCTGCAGCGGCCTGAAAGGCAACGTAAGCTCCGGGCATTCTATTTTAAAAATTGAAATCAGTACTCCAAGGATGGTTTTACACGTGTTTCATTAGTTTTATTTATTCGGGAAAATAAACAGTTACACTAAGCAATTTCGAAATGGCACAAACCATTAAAATAAAATGTGTAACGACAATATTTTCTCCATGAGTAAATTATAATGAGTCAGAGAACTAGGTTTCACATATTATTTTAATAAAAGTAGGACTAAATGAAAGACTGTTAAGAGAATATGACTATAAATTGTTGTTTTTAACCGACGAAAAAAGGAGGAGGTTCTCAAGCCGACCCGTATATATATTTTTTTTATCACCTCGCATAACTTTTTACAGAGTTGTCCGACTTTGATTTCCCTTCCTATCGAATAGCGTATACCTTAAAGCTCTACCTTTAATTTTAAAGAGATGTTCTATACCTAAGGATAAAGACATCAGGGGATAATTGATTTTTCATTTACCTACTGAATTTTCATCTGTAACCGACCCGTGAACCGATTATCTTGAAATGAGGCGCACATATGTAGTTGTGATAACATTACAAAAAAAAGGTGATCTGGAGTTCTTCATCGGTTTACGGCATGGAATTCGGGACATTCCACGACCATTAGGTACCTATATTTATATCACAATGGAACTAAGGACCCTCCAACAGTACCTAGGTGCATAATTTGTTACTATCATCGTCAATTTAAATACTTTAATCTTCATAAATAAGTACGTATAAATCTCTACTTAACTCTGCTTTAAATTAAAATCTATACTTATCTATACTTCATATTATAAAGCTGAAGAGTTTGTTTGTTTGTTTGCTTGAACGCGCTAATCTCAGGAACAACGGGTGCGATTTGAAAAATCTTTCAGTGTTAGATAGCCCATTTATTGAGGAAGGCTATAGGCTATATCATCACGCTAAGACCAATAGGAGCTGAGCATAAATGAAAAATGTTGCAAAAACGGGAAAAAATATTACTTTTAAATGCAGAAAAGCCAAGAAACCACGCGGGCGAAGCCGTGGGAGGAAAGCTGGTATTCCATAAAATCATCGAGCAATCCGGTGTTAACCGCAATTATGTTCAAGCGAATCGTTCTTCTGTACTCACCCACGAACTGTTACAACTGTAAATAAACGCAAATAGAATGTAAAACGTCCTTTTATTTAACGAAGCGAATATAAGCAATTTTTGTTCGTGGAAATCATGCGTGGCGTTGTTTGGCTTATGTCGGGTGTCTCTATGTTTACCTACCTATCCATTAAAATATTCAGGAATATTTAAAAAAGTCCTACTGATAATTCTGTAGAGGTTTATAAAAATATTTTTTCACAATCCTACTGCTGAGTTTATCAGCATTGCTACCTATTACCGCATTGCCAAATATTCTACCATTAAGCAAGTTTTGGTTTGAAGGGTAATGCACGAAAAAACCTATGAAAATAGGGCTTAACAACTGAGGTTTCAACGAAACAATATGTTTGTAATCAATAAAGTAATGAACCAATTTTAATCATTCTTTCAACATAAGAAAGCTACGTTATTCCCGACCGGGATCCTATGCGGGCGAACCCCGGACAAATCTCTACTTGTTCTCATATAGAGAAGTTAATAATTACATATAGAATATTTATTAATATGTACCCAACCCATGGAGGCTGTTTTTAATCCTACCTTGAAATTTATTTACCTATTTATCTTCACCAAAATAAATATATTTTCATCAAACTTTCTGAAATTTTAATACTAAAATTTTCCCGGAAAACCCATTTAAGTTCCCACTTATACGAAAAACGCCTTACAAAAAACATGCATAAATTGTATTTCTGCCCATCTGTAAATCACAGTTTGGCGCAATGAATGGTAAATTTCCCCCTGTCGCAGATGGTATTACCATAAAATAGCACTTAAACCCGTTAAGTGGATTTATGTTTACGCAGACAAGCGATGTTTTGTTAGTAGATGTTTCTTCGTGATATTAAATAATAGGTGAACTGTGATATTGCGAAGGAAATACAAAAACGTCTTTGCAAAGTAAAAATGTAAGAGAACTCGAATGGGGCAGTAGATAGCGGAGTGATCGGCTTTTGCGCTACGTATGCTGGAATCGATGACGTACGAAACAACTTTATTGAGCCAATTTTTTTAACATTCTTATGATCCTAAGTTGTACAGAGGTATGCATTTATAAGTTTCCATAGGCTATACGAGCCTTTACTGCACAATTGCACATGCATAGCTTGATGTGTAGCCATATGTACTGTCGACTTTGAGGATGACTACGAGTTTCTTATTCTAATATTAAAATGTCCATTTACTGACGTGTCTGCATTTAAGCCAATTTTTTTATCTTCTTCTATCTTTTAACTACTTCTTACAACTTGAGTCTATGTTGTTAATCAACTCAAACGTCATGTGTAGGTATAAACAGAAAAGCTTTTTGCATAATATCATGATTACAATGTATAATATATTCCATGATTACAAACAAAGAATTTTCTACAAACATTTTGTATCCAGGAGAGAGTGGGATGTAGACAGACGGGCGGAAATTAAGTCTGTAACAAAGCCTACTGAGCTGAACAATATGAGCTGATTGCATAGCCAGATACTGTACGCAGATTTCGAATTATTTAGCTTGGCTTACTGATTTCTAACACTTGTGAATGTTAGCATTGAATAAAACTACCTACTTTTTACGGATTTATAGCGTTATTTTAATATTATCTCATTCCCGACGTTTCGAACTCTTCCTAGCATGTCATAGCAGGTCATGGGTAGACGCATTCAGTGAATTTGTAAAAGATTGGTAAGCATAAAAAAGGCTGTAAGAGTGTTTGACGTATCTAGACTGGATATAGGTACCTTACTCTCTGTCTTTTAAAATTATTTATTTAAAATACGAGTGTCGTACATCATATCGTCATAACCGTACATACCGTTCCTCCGTATAATCATATCTTTCATCCGTATCTTTCACATTTCAGTTGCACTTTCTTTATGATTTTTGCCCATTTGTATTATTTTCTTCGAAAATTTATAGCATAACTATCTTACTGTAAATACGAATCAATCAACACCACGTACGAGTATTTTGTCAAAATCTTTTGTGTCGTTGTGTGCACCAATAGCACCAATATATATTCACTAAAAATTAAAAGCAAACGTCTTAATTATACAAATGATAATAATTTGTATATGTGTTACAGCTTTACGAGATTCTGTCAACTCTACATCTTATAGTTTTAATCAATAGCTTCAGAGAAAGTATTTTTGAATTTTAGTGAACGTACATATTGGTTTCCGTTACTACGATAATGCGTAAAACAACAGTACACCTCTTGTAACCCTTTGGGGATCCAGCTGGTAATAGGATAGGGGGATGGCTTAAGTAGATTCACATTTCACACGTCTAAATACATCCAAATGTCAGATATTTCAATGTCCACCGAATATGAAACACGCCGGAAGATATGCTTGCTGTAGTGACAGCGGGATATTAGCTCGCACTGAAAGCTACCTGGCGGATTCAATGGAAAACATGAAGTCATTTAATTTTAGATGCTATGGCGGTGGGGAATGGAAAGTATATTATTATAATAATTGATTTCTAGCAATTTGGTGCTAAACTAGCAAAATCTTTAATCACCTTACCATCGTATTTTTAGGAAAATAAAACAGAATTTAAACATTTTGTGCGTTATCTTTAGAATCGATACCTCGACGAATATTCTCTGCGATCACAATCGGTAAATAAATCCAAACGAAAAAATATATCGCTCTTTTTTAAGTCGAGTAATGCATTCCATTTAAGATTATAAGCAATAAGCCACAACATAAGATGCAGCCTCTTAGATAAAACTTAAATAACAGAGGTGGGGTGGCGTGATTGTGGCCTATTTACTTTTCCTTCATAAGATTTTGTGAAACAAGAGAGCTTTTATTAAAAAAACCTATGCCCTCTGGATTGAATTGACACGTGCCTATTGATCGGATACTCCGGAAACATAAAGGCCTGATAAGACATAAGCTAGATTCGCTACCGCTGTGGTATTTTACCTGGTATTTTGTATGCAGTTCCTCGCTTAAATGAAATTAGAATAATGTTCATGAAAGGGGTTTTTTTGCGAAACATGTTGGGTCGGATAGTGAGCGAAAATCAAGTTTCGCCGTATCCGCATCTACTCAGTTTTCCGTACCTGAAGAGGCAGCAAATATCGCGTACCTATATCTGAATTGGCCTTTACTAAATATGACTAACGCAGTATATTCCGTCCATAACCTAGCCATTACCATGTACGGATTTACTCAACTCACTCGCTAACTATAGTTTTCATTTAGGGAGTTGTCAAAAACACTACTAGAATCCTCTCTCTGTTTCGTTTGAATGTTGCGAGAGCAACGTTTTGTTTTTTCGTAAATGATTTTCGTTCACCGATGCGGTTGCGTTTTGATAAATATTTTTTTGAAAAAAAAGGTTGTAAAATATATTTAGTTATGGATTGGTTTGAATTTGTACTTCTTAGTTAGAGCAATCTAAGTTAGTAGCATTTTCATCATCAGCTTATAACAGTCAACTGTGGGAAGTAGGCTTACTGGGCATGTATGCACTTAATGGACCCTGTCCTTGGCTTCTCGCATCTAGCTTCGGCCGGCACAAAGATGAAGTGATGATTCGTCAACTTTCGCGAAACATGACTCCGCCTTTGTTTTTTCGAACGAAAAATCCTTATGTATCGTCTGCCACGGCTGCCGAAGGGGGAGGGGTATGTCGTACTCGTACGGACTTAAAACCGCACATGCGTTCCCTTGCCCTATAGTCACGACCATGAGAGAGATGAGACTCGTGGCATTCTAGTGGTATAAGCTTTTCGTGTATCAGCATGTAGGTACGGGAAATTTTATATATACTGGATAATATACAGGTTAAATAAGCGGAAACACTATTTTAAATTTGAGGTTTATTAAATCTGAAAGTTCATTAGCTAGATACAAGTATGATTCACTTGCGAGCTATGATCTCCTGGTACGGATGAACATTCTGACACCAAATTTCGTCTTGATTATAATATAAAGAAGTTATAATACATATTGTCAGTTTTAACAATCTTTTTATATTAAGAACTTACTATCAGAACTGTTGCAGAAAAAAGTACAAAATATTTACGAGAAATGTCTTCGGCCAAATAAAACGACATTTACTTTTTAGTGTACAATAAATCAGGGAAATTAACAAGGTCTGTGAGGTCTCCGCGACGTGAACAGATGGGGTGCCAGTGCTCCGACAACGCCTCCGTTATCAATCACCAACCCCAAATTACCAGAGATGTAGTGCTATATGAAATTGGACTGAACACTATCTTATTTTCGTGGTTTTGTATTCAATTACATTTGTATTGTATTGTGTTTTCCACGATTCTGTAGGCAGAAGGGTAGGGTTCATTAACATTTTTTGGTCTTTTATAATATTTTACACTTTAAGGAAATTTTACCACATGATTATTACAGAACTTGCCTTAATAAAATATAGAAGCGGCGGTACCCTAGTGGCTAGGGCTTTGGACTTGCGATCACGTAGTTGCCGGTTCGAAACTCACCCATTGCCCTACCGACGTGAACCCACTTGAAATACAAGCATTGAACTTAGTACGAGGGATTAATAAGATGACTAGTAATGTGGAACACGCATTGCTTTTTTTTAATATTTAGTATAACGATTGTTTTGAACAGGCGCAATAGAAGTACCTAAGTTAAAAAATCTTCAATGTTATGAAAATGAAGTCCTGCGGCAAAGTGCTATTGCTGTTTCGCTATTGAGATTGCATATGGGAATTCCTATGACCATGATAGGACTGCCATGTCAAAAGTCTCGAGTTCGAATCCAAGGCACGCACCGCAACTTTTCGAAGTCATGTACGTATTAATAGATACTTAATAATTACGTGCTTAAACGGTGAAGGAAAAAATCGTGAGGAAACCTGCATGATTGAAAGGTTTTCTTGACAGCGTTTGAAGTCTGCTTACTATAGCGTAATCAGAATTAGAGGGAGCACAACAGTAAAACAATATTATGTGGCGATGATATGATGACCGTCGATCATTAAATTCTGGTACTTAACCAGAAGGTGAAGGCATTTTGTAAGTTTCACTTCACCAGCTCGATTGTACTCATTAGCTCTTTCACCAAACTTCACCAATAGACGAATGCGGTCTGTGCGGCAAATAGCCCAATATACCAATCTCAAAATTGTGTTCACAGCAGTGAATGGCTCAACAATCTTGTGGAAGCTCAAACAATAATATTGACATTACAACGAACGTCTCGTAACTGCGTATACAAACGGTCAACCGAGTCATATCACAATGTAGCCGTTGTTTAGATCGGTGTGTAATGTGCGATAGGTTCACCTTTATAGCCTCCAGTTATGGGCAGGGATCCCGTAGTTGTGAGGACGCTTGATCAGCGAGATTCTAGGCAAACAATAAAACAAAACATTCATCAGATGATATAATGACGAGAAAATATAGTTTGATAATGTTGAGTGAAGGCAATAATAAAAGGAATCTTTATACGAAACGAAACTAACTGGAAACTAAGCGTGTGGTCCTTAGCGTGAGGTCTTGGGTTCGATTACCAGGTCGAGTTAAGTGTTCTTGGGTTTCTCTATTAAATTCTCAGTAGCAGCTCAGATTTGGATTTGTGCCCGGTTATACGGCAACAGCGTCAATTACATGGGAACTATACATACCGGCGAAATGGAGTGTCAATTAGTACACCTCTGCCTAACCTTTCGGGGAATACAGCCATGATGGTGTCATGGTAGAATGTGTGAGCACATCAAAAAGCTGCACCTTTTTGACTAATTCTTAAATATGGGATCGAATTTAAATCCTTTTCAAACAGCAAAAGGTTTTCAAAATCGATTTGCGATTGGCAGAGAAATCGATGAATATACATAAAAAATACATAGAGTAGAAGTAGAGAAGACACAACACAAATCATGTATGCTTAGGCACATATTTTTATTTAAAGCGACCATAACTTTCATCTCATAATTTAGATGTCATTTCATAGTTTTATATGCGTCCTGGACAGAATTGTTTGTATAAATGCTTCACAGCGACAATATTATTGTGACCAATATGAACAATATCTCATAGCCAAGTTTAACTTCAGTCGCTGTGGTTTGTTTCACTTTGTGCCCGTCACATAAACGCGGTGACATCAAATTAAATGGAAACCACTTTTCCACCGTATTTTGTTGTACATAATACTAAGCGAATTAACTAGTGTTTATATCTGCATTAATAAAGCATAAATAAAGGATTAGCGCGACTAAAATTTAAATGGGAAAATTCAGGTAGACGACTACCTGAATTTTCCCATTAAAATTTTGACTTTTCCGAGGAGTTCCAAAAAATCGTCACAATTACGAAAACAATATTGAAGTAACATACGATCACGCCTGTATTCCCCGACGGGTTAGGCAGAGGTGTACCAATGTACACCCACATTTCACCGGTATGTTAAGGTCCCACGTAATAGGGGGCGAGCCTATTGCCATTAACCGGGCACAAATCCAGACTCCGAGCTGCTACTGGGAATTTCATAGAAAAACCCAATAACACTTTGCTCGACCTGCGAATCGAACCCAGGACCTCTAGCGTAGCAGTCGAGCTTAGGACCACTAGACTAATGAGGCAGTCTAATGTTGCAATATTGAAGTAATATTTCACAAATACGGCGGTGGCGTTATGTTATTATAAATTATTATTTTATCCTATAGCTATGATATGATCGACATCGCTATCTGCATTTATCAATTTATTCGTTATCTCTTGGGAATTTCCCAAAATCACTGAACGGACTACCTGTTGTTGTCCTGTGGGGTTTCCCCCAATCTTAGGAATCTCATCTTAGTGCATGTACTGATTTATAGACAATTCAGGATATTGATATTGTCCAAAACAAGGGTTGCAGAGTAAAATGGTCACATAAATTAGCATAATAAAAAAATACACTCCCCACAAAACCATCTCTTAAAAACGTGACAAACGAAATATTTTAATAACTATTTACAGAGAAGACATGTTTATCACGCTAATTAGCTAATTGTGTGACATTGTGTTACAGAGTTAATTAGGTAGACGTCCCTCCGTTCATTAAAAATACTCGGCTAATAAACGTAATACCTACTGACATAACTGTACGTTTCTTTGTACATATTTCTTTAATTAAGTCAAGATTGTTGAAGGGATAAATGTAATGGCGTCAAATTATACTTCTGATGTAATTATCCTTTTATTATCGTAACTGTTTCGTTCTAGTGGTCGGGACTGCTTCGTTTCGGTTGAGCAGTCTTATTGGGCATTTTTTAATCGGATAACTCTGCAAACTAGCAGGCGAGCTACCCGATGGTAAATTGTCATCGCTACCCATAGACATCTGCAAAACCAAAGGAGTTGTAGATGCGTTGCCGTGCCAAGGAAAAGGGAGGGGAAGGAGACAAGGGGAAGGAAGGGAGCGGAGGGAGAATTTGGGGTTATGGCGCTCGGTTTTCGATACAGTGCTCTGTTGCAGCTGGGAGCTCGCCACCTGGGACCTACACATACCTGCGAGCTATGTCTACATTAACTTTACGAAACCCTTCGAGGATAACAAGCATGTGGGTATATTTTAGCCCGTCGGAGGAAGTCTAAGAGAACAAAACTTTCTTCGCACACGCTGCGAAGGAACACATGATGTAAAAGTCAACAAAACTCAACAACCAAGCAGGTTTTATGTATGTTACATGTTTCAGGTGATCTGCTTGACTAGATAATACCTCCACATGTACGTATGACGAGGGTCAAACAGTTTTAACGTTTCCTCTATACTGCCTGAACTCTGCCCACCCATGGAACCCACCCATGGAATCCTAGCCGACTTTTATTTTAAATCAGATAGCCTACTCGATAATCTTATTTTAAATTTTTGCTTTTTGCAGTCATATTCCAGGTTTTTTTGTTTTGAGCTTGGCTTATCCAAGCTATCAAAACATTTCGCCAACGTCTCCTTGGCTAACCTTCGTACACGACCAGCATTGTGAGATAGGTATAACCACTCTGTCTCTGTTGCTAGCGCCCACCTGTCCCGCTTCATAAGGCTGACGTGGGAGCTGGCCACGTCAGCCTACATCGTCACTACAAACTTGCAGTTTGTACGTGATCTGTCTTCGACTCCCAAATAACTGCGTTCCATTGCTCGCAGATAAACCTTAAATTTGGTCTTCTGCGGTGACTATTGCCAAAGGTACATACAGTTACGTTATTTCTCATAGGAGTAGGCAGAAAATACAGAACGCAATCTGCTATAGTTTTTGCATACCTACTTCTTTTGCTTCATATACATTTATACATCTTGTCGGATTGCAGGTACTACGCACGTGATCAGCGTATATCTTTCTAGCCGTTGCCCCGGCGGCTTCACTGACATTCTCTTTATAAATTCCTTTTTTCCTCTTTTTTATTAATGGCCATTTTTACCTTTTATAAAGAAGGCACGAGCGGCTATCCACATTGGTGGGCTGGTATCCACTTATGTATATAAGTGAATGTTGGGTTTGGCAGAAGAAACATCGCGAGTAGAATGAATGCCGTGAAAATGCGTTCCTAGCGGATTATATGCGGTGAAACTCGGAATGATTGCCGTTTAAAAAGTAACAGAGGAATATTATAAAGTAGCATAAGGAACGAACCAGCACAATATATACAGGGTGTGTGCAGTGTCAGTGGCCGGAGATCAAGACACCGCGCCGCCCACCCGGAAATGAATCCGACTTAGAGATCCACCACGTTATTATACTTTAGCATCTACACAATGTTGCTGAGAAGAGAAATAAGGAAAATACAAAGATTTTTTGCCACTGATTTGAGAAATCTTGTTGATAGATCGCATTATTTTTAACCTCGTCATTTCTTTAATCAACCTATACATTACACAATCTTGACAAAACGCAATAATAGCTATCGGTAGATATAACATATTGTATACTTAGATTTTATGAACGATTCATATAAAATTAAATAGTTATCTAAAATAGTATCTGAAGTCGTCCGATGCGCATAACAAAATAAATTAAGACATCGGCCTGTTATATTTTTTCAAACCACTAATTAAATTTGATTTCCCCTCCATGACTTTCGAGCCTCACTATGTTGGGGAGACAAAGTTAGACTAAAATAATATCTATGTATCTCTTGCAACCAAATAATGGAAGCAGGTTGTCCTAGTCTGTTAACGAACCGGGAAGGAGGCAGCTACAGCCGTCAAAAGACTCATATCAGGTAGGTATTTATATAAGTATACATCGTTTTTTTTTGTAAATACTATATATATTAACTTCAATGTTATATAACGTCTACATGCAAAATACGCGCTTTGTCGTGGAGTTGCGGAAAATTGTATATGCTATACCATACCATGCCATGTAAGGTCTACGAAACATCGACGCAGGACAGCAGAACTAATAAAACTTCACAATATTACAAATTCAAAACTCAAGGCCCAAAATAAATATACGATGGAAACAAATAAAAGCGAAGTTTTGTAAAGTTACCTTCGCTATCTCGTGTGGCGGGCCAATGTAAGTTGACCTGTCAAAATTATAAGCTCTACGTAAATTTCTTCCATCTTTACACTTATTAGAGAGGTACGAGAGATCTTGTTAGGGTTGCCGTTAAACATATATATTATTCAATACGTTTTCCCCGTCATGTAGCTATTCTGATATTTTTGTCCTCGTAAAAGTATTAGATGAAAAGCTAATACAGAGTTGTGAATTATATAAGGTCTTGTATTTTTTTTTGTTTGTTTCAACTATGGCAGGTTGTTATTTGTCAAATGTCGTAGATGGCTTACGTTTGATTAACTAAAAAATAATAACACGACGAAAAGATTTGAGAAAAGCTAGGTAGGTGGTAGGTCATCACTCAGTACCCCTTAATATTATTTTTATTTGATTAACGCACATTAGTGAAAGCACATTATTCGTAATTCAGCAAGTACGTAGGGCTATGAGGCACAAGAACTTTAGATATTGGATTGTGTTTGTAATTTCTTAGTTAATTTCAGGTTACTTTGTGCAAATTATTTTATCACCACTGTCACCACAATCAAACCGGCATGTCCTAGAACATATAATTCGAAGACATATGACACCGTGTGGCCTATGTCCCAGCAGTGGGAATATTATAGCCTGATTATGTATGTATGTAATCTATTTAAGAAATCTGCTGACTGCTCAAGAAATTGTGTCAACCGATAATTTATGTAGATTATGATTAATTAATTTAATTTGTCTTTTATTCAGCAAAATGACAATAAATAGGTTATCTGTATATATTTTATGACCTCCAGATATTACCAATCGAAATCATTAAGGGTTCCTGCAAAAGTATCAAATTATTTTATACTTACAGATACTAATTATTTTAATTTACAGTCCACCCGTGACCATGGATGCTGTAAAGGATCCGAAACGTCGGGAATTTAAAAATATCAATATAACGCGATAAAATCCGTAAACCGTAGTTTTATTTCAATTATTTTATACTTGTTAATAAACACTAGGTATCACTTGCTTTTTCTGTGAACGCATCCCCAAATATTTAACCATAAAAAGCGCCAATGAGCTCAATAAAGAAATGGGTTTATGATGCACATTAAATTATATGTACCTACTAGGGCGTTATGAAGCAGAAGGAACTATGTAT
The DNA here is from genome assembly GCA_958496365.1 of Subacronicta megacephala. Classification (NCBI taxonomy): domain Eukaryota; kingdom Metazoa; phylum Arthropoda; class Insecta; order Lepidoptera; family Noctuidae; genus Subacronicta; species Subacronicta megacephala. The sequence goes on from OY292521.1 coordinate 14,281,070, forward strand.
TAAGATATCAGTTGAAAGGTGCTCGTTTACTCCACGTGTGAGATGTTGGAATCCTTTGTGAAGGCTCCATTTATAATTCACTACACGTCGAAAGTCAACCAAAGAGTAAATTACAAAAAACATGATTGTTTAAAAGAACATTAATAAAAGTACAGTTTGTTCGAAATAAGTAAGCCGATCGGAAGTAAGCCGTTCCGAACTACCGCGGTGATAAAATCGTTTAAATAAGTGTTTTAATACATAAATATCGAAATTAGTAAACAAAATAATTAGAAATGTGAAACATACTCGTATACGACTCTAATTATCTTTACACCGACTCTTTCTATTCAATTTACCACTTCTAAACCACTTGCAGACAACTTCCGATCGGCTTACATATTTCGAACAAACTGTAGTGACGTCGTCCGACTTTGTAAACACAATTTTTAATTACAACATTCCGGATCTTCAACTTTGGAGCTATAATTATATTATTTATTATCATTAACTTTGACTTACGATACTTGTGGGGACTGTCACACTTTATGTTTTCCTTGTACCGACATTCAAAACAACTTACGAGTTTTCTGCTTAGTTAACTTATAATAAATACGAAGATATTTTAATCAAAACTCCTCAATTTTGATTTTCAATATCGGTTTACTTTCATATTTAGAACCTTTAACTGTTGTTGGCTGATGATTATTATATGGTATGATTATATATGCTATACCATATAATGTAACATTACTGAGTACTCTTCACAGACGTTTCCACAAACCTTATACATATTAATAAAGAAAGAAAAGAAGTTAGTAAATAGTTCAAACAATAAGGCAGTAAAAGGATGTATGAGTTGCCGTAGTTATGTCACTAAAGCAAAATCTAGGTATTGTTTTAATGGTTTGTATAAATAGAGCATATTATATAATGGGTGCGCTTTATTTCAGAAGCGCATCGTTTTGCCGACAACCGGAAATAAAGCTGTACCGAGCGGTTTCTACGGGTTAAATCACAGAACAGATAAAGAGGTCTCTTTTACCTGTTCTGTGGGTTAAATTAATTATGATCAGCAAATAATACTATAGCAGTTTTATGATGCCCAGGTAGATCAAACAAGTTGTTGTTTTATTTTTGAGGAGCTCCATCTTCACAATATGATAGACATTTTTAAAGATGAATTGAACTAGTATTTTTTTATCCTAGTAATGTGCTGTGACCCTATCCAAAACAGTACTTTTGTAAGTCAGAGAGACGGCGCAATTCTTAGCCTGTCTGAGAGATATGTTGTGTGAAGTCTGCCCACGCGCATACGCGGACAGTGTGGTGAACCTCTTGAACCCTCTCATTACAAAAAAAGACCCAGCAGTAAGACAGTACCTAAATGGGTGGATGGTGATGACTGTTGCGCAACTCAATAGCTAAAACATCTGGTAAGCCGCGGTTTTCATCCCCCGTGGTCAAATGAATCGTTTACAAAATAATTAAGTGCACGTACTGATAAAATAAACATTTTTAAAATGCTGCCTTGAAGTATACTTCGTATAAAATTCTCAGACCAGCAGCGTAGCCAAACGAAAATGTATGTATATTTATTGTAAGAGCTGCAACAATAGCCCCGTGAAGTATTCAACGCGTCCGGCACGTATACCTGCACAGCTGTATAAACGAGAACGTTAGCGGAGCCGGGGGAGCATTTGTTTGTTACACCAGACTATAGTCTTGTTGGAATGCTTCTTTGGACATAGAACAAAAGAATTGACTATATTACCAAATTAATTCAAAACCGAAGCAGGACGCAGTTTTGAAATAATCGTTCCTATAGTCAATTATTTTTCTAGCATGAGTAAGTTGTCATTAGGTTGTTTCTACTAATGCGCAGTTCTAAACTACTTCGGAACATGAATGTGAACAACCGCAAACATGTAAAAAAATAGGAAGTTTACTAGAGATGTGCGGCTTAGCTCTAGGAGGGGAATATTTCAAATATAGTCAACCACACAGGCAGGCACATCCCTAGTCTCTAACCCAACACGTTCCGTGGCAAGTCGGTACGTCTCGCGTATTTTTCAGTTATATTTGTGTGTTACGGTGAGGCACGCAACCAGAATAAATTGACTCGGCGTAAATCTTCACGTGGACTTCGCATTATGTATCGGTGAATGCTTTCAGGTATTGTGGTAACGTGGTAACTATTACCTTTACTTTTTTACCTATGAATGCTTTCCACATAAAAAACTTATAGCGATTCAAAATAGGTTTTTAATACCGACTATAAAAAATACTACCTATCTTGAAATCTGTTTAATTTATTTATGCAATGTATACGTGTTAATAATAAGTTTATAGTTCGTTGTAAAATATTAAAGAACGTTTAAATCTTTTTTGTGCCCATTGCAATCTTTGTCCACTGACAAATATTTGATTTAGATACTTGGCTTATGTTCAACGCCTAAAGGTACACACAAGACTGCGAGACCTAAGGATACGGTGAGCACATTCTGCGTGACCGGATCATAATAATAATCAATAAAATGTAGGGTAGCTGTTGATAATTTTGACATTAGGACGACCAACACCTCAGTCCTCCCGTGACCATGGATGCTGTAAAGGATCCGAAACGTCGGGAATTGAATAATATCAATTTAACGCGATAAAATCCGTAAAAAGTAGTTTTATTTCAATGTCTAATATTCGTGTAAGTGTTAGAAACCACAATGTATACGTGTTAATAATAATTTTATAACTAGCTTGGTTGTTAAATATTGAGGAACGTTAAAATCTTTTTTGTACCCATTGCAATCTTTGTCCACTGACAAATATGTGATTTAGATACTAAGGTTTTCTTTCAATGACCCGTAGATCTATAAAAATATCTACTTACAACAATTTTGGAATGCAAATTCATCTAGAATGTAATTACAACTTTAGAATGATGAAATCATCAATTTATGATAATTACCTAAGTACCCGGTGTCGGTCATCAGTGAAGACTTGTTCATAAGCCTGTAACGTCACTCTTCAACAGAAAAACACACCTATGTAAGTGCATAATAATATATCATATGATTATGCATACATGTGCGGAGGTTATCAACGAGCGACATGCCCCAAGATAAAGGTTGCAGGCACCAGGGTGCTTCAAACGCGAGCTCGAAACAAACGTGACCTGCAATTGTAAAGTTTTATCTTTGTCGCGGTGGCTTTATGTACCTATATGTTTATGTTGCGAATTTTCTGTTACCAGAGTAGGTATGGCAGTAACCTCGGCCACACTGTTTTTTAATTTACCAAAGCGTGTTAGGGCGCACCAGTATAATATTTTTTCATGGTGTCTGTTATTTTTTTACTTGAAGGGTAAAGCAAAAAAAATGTGTCTTTTTACTGATTTGAACGCGTTATATTGATATTAATATTGATTCTCAAACTTCTGGATCCTTTACAGAATTAATAATCACGGGTAGACTGAATAAAATACGTGTATGATTTCTGACAAAACAAAAGGTAAAGAAAAAACAAATCAGTAAAAAGAAATATACCTCCAAAATTATTTAATGAATAAAAAAACTGAAACGGTTCAAACGGCACAACATACCTCAGAGATCAATCGTTCCACTCAAAGGTTAATGTCACAAATTTCGTAATTAATCCACTTACTCTTTCAAAAGCAGTGTGGGTGTCATGCTTTTAACATCCAGATGTTAATCCCAATATTTTCATGGAAATAGACTGAGTGGTTTATTCGCAGCTCACGTTTCAAGCAGCTAAATCAATTTTGTTTGATTTTACTTCAGGATTTCAAGAAAACTAGATTACTTATACATGAAAAAGTACGTATATTCGATTAAGGTCCGTTGAGATAAAAAGTGAGTAAGAAAGCCATTTTGTAATCGGGCCGGAGCGACGCGACGCACGGTGGGCTGAAAATCGGCTTTCATAGACATAGCGATTTCAATTTGCAAGTGCCGGATTTTTTGCCGGATATCGCTTCTATTAGTTATTACTATATTCAAAAATGACACCAGAGTTAATTCTGCACCAAAACGAAGGAATTATAATTTTTTTAAGAAAAATTTGTATGGAGCTGGTATTAAAAAGTTAATTATCTCGTAAACAGCAAGGAAAACCGTAATATCCTTACAGGTGGTTATAGTACTAATTATTTATGATTTTTTGACATATGTCATATAACGGTTATCGCTGCTAATTTTTTTTTAAAAATCGTCAAAATATTTTTATTTATTTTTACATATGAAACGGTTCCTTTTAGTGTTTAAGTTGAGGAACACAGACTTTTAATAACACGTAACATAAAATAGCATCATCCTTATATTCCCGAAGGATTAGTCAGAGGTTTAGCGTACATCCACACTTACACAACTATGTTTGAGCTAGATACCTATGTATCAATACAAAATGAGTTGAGTATGTATGAGTACAAAACATTTATTTGCAAACTAAATGTATACAAAGGTGTTACACATTAAAATATTATGTAGGTATGTCTGCTATAGCTAATCTCAATACTATTCGAGAAACTAAATAACATGTTTATGTGTATGTACCTACGAGTATAACATACAAATTGTTATTTACAATGTATCTTACTTGGTTTCTCTAAGTGTGTTAGGATAGGATTACTCTGATAGTATTACTGCTGGAAAGGAGAGCGGAGTATATAAAATAATATTGTTTAATTTCCAGATTATACCTGCTGGCCATGTCTGCCACACAAGCTGGCAGCTACTCATTTACATTCTACTGATAATATGCAGAGCGGAGGAGTTGGCCATCAAAGTGTTTGTTGTATGTGGATGTTCCATACTAAGAATTAGTCAACCCAGGGTTTTCATAGTAGGGGCAAATGAACAAGAACAAAGGGTGGCTAATACAGTGGGTAGCCATGCGAGGTATAAAAAACATATTCCTATATATAATAGACTGTTATTAAATTGTCTTTATTTTATTTTAACTAATAAGTAAAATAATCTCATAATCAATCAGGAATCTCGCTGTGTCCTACCTCATTTTTGTTAATGTCTTTTATGCTTTCTTTTGTCTATTGAATATGCTGTTTAATTTGATATCTATGGCCATCTCACAAAATGGATTATTTACAGATGTCATCCATGAATTAAGTTTGTGGAGTTTGCTAGAGCTAAAGGGACTAAGCTAGAGATTTGAGCTTAAATATTCCAAAAGGACCACAAGAAAGATCCTTGCATATTGAGTTGCCCAATATAAGGAGAGTAGCTAAAAGCCAAGGCATTGCATTTTCCAAGAATGCATAGAAACAGAGCGAAATGTTGTGAAAATGACATCTCATAAAAGAATATTCAAAACTACCTTACCTACTAAACAAGTACAGTAGTTTAAAGGTACCTTATATATATATATATATACATGTAGGCTGCATTGTAGGTTCAATAATAGACGGATGCTGCTGTAATGTGTATTATAAGATACTGAGCTATGCTTGCCATGAGGGTGGGCCCCGACCTGCCCCCTTGTTAGATGATGTAATATTACAAATAAATTAATTATAAGTATAATAAAATAAATGGTCCAACAAAGTGTTTTTATTTACCTCACTCAAAATCCCTTAGAACTTTATAGTTGTGAAACTATTGCATTCCCCTTCAGGACATCCTCATCTCAATCTACCTACTTATTGGTAAGTAAAAAACTACAATGATAATAAAACAACGCGACAAGCAATCTAGAACATTTATTTTATCACCAAAACAACGTTTATGTACCTTTATGTTAATATCATTGCTCGTACACTAGTAGATAACCTTAAAAAATAAAACTGGTTATAACTTCTATGTCCGAAGTTCTAAAAAACTAAGATTTTTTAAAGGGCTTGTCTATCATATTAGCTACCAATTAAAACCAAAATTATCCCAAAACACGAAAAATTTTTGCGGTACGAAACTCCCATACAAACCTGCCATTCTCCTTTAATAGAGACTTCAAAATATGAATGAAGAAAGAAGTTTCTGCATAAAACAAGACTCAAATGCTTCGCACAATTTATGAAGTTATATACACTTCCTTGTACCTAATAATACTTCGAACAATCTCAAAAACATACGGGTCAAATTTTACAGTACTTGCCATATTTGCCATTGAGATACCGTCGTTATCTGTTCGTCAACTCATTGTTATCAGAAAGTTTTTCGCTTGGCACAATAACTCATTGAAGTCAACATTTCTTATTTGCGAATCTTCAGCAGACAACGCGAGTTCCATTTAAAGTTATGAACGCGAACAAGGATGTTACTAGCAGTTCACGAATCGAAAGGAATATGAAATTTATTGAACCGAATTGGACTAAGTTCTTAAAAGAGTTGAAAAAAGAAGGAGGTTCTCAATTTGTATACTGTGTTTCTTGTTTATATGGTATCTACGCGATATGTTTGCAGATAAAAAACCCGATTTCGACTTCTGCATAATAATCATCTGTCGCATATCTCATCGCCTGGTTTCCCCTACTAACTCCCACAGTTCACCTATATGTTAAGGTGTCAAAAGGTCCCATGTAGGTAATAGGGGGCAAGTAACGGTAACAATATATATTTGCATCTATAAACCGTAGTAGTGGTAACATAAATAAACCGGCTTATAAACTATTCGTTATAAATAATAAGCCGTATCCCACTGTCGCCATCTGCCGGCGGCGCCCGCAAATTTACTGCGCATTTTATACATCCACGGTTGTTGTACCGATATTATGTAGGTACATTCAGTTAGTCGTTATTAGGGCTAATAATATATCTTTTATATTGAATTATGATTATTAAACTTATATAGGTATATTATGGGTATCCAAAGACTTTTGCAGTAATCGTTCCAAATGTATGTAATTTTTGGCACTAACGTTCCAAATAAAAGTAAAAAAATATTTGTTATTATTATACACACATACAAGCACGCATTTTATTCATGTTTAATGGTAGGAACACCACGTCATGTAGTACGATGTTGGCACTACTTCGCACCTAACCGTGTTAAGCATCTTCCTATGTTGGGCCTCTTTGTACGCCCCTGGAGGATAAATTATCTAGACATTACCTACAAGGTAATAAGAGGACAATCTGGACAATGTCTGAAATGTGAGACCGTAGTTTGAGGTCCACTTAGGTGTTTTAATAAAAAAAATAGTATAGATATAAGTAGCTTGTTCAATTTGAAAAAAAAAATAGCTTTACTAAGTGATAAATTACTAATATTTTTTCCCGTTCCCGACACAGATGAAAGGCGGAGAATGGAATATTATACAATAAATCAATACAATACTGAACAGTAACAATAGATTTAATTCTTAGTATTTACAACTAGCCAAAGCCCGCGGTTTCACTCACGTCCCAAAAGGATTCACTATAACTCGGCTTCTAAGCAGCCGGCATATCGATATAAAACATAAACTATATTTTAAGTTAGACCTGCAGCAATACAACAGTGAAAACTTCACTCAAAAAATGTTGTTCTGTTGCTCTCATAAAGACTCCATATTAGTTTTTCTGCAATATCTATGAGGTCATCGGCCTGTTACTATTTTATTAAATGACCAGAATAATTTATTAATTTATTCATGCATTTAATTATGAATTTACAGTTTCATGTACCTATACTTGAACTGTGATTATTTATATAAATAATAGAATTTGTTAGACATTTTAACGTACCTACTATAAAATTACATCGTTTGAGCAAATTTAATTTGGACTGTATTAACATTTAAAATATCTTGTGGAAGCTTTTATCAGTACTTAAAAACAGTTACAGTGTTATTGTTTTAGGATTAATTTGGATTTTCTTAGCTTAATTTTGATTTTATGTTGAATTATTATAGAACACTAATATCTTTTTCTTATAATTTTCTGCCACTTTTACATACATACATACATATTGTCACGCCTGTCTCCCATGGGGGTAGGCAGAGACTATAGATTTCCACTTGCTACGATCCTGGCACACTACTTTCGCTTCATCTACATTCATAAATCTCTTCATGCATGACCGTCGGTTTAAGGTGCTCGGAACCTGGCCTTTTTTAAGAACATCTGCAATTTGGTTGCGGTACGTTCGCCGAGGTCTTCCCCTTCCAACTCGTCCATCCATACTCACCATATATACTTGTTTCGTCAATCTCCGTTCATCCATTCTCTCTACATGACCAAACCATCTTAACATACCTTTCTCAATCCTTGTTACTACATCTTCTTTCACTCCACAACGCTCCCTTATCACACTGCCGCTTTTATTCCTTTTAAAATATTGTGTGGAACATCATTGACTGCAATCTAAACATTGTTTAGTATTTTTGTTTATCCACATTTTACAAATAATAAAAATATGTATTTGTTGTATGTACGTTTTTGAATCGTATTTTACAATAAAATTTCAAATACAATGCAATTTTCAACGCTGCGCTGTCCATAATTTGATATTTTTACTATAAAACCAAGTAAACCCTTGTAAGGGTTCATCACGACGTAGGCACTATAACAAAGCAATTTGATAATAATAGCGTACTAAATGAGACATCGTAGAACAGTCGATGTTGTGTGGCCACAAAACAAGCAAATAGGAAAATATAAGTCATCTTTATTAATAAACACAGGGCGGAATGCCGCACTCCTTCTAAGTGGGAATGACGTGACTTCTGTCGTGAGAGTCAGCTTTATCCCTGTGAGCAATTCCATATTGAACAAGTATAATCTAAGATAGAAATTTTAACGAAAGAAAATTCGGCATCAGGCAGGGTTCGAAGCTGCGTGCCTCCGGTTAAGTAGTACAATTAGGCATTAAAATAAATGTAAAGTAAGTCATGTTGGTTGAGGTATTATATTAGATTATATTTGAATGTGTTTTTTAGGGTTCCGTAGCCAAATGGCAAAAAACGGAACCCTTATAGATTCGTCATGTCCGTCTGTCTGTCTGTCTGTCCGATCGTGTCACAGCCTTTTTTTAGAACTATGCTGTTGAAACTTGGTAATCAGATGTATTCTATGAACCGCATTAAGATTTTCACACAAAAATAGAAAAAAAACAATAAATTTTGGGGATCCCCATACTTGGAACTCAAACTCAAAAATTTTTTTTTCATCATACCCATACGTGTGGGGTATCTATGGATAGGTCTTCAAAAATGATATTGAGGTTTCTAATATCATTTTTTTTCTAAACTGAACAGTTTGCGCGAGAAACACTTCCAAAGTGATAAAATGTGTGTCCCCCCCCCTGTAACTTCTAAAATAAGAGAACGATAAAATTTAAAAAAATATATGATGTACATTAATGTAAACTTCCACCGAAAATTGTTTTGGACGAGATCTAGTAAATAGTTTTTTTTAATACGTTATAAATCGTAATGATACGGAACCCTCCGTGCGCGAGTCCGACTCGCACTTTTTCCTTGATAGTTTTATTTTCTCTTGCTAAAAAAATCATCTTTACAGATTAATGAATGCAGGTAGAAAAATTGGCAAATCTTTACTTTGTACTAAATAATTAAAGAAACGAAAATAAAAAAATATGAAAAACAAAGCAATTCCAGTGGATTCATAAGCGATACTCTTTTTCGTAGCCCGCGTGATTGCAGCATCTGAACAAACCAAAACAAGTACAGTGGCGGGTGGGTCGATGGACGCGACCTCTGCAATCAGTTTACATACGTACGGTAGCGGTGACTGAACCACGCTCATTCATAATACAAACAGATTTTTCTTCTCATGCATAGTTAATACGAATTGGTTGAGAAGATCAGGGCTCGTGGCTGCATAACAACCAAACAGGCTGATCAATCTACAAGGTTAAGCTGCGCAAGCCGGGGATAATCCTGAGGGTGAAGGTACTTGAAGTTATTAAGCCGCTAAGTGCCTCAGAGAGCACGTTTAACCCTCCATCAAACATATATTATTATAATAGAAGTACAATATAAATCATTCTGTACGTTATATCTACAGGGTAAAAACTATGACTGTAGTAACTTTTGCTATTTCCTTTGTGATGGTAAGTTTTTCTACCCAGTATTACACCATTTATGTCTCATGCCTCATTAGTCTAGTGACCCAGGAGTGGCCCTAAGCGCAACTGCTAGGTTGCGCTTAGGGCCACTCCTGGGTTAGATCCCCAGGTCGAGCAAAGTGTAATTGGTTTTTTCTATGAAATTTTGCCGCAACCGGTGCATGTGTATGAGTATGTATATTTAGTTAGTGGCAGTAGGCTCGCCCCCTATTACATGGGACCTAAACATACCGGCGAAATGTGGGTGTACATTAGTACACCTCTGCCTTACCCTTCGGGGAATACAGGCGTGATGGTCTGTTATGTTTTGTATATACATTATATGTATGTATATGTGCATTTCTAAATTTAAACATCTAATGTTTAAATAAAGAAATGCACAGCCCAAATTGCTGAGTGTAGCAACTTCGGCAGATAAGGTCCTTATCATGGCAAGGATGCCATGATGACTGACTTTTTCGGTACGAAAAATCATCATAGAGCCTTCTGACTAGAACCTCACGTGGGACGCACGTGCCGATCGGCACGAGCGTAACAATGACTTAGGGTGCCTACTGGCTGCTAAGACTGCATTTGTTGTGTTGTTTTAAATAAAAATATTTTCTTCTTCTTTATTTAAGAAGCAGCTAGCAAGCTTTTGGAAATACAAATAAGCTTAACGCGCAGAACACCCCGTGACAAAGAATCATCAATAGAGATTACTTGCTATTGGGTTATGGGTATCCGTACAATGACACCGTGTAGATACTGCTTTACCCCTATCACTACTCATTACTAATATTATAAATGCGAAAGTAACTCTGTCTGTCTGTCTGTCTGTTACGCTTTCACGCCTAAACCACTCAACCGATTTTGATAAAATTTGGTACTGGGATAGACATAAGCTTGAGAAAGGACATAGGCTACCTTTTATTGCAAAAAATAGTTTTGAAAGGGTTGAAATAGGGGGTGAAAGTGGAAATGGGGAAATTTATATTTATATAAATATTTGATATGGGGTTTTTGAAATTTCAAACTGTGTGGGGATGAAATAGGGTATGATAGTCCGTTTGGATTTTGACGAAATTTGGTACAAAAATAGACTAGACCTTGGGAAAGGATATAAGCTGCGTTTATATTTCGGTAAATAATAAAGTTGGACAAATTTTGTGGTCTACCCGAGCAAAGAAGCGGACGGAAAGATATGTAAGGATAATTTGCAATTTCCCGCCAGTCAAAATCGTGTTGTCCATGCGGGCGAAGATGCGAGCGGAAAGGTAGTAAAAATATATTTATACTCAGAAAAAAAAAACTCAATCAAATGCCACCCTTAAAAACTATACTCCAATTATGTTACTCAAACACAACGTAAATTGTTACTGAGTAAACTATGAAAAAAATAAATTGTTTTTTGTACTCGTTCATGCCTCTAATTTATATTCGTTTACATAAATTAATAACGTAAAACTTTCCGATAAAAATTATGAGAGGCTTTTAGCGTTTATTTACGTTGTCATAGCTCTCAGTGGTTCCATTAAGCCGACCGTGGCAAGGGGTATAATGTTTTAAACTCGAAACTTGACTCTCGTTAACTTTACAGACTAGGTAACTAAAAAGTTGCGCTAATATTTCTGAAGAAGCAATGCTTCGCGAGAGTTCAAGAGTCGGGTAAATTGATAATATAAATAATATATTATGACATTTCATTTAGTTAAGTAGACAAGGTAATCAAGAAAAACGAGCCCAAATATGCGCTTGTAGTTTTGAATACCCTTAAGCATAGGCCATAAGCATAATCAGCCTATAATGTCCCCACTGCTGGGACGCAGTCCTCTCGGTGAGAGGGAGTAGGCCGTAATCCACCACGCGGGCCCAGTGCGTGTTGCTAGATGTCACAAATCTTCGAAGTTTTGGTTCTACGACCTACAATTCGCAGGCCGCGGCCGTTAACGCGAGGCCGAAACCGCTCCTACCCTAAATACCCATATTTGCAAAGAAATAAATGATTTGTTACGTTGCCGCGTTTATCTGAAACCAAATTAATTGCCGCCCTGAATGTCACGAAATTCACATATTTTGTAACGTATAGGTACGTCCGTGACCCTAATATTATCGAAAGAGTTTTTCAAGCTCAATGATTCACACCAAATTTATCCTTTGTCAACTTTTTATCGCCCGTAAAATACTGTCAACTTTTTATTGCCCGTCTGTTTTCTCTCTAATGTTTTTCACAAATGAGGTTTATTAGGCATAATGAGTGGCGTAGTCGTACATTAGCGTATTATTTGTGACTCCGTGGAGGCCAACCCTCCAAGTATTAGCTCGTATGGGAACACCTTCGCTACGTGTTTTATTTAATTTGTCAAAAATGGAGCTCTTATTAAGCGGGAGGGTTAATGTAGGCTTTTTTTTTTATGGCATAACTCGGCAAACGAGCAGGCGAGCTACCTGATGGGAAGTAGTAATCGCCGCCCATGGACATTTGCAAATCCAAAGGAGTTGCAGATGCGTTACAGAGCCTATTTAAGAAAAAGGAAGGGGAAGGAGAAAATAAGAAGGAAGGGTACTGAGGGAAGAATTGGGCCTCCGGCGCTCCACACTCGCCGTACGAAACGCAACGCAAACGCAACAGTATGCATACTGCTACTTTACATCGATATGCTGTGGGAGGGTTGTACCTACCACAATATAAGCATCTTCTTATATTGTGGTAGTACGCACAGCTACACATCAAGCTAAACCAATCCAGTATCGACTGGCCTCCTTGTAAACGCTTTCCGTACATTACGAGGCAAGCCTATACTAGTTTTGTATGGCTTGATGTGTAGCCGTGTGTACATCCCCAGTCATGCTGACCTATTCATGCTGGCATGTAGACATGCCACCGCGACACTAATAGGTACTACTAGTTGTTTTTGAAATCGAGAAATTTGCAAAAATCTATTCCATTCTAGTGTCACCTACGTTAATGAGGATTTTTTGTGCCAATGTCTTTATCCAACTGTGCGTTGTCTGACTGTCACTTAATGTTAGAATTTTATAGAGTGAATCACTCCGACCGATACCGACCAAAACAAATTATAGAGATATGTACATACGAGTACTACATTGAACATACATTTATTTGTTTAGAACAAAAAAGTACTGTGGAGTGAAAGAAGATGTAGTAACAAGGATTGAGAAAGGTATGTTAAGATGGTTTGGTCATGTAGAGAGAATGGATGAACGGAGATTGACGAAACAAGTATATACGATGAGTATGGATGGACGATTTGGAAGGGGAAGACGTCGGCGAACGTACCGCAACCAAATTGGGGATGTTCTTAAAAAAGGCCAGGTTCCGAGCACCCTAAACCGACGGTCATGCATGAAGAGATTAATGAATATAGATGACGCGAAAGTAGTGTGCCAGGATCGTAGCAAGTGGAAATCTATAGTCTCTGCCTACCCCCATGGGAGACAGGCGTGATAATATGTATGTATGTAAAAAAGTATTTTTGTCATCACTGATGACACATTCCCAACGATCAATATACCAGGACACCATAAATAAAAGTTAGTCTTACGTAAGCGGCAATAAAATACCCAAGTTATAGCTATTAAGTCGTATCTTTCTCGAAACTGCGTCTAAGAAGCATCTAAATTCGATTTAAACCCAATACCCTGGATATAATCCCTGCAGACGGGAGTTTAAATCGCAGTTTTACTATTAAGTTTTTGACTGGTGGCCAATTTATTGTTTATTCGCCGGCACTCGGTTCCGTTTGACGCACAACTTTATTATTGTACGTGGTACTGTAGGTTATTCATGTACAATCATATCTATGAATTGTACGAAATAGGAAGCCAAGTTTGTTTGCCTGGTACTTGCATATCACACTTCAGTATTTTGACATGACCTACGCAAATGCTTTGCACTGCGTAGCTGATATATAGGCTGTTTGTTTATCCCAATTATGCAACGCAAGAGGAAAGGAAATGTCGCCTACTAAAAAAAGTTGATCATTTGAGCCATTTACCAATATAACCCCATTCTACATAAAATAAGCGGAACCAGTATTATAACTTGTTTTGGCCTTAAGTCATCATCCGATATCTAGTAGGTGACTCTAACTGATTTGTTAAACAATATTGGGAATGGGTAAGACTATTATGAGATAAGAACAAAAGCTGTATCCTTATAACCATTAACATCTGATTTCATAAATGGGAATACAGTTTCACTAATGGTGTTCCTACTCAATATAAAATCTGATAGACTTTTACCCATCTCGCGGTGAGCTAATATCAAATTTATCAAGCTGTTCAATAATAACAGCTACAGTTTATTTGCCAACAAAGCGGTGACACGGTGAATTTATAGTCTGTGGTCGGGCTGGCTTCTGCCGCCTCTGAATTAACATTAAAATAACTCGCAAATTGCACACTAACTACTTACTGTGCCCATGGTTCCTATAGGTATTAGGATATACACATTTTAGACCATATATGTAGGTCGTGTAGATAACTTTAAAAGATAATATTTTTATATCCAACTAGCTTTCCGCCCACGGCTTTGCCTGCGTGGTTTTTCGACTTTTCTGGACAAGTATGTATTAACACAAACATTCCTCGAGAATCAAGCTATCCATTCGTGAAAACAGCATGAAAATCGGTGTAGTAGTTTTTGAGTTGATCGCGAACAGACAGACAGGCAGATAGACAGACAGACGCGGTGGATGACTTTGTTTTATAAAATGTAGGGATATTTTTAAATTCTGCCTTATTTGTCTAGTGGTCCCAAGCGCGACTGTTACGTCCAGGATTCTACTTCCGAGTCGAGCAGTGTTATTGGGCTTTCTATGAAATTATCAGCAATTGGCTCGCCTCCTGTAACATGGAACCTCACCGACAAACTGGAAAACAGGCGATACGGAATCTTCATGTAATTTAAATTTAATTTATTTGTATTTATATTTAATTTAATGTTGTTGTTATACTAATAATATAAAAAGGTAAAGTTTGTGAATTTGTGAGGTTGAAGGGGGTAATCTCTTGATCTAGGTACTGAAACGATTATGAAAATTCTGTCACCAATAGAAAACTACATTATTCCTGTACACTCGCTTCCGGCCATAAAGTATAAGCTAGGTACCTACTTCTGGTTTCTGTTTCTGGTTCATTCAGACGCTGGTTTCCACCTGGGTGATTTGCTAATGTTCCACAGATACCAATACTGGACATAGTATAATTGTCATGTATGTGCGTGTGTAATATGTTCGTGTGGTGTGTGTAGGTACTACATACGGCACAGCTACGGTTAAAACCTCCTTTTTGGATGTAGCATTAGTACATCGTCTATCCCACTTGCTAGTTTTTTTTTTTTTTTTTTTTTCAATATCACCATCATCCTAACAGATTTACACCCAATGCGATAACGTTACAGTTATAATATTATTAAATAACACAATTATATGTATAACCATAAATACTAAAAATTAATCAAACAATAACTACTTATCTACTTGTTTTGTCCGAGAACCATATTGGGTTTATCAAAAGCGACCACTTCAGCCCGCCACAAGATTATTTTCATAGCATTTACCACATTTAAAATGTCTACATGGTTCCGAATTGTAGTATTATATTGTGTATTGTATTCTATATTGTAGAACCAAGACATTTGACGCCTTTATCCGATCTTTTATCATCGTTTTATACAAGGTAATATAAACTAATAATCATAAAACATTGCAGTGAATGCTGTAACGTCTCAGTCATGTTCCTCTATTTTTGCGTTATCCTACCTTATTAATTTAATAAAAGGGAATCCTGCCTCGACTGTAGATATTGCCACACTAAGCCGCAGCGGCGCGGCGCGGCGTGGCAAGTTAAAATGTGCTTGTTCTAAAAACACAGTGAAAGGCTGCCAAATGTGCGATATTTAGCTGTCCAGATATACGGAGACATATTGTGACAATTGTAGTGGCTGCAGCATTGGCCAAAAAATAATTGACCAAGAAATTCAAATAAAACGTCCTCGGAATTTTTTAATCCATTTTCAAGTCCGAAAATCGTTTTTTGTATCTAAAGAGCTTGGCCGCTAAGACTTCTTATTTAAATCTCGTCAGTTTAAGATTCGTCTTTTTAGTTATTTCACTGGCTACCTTTTCAACTGAGTAAAAAAAATGTTTAACACACTTCTTAGTCACAGAATATTATTTGCGAATGTGGTGGCACCCAGTCGGACAACCAAACATACAGTTGTGCATTTTTTACATACCCTTGTAATGAGCTCAACCTGCTCGAATGAATACCATTACTTTAGTAATTTTACCGGGGTAACCCTGCATCCTTCCTTGTGCGTTTTACCCAATTATCCATAAAACAAAAATGTATTCGAACGTAGCGGTCAGTGCTGAAATGTAGTCCCGTATGTCCCCACACTATGCTTATAAAGCCTATGTATATTTTTTGATGGTATTACGAAAAGTTTTAATGTGCACTTCGATAGAACATCACTATGACGCATGAAATTATCATAATAAATGATGTATTTGTCGCAAGATGTTGTGTGCTTGAAACATTAAGGAGAGATATGACGCTTCGGTTGATTGCTGGGCTTTGTATAATGTGTTTGATTTGCAGAATAAACGTCATTAACTAGGAAAGCAGTGACTAAAAGAGGATCTACCAAAACGTGCAGCATTGCAGTGGATATGCCAATGAATTTTTCTTAACATAAATTAAAGTCATAATTAAACACAAGCAAAATTAGACAATAAGAGGCCACGTATAATACCGGATTTATTGTATAGGTACTTACGATATTATTTTGATATAAAGTTATTCATAACTTTCATTAACCACCCACAAGTACTTAGTGCCTACAATACATAATAGATACTTAGTTAATAAATAGTTATGTTTATTTTTATGGACATATCACCTAAATTAATTTAGAAATGTAAATAAAATCTTCTAAAACCGATTAAAAAACAGTATATACCATCAGGCCTGTATTCCCCGAAGCGTTAAGCGGAGGTGTACTTGTGTACACCCACAGTTCGCCGGTAGGTTTAGGTCCTATGCAATTGTGAGCGAGCCTATTGCCATTACAACCGGGCACAAATCCAGAGCTGCAACAGAGAATTTCATTGAAAAACCCAATAACTCTGCTCGACCTGTGGATCGCGCTTAGGGCCACTAGAATAATGAGGCAGTAAAAAAACAGTATATTTCTGCATTATTTTAATAACACAACCAAGCAAGCGGGGTTAGTTCCGGTTATTTCAAAGTTAATGAATGCAAGCTAATCCTAGATAGTACAAGACAGAATCTAGTACAGTTCTGTTCTTATTAGAGAAAGAGTAGAGAGTTACCTACGCGAAGGAACAAATAATACTATACGATGCAATAGTGATGATAATAGTGGTAGAAGGGCTCGAAAAAGCCGGGATATTAACATTTAAAGTACTTATTAATATAGTATTTTTATTTCTGAAATATTTATTACCTTTTTCATCTTAGAATTGCAGTTTCAAAAAACTCTATATTACAATTGCATTTTATATAAACTATAAGTAATTTGTCGGCCAGCCTTTAAGGCCATAACGCCAAACGGCTGACTGAACAGTTTTTGCGCCAGGGGTTATGAATTCGATTCAATTAACAAATATTTGTATGGGGAAAATTAAATCTCTGTAGAAAGGAATAAAAAAAGCGTCAAGAATTATCCTCTCTTCTCAAATTTGACCCATGTTCCATCAACGGCTCTGATATTAAAGTTGTGAGGCTTCAACTTGATTGGGTCCAAGGTCCTCTCAGTCTTCGCTATAGAGAAATTCAGGAGAATATGATACAGGAGCACTTTGATCTCCATCATGGCGAAACGCATGCCTGTGTAACAAGACAAACCACCTATTACTTATTGCAACCCTGGTATTAACAATTATAGGAACTTAAAATACCAATATTGATTAAGCTGCGCTCACTGCGGTCATTTTATAAGCTGTATGTAAATTATTATGGAGCAAACGAGTTCTCGAGTGGAGACCGCGGATAGGCAAACGTAGCGTAGGACGCCCACTGGCCAGGTGGAGTGACGATTTGCGGAAGGCAGCTGGCAGTAACTGGATGAAAAGAGCTAAAAATCGGGCTCTGTGACGTTCACTTAACGAGGCCTACGTCCAGCAGTGGACGAATACGGGCTGATGATGATGATGTAAATTATTCTCTATATCGACTTTGACTGGTTAAGGTAGAGAAACAAAGAAAGTCATAGGTATACATATACTGAGCAGGTAGTGGATAATGACATGTATTTAAATGATCGTTTTAATTTAACAATAACTGCAAAAAAAATATGTAAACGGTCTTCTTTGTTAATGATTGATCCTGCTCAATCATTAATTTTGCCGCTTAATCAGTATTTTTGATGTGCGGTTTTTATTATACCCCGTGGATAATTATGCCAACAGAGCCTGTAATGGCAACCATAGCAGTAATTATTGCTGAATTTACTATTGCTTACCGATACAAATTCTCGGTCCTGCTCCAAATGGCTGATAAGTGAATGGCTTGATGTTATGTTTGTTTTCCTCAGAAAACCTGTCGGGGTTGAAGATATCCGGGTTAGGGAAGTATTTCGGATCCATTTGCAAGCAGTTCACCATATTATATACTATTTCTCCGGGTTTCACCTGGAAAAAAGTTAAGTCATGATTATGTCAATCAGGATAAGAGCTAGGTATGTTGATGAAAAAGTGGTCAATCTGCTTCTATCTTTCTATATTATTTCGACTAAAATTTATACTCAATTATCAAGCTACACGGCAATTGTATGATTCAATTCCATTGTGAAACTTTGTATTTGTGGGTGCTGTGTTTCTATACAAATGTTATATTCAAAATGTTGTGCATGTCTGCAATTGATGTAAACGCTACTAAGTCTATCTCTCTCTTTTGTTGCTTATCAATTATTGTGTTCGTATTATTGATGATCCTTAAATGAATAAATAAAACACCTAAAAGCCTTCTGAATTGTTGATTGATTGATTTATCTTTAATATAATTATGTTGTTTTTTTACATTATTCCTTGTAAATTTACTATCAATTGAAATAGCATCTAATTCGGAAAATGAAATGTAAAATATATTGTCTAATACATTTGTAGAACTCACAATGTAAGGCCGTCCCCCCTCCCTAGATGGAGGCAGCTCATACGCCTTCACGCAAGTCCTGTCCATAAAAATAGCTGGCGACCACTTCCTTAGAGTTTCTAAAACATAAAACGGTTATAAAATTGATTCATACTTCCATACTTCATTGCTTCTTTTTTGGGGATCCATCGCAGTTGGGTTAAAAAACTCGAAAGTAATAATTACCGTTAACGACACAATCCAAGTACTTTAGTTCATTCATATTATCAAACGTAAGCTCTTTTTGCTCCTTGAACTTTCTGCACTCCTGGTACAACTTCTCTTGAACATCGGGGTTTACTGCCAGCTCGTGGATAGTCATGACTAAAGCAGTTGCCGACGTTTCGAAGCCAGCGGCAAAGAAAATGAAAACTTGACCTGTAAGCTCATCTGGAGTCCATTCTGGGAAAATAGAAAAGGATTAGCATAGGTACTAAAACGGTACAAAAACTAACTAGGGACTAAAACTGTATCTGGTACAATATATCACTCATCTTAACGCAAACTAATAATAATTACGAGTATGTATACGGTTGAGATAGCAGATGAGTGGTAGGTTTCTTGAATCTTATAGATTCGTTCGCTCACTACGAGCTATCAATTACTGCCCATCTATACGGTATGAATCAATCCTGTTTAGTTAGTGGAGCCAAACGTGTTACGCTGGCGCTGATTATACGCTGATTTAGGATTCACAGACGGCCGGTAGATAAATCGTACGACCAGGAAATCCGTTTCCTAGTTTAAACATAGGCTTTGCATTTCCAAATATTGGGAATAAAACCAACGCTCCGTCAAAAAGTGAAGCAACTAGGAACAATAATAAAATTTTACGTACTTACTGTTTTAGTTCGTTCTTACCTCTGGGAGCTTCCATGAGTAGCTTTATCATGTCTGGTCGCTCCACCTTTTCTTTCTTTCGATATTCTATTGTAGATTTCACAATATTTCTAAAGAAATTGTATATTTTGTCGGAAAAGAAACGTATGCCTAATTTCTGTAAAAAAGTACAATTTACATCATCACCGTATTAGAAATAGAGCAAAACAGAGCGAGACAGCAATTCACCCCAAAGGTCCACTGCTGATCGAAGGCCTCCCCCATAGCCTTCCACAACAACAGGTTAGATTATTCTAGTGCCTGAATCCAACGACTCCCAGCGACATTTACCAAGTTGTCAGTCTATCTCGTTGGAGCTAATTGCAGACTGCGTTTTCCGGTGCATGGTCTCCACTTCATAACCGTTTTGTATAATTTACATAGCCTCTTGTAATTTATTTTATTCATAAACATATCTATTACGAAAATAAAAGCTCCAAGTTACTGAGAGATACCTAATCTATCTTTAGAGGATGTAATTAGAATGTCTGAATTAGAATGCTTTTAATTTTAGCGATTGCATGTTACTATGCAGAGCACGCCCCCTAGGTATACCATTTACTAACAGTCCACGTCCACTAGATAAATACAATATTTTTATCTGTTCGAAAAAAACTTTAATATCCTAGAATTAGATATCACTTAACTTACTTACGCAAATATAAGACAGCGAATATTAGACATGGAAATGAAACTACTTTTTACGGATCTTTATGATTCGTTTTGTAAAGACATGGTTCATGAATAAGTAGGAAATATTTTTAACTAAGTTCGGATTATTTTAAATGCTATAAAATAATCCGAACTTAGTTAAAAATATACGAAATGTTCAAATAATCCGTAAAGATATGATTTTCCTAATGAAAGAAAATTTCTAATGAAAGAAAAATTCGGTCTCAGGCAGGGTTTGAACCTGCGTCCCTCTGGTTAAGTACACCAGACGCTTTACCAACTAAGCTGCCGAGACCACTGCCTGTTATGAAGAATTTCACGTCACCTAAAGACGTAAAATGTGGAAGAGGCCTGA
The DNA here is from genome assembly GCA_958496365.1 of Subacronicta megacephala. Lineage (NCBI taxonomy): Eukaryota > Metazoa > Arthropoda > Insecta > Lepidoptera > Noctuidae > Subacronicta > Subacronicta megacephala. The sequence continues at coordinate 14,302,152 of OY292521.1, forward strand.
GGCCGAATTTTTCTTTCATTAGAAATTTTCTTTCATTCGGAAATTCATATCTTTACGGATTATTTTATTATTAGCGATATGAGAGCAGAATAAAGAAGGCAGGTCTTATTCCAGAAGTAGTATACAATTATTTTTTTCCTTGCCTTAGATATTTCAGGAAATGACGTCGCTAACATAGCTAGGAGCTTTTGCTTAAGGTTGAAATCAAAGATTGTGCTGCCAGTGTTGTAGAACTCGTTGTCTCTTTCCTTCAGTGAGTTGATCTTAAGCCCGAAGCCTGCCGACGCTATGACGTCATTGGTGTACCGACGAATTAAATCATCCACTTCGATGTTTTGTGATTGATTCTCTGCGAAGTTAAAGTGAAGATTTTTTTATAATAGGTACGTATTCTCACTATTAACGTCACAGAATAAACTCATAAGTTTTTTTTACTAAAGGTTTATAAAATGGTCATGCACGCACCGTGACGTGAACAGTCAGGCTTGCTCTTTTTTTTGGCACGATATACATGAACCTATGCTAATATGAATACTAGGAATAAATCTAAGTACTTAAAATTTGTGAATAGTCACATATTATCTCGTGAAAGCTTTTTCAATAGGCCCCCAAAAGTATTGACCAATTTTTTATTTTATAATGTCAGTTATATAAACTTATTATATAATTACTCGTGGAGTGTTAAAAACACTTTTTGATTACCTTCCAAGAACTCTATAATATTATTTGTGTTTTCTAATATCAATGGCATCATAAATTTCATCTTGGAAGCTGTGAATGCTGGACTGAGGGTCACCCTCATCTCTCGCCATCTTTCACCTGAAAACAAAATGTAATAATAAAAAAAGGTCCATCACCAGTGCGAGTAACAATTTAACAAGGATTGCGTATTAAATTTAAAAAGGAGTGTGTTTCTGAGAAACTCCAATTTAAAACATTATGTGCAGCTAATGCGTTACCCAAAAATTTACTTTCGATATAGGTAATGGAAATTGAATTTTTATGTACATACATAAATATGACAGCGGCAATGGAAAATATTTTAAGCACATTGCGCGCATGGAGCATTGTTGGATTTGGCATAATTAAACTTCATAATAATTATAGAGGAGTGAAGAAAAAAATTACCGTCAAATTCCAAGCATCGGGCGACCACTAATTCGTATAAAAATAATATAAATGCTATAACGTGACATTGGCCTGTTTATATCTCCAAGTATCACTGCTATTGTCGCTCCCCTCCAATTGGTCTAAACGCTATTTCCTTACCTATGTCAATGTCAAATTGTCATAAATTGCACAGTGAAGTTTATCTACGGTCAGACGGAGATAGAGGGTATAGTATAAATAATACACATATAAATATATATGTATATAACGGCAATCCTATATTCGCTTATACTTATAGGTTCCATGCCTGTCATACTACCCACTCAAAATCTACGCGGACTAGAAACCCGAGCTATAGTAAGTGAATGGACGCGTTAACACCTGGTTACAAAATAAAAAGTGTAGAAACGTACCTTTCATGAGAAGGAGACTACCAGCGAACAGTGGATCTGACTCTTCGCTGAAGAACTCCCTATGATCAGTGAAGTGGTCGAAGTCTTTGACAGTGATGCGCTTAATTAGTTCAGGGTCCCGTATCAAAAGAACTGGCAAAGTCAACTCTATGAAACCTACGTATCTGAAAACCAGGTTCATGAAATGTTTCAATAATATGGTAACTGCAGCTTAAAAACGCCACCATAAACACGAGTGATATCACTCGCGTGTTATGATTTCGAGACCTCAATAATAATTATCAAGCCTCATTTGTCCAGTAATTTAATCAGTTACATTATTCTTCAAACCGGAACACTATCATAAAAAGATGCCCATTTTCACAATCAAAAATTTTATAAATTTATTCTGATCGACGTATTTTTATTTTGTACGAGAAATATAAAATTTCCAAGTAAAAATACAGGCTTAGAGATTCGCAGAAAAAAGCCGATCCGAAGTATTTTTTCATAACGAATGAACCTTTGAAAACATTGTTATATTGCAAACGTTTCGACCTTCCTTTTAAAATTAAACTTTTTTTGTAAAAAGGTTGAAAGACACCATTTTATAAGATTAAATAGAATAAGTAATAAACCTACACTGATGTTTGTTTAGATTCTCATACACAATACATAATTTTGTATTGCCCTGCATTTATTCATTTCAATTAGTTTGTTATATAATATATTTTCAGAGCTTTAATATTATTTTGTTTATTCTTGTTAAATATTTATAAGTTTATTTATGAAACAATGTTATTATTATTACTTCAAATCAAACAAACCAACTGGCTAGACAAGTCATGCTCTCTATGTAACTTTATCGAGACAAACTCAACAAGTTCATCGTTATTATTGTATTAGGTAATAAGGTGCCTTTGAAGACAATTTGTTTTTGTTGTGCTCACGGGCATAGTGGTTCACGCGCTCTTTGGGGGAGGCCTATGTTCAGCAGTGGAAGCCAATAGCATAGTGTAATTACACTATGCCGGCGCCATCTAATTAAAAACAAATGTAACAAATCGACTTGTAAAAGTGTCCTGAAAAGATCTATTTACAGAAATAAATATCATTTCATCATCATCATTTCATTTCATCATTTCATTTCATTTCATTTCATCATTTCATTTCATTTCATTTCATTTCATTTCATATGGCAAGAGGCTGACATGATGATGATGATAATATGGTTCACGTTAGACGTAGACTGCTCATTTAGAATATTACTGTAGGTACTGAGACTAGATTGTTATAACATTTTGAAGGTTTTTTATGTAAGTGACTTATGTAATTCACTCATCCAATATGGAAAATCACATACTGGTATTTTTGACTTTAAATTACAAGACGCATTATCCAATGAAAATAATGTACTACATAGGTTTAACATATATCCTCTAACTAACCCACGGTAAAATGACCGTTCATAAACGGCGATCTTACTTAGCGTTACCCAGATTACCCACGTTTTGTCTCGTGTGAATTTCCCTATATCCCATTTTCACAAGTGCTATACACCGTGTATGGAAAATAGCTACTAATAAAATAATGTGAGTATAAGATGTTGATTTCCGCACCAAACGTTGTAGTCAGAAAGATAATGAAGTGTCACGAATGGAAACAAGTATGTTGAGATGGTTTGGGCATGTTGAGAGGAAGAAAGATGATTAACCTTAGAAGGATATATGTATATTAAAAGATATATTATATACAATAATTCGTATGCCTATAGGCGGGACATAGAGTACATTATTATATTTCTTCTTGCAACATCTTTATAACCTATGTACACGAAATAAATTAATTTGAATTTGAATGAAAGGACATACACGAGGCAAGGTGTATGAAAGAAGTACCTACGCATGAATCGTAGCAAGTGGCAGTCTGTCGTTTCTGCTACACGCCCGTTTCCTACAAATGACTGTGTGTACGTACGTATGTTGTACGTAGGTACGTCTTTGTCATGGTCTAGAATCGTTATCCTAATGATAATTTACTTGAAATTAATAATGTATAATGAAAATAATATTCAGAACAGTTACTCACTTTTCTTCCGGATACGCATCATATACATCCTGCAATTCATCCAAATAATGCCTCTTCATAAAAGTGCTGCGCAACACATTTCCGAATACCGGCACACCAGGTAAAAACTTCACATCCCTTTGCTTAAAATTGTAATGAAGTTGCTTATAACTGTATAAATAGTACCCTACTAGGGTTGTCAATAAAAATATTAATATTTCAAATATCATGTTATGTTATGCCGCTAGCTGGCAGCGCACTGTACCAAACTACGCGCCCGCGCAACGTAAGATATAAGCGTGAGAGGAAATAGGGATTAATCGCGTAGAACATGATTCAAATAAACTTTATTATCAGTTTGAATAATAATAAATCATTCTTGTAAATAAAAATTACTATGACGTGGGACGATCACGGCTGATAATAATAACGGCGGATAACCGGAGAAAAAAATGTAAAAAATAATAATAATAATAATGACTAGTTAATTACAACTAAATGATCAAGGTCATCGAACAATAATTTGAAGATTTTATAAATTCACTCGAACATTAAAATTTTGGTCAAAATATTGTTCAACCTTTCTCTGAGCCGAGTACGGTGTCGAGCAGTCTTACTTGGTTTTTCTGTAAATTTTTTAGTAGCAGCTCGAAGTTTATTTCGTGCCCGGTTAACGGCAATAGGCTCGCCCCCTATTGGGCCCTACCTCTGGGACCTAAACCTCACGGGATTAGGAAATATGAGGCAACGCAAGTAAATCTGCGGGGTAGAGCTAGTATTAGTATACCTAATTGCTATAATAATATACGTAGGTACCCACCATTATTGTATTAAACATTCAACATCGAGTATAAAACAAGATAACTTATCAGAATAATAATTGTTTAGGTACACGCATTTATTACTTTGAAGTACATTACTCTTATATTATTTATCACTCAATTGAGTAGGTATTAAAGGTTTTTATCATAACTAAATACCCAAAAAGAACTCAATATCCCGCGCGATAAAGTCGAAAATCGAAGATGATATGTAATTGAAGCGTCCTTTGAAATCGCTGCTACTTTATCAATTGAAGTTAAGACACGGTTCAATTTATGAAAGTTAAGCGAAGTACCTAATAAGAAAAATACTTTGACTCTTGAAGAAACTTGTTTTTTGTCGGAAACTTATGAAGTTAATTAATTGGTTCGCTCCTCCGAGTTGCTATTGAAAAATAAACTAGTAGAACAACCCAATACTTACTTGGGCCTGGGATTCAGATCCAGCGCCCAGCATCCGCGCTTAGGACAACTAATCATGCAAGTCATAGGTAGACCAATAATGATTTAGACTTAAAGTTAATACTACTTTTTGCGGTAAAATCTTATTATGTATATTTGTTTTGAGAAAAACCAAATTACTATTTAATTGTGTGGAGACTCAACTTTTTGTCTGGACTTGAATTTGCTACGGATGGTAGTATAATCAAACATCACTTTAAACAACAAATAGGTAGGTAAGTTACGTAAGTTGTATATTTACTTTAATATACAACTTTAATAGCAACCGGTGCTATACCCTTTTTGGTATAGCACCGGAAGCAACCCTAGTTTTGTCCAGTACAGTTGTGTCCATCCAAAGGTTGTCTGGAAGAAATCGCAGATCGCGATAAGGCCGCCCATTGTATGTATCTTATACAAAATCTCTGTACTTTTATTAATTATTTTTGGTGTACAATAAAGTATATATAAATAAATAAATAAATAAGTTACTAAGCAAGTCCTCCGCCGGCATTTGTCAACAAAAAAGTCTCATGTTTTATTTCAATTACTCTATTATAACAGGTACACAGGTACAGGTTAATCTATAAAAATCCAGTTTAAGCTGATCTCGCATTGTATGAGCTTCCCATACAAAAAGAAGCCAGCTTAAACTGAATTTGTATAACTTAATGTGTATCCGTGCGTAGGTACCTACTCGTAATGTCAAAGACTTTAGGTTCCAAATCTTTTTTCTATTCTCTATGGTTCCAAATAGTAGGTATCATGCAAGAAACTCTATAATACTCCTTGAAATAATAAATATTTTCAATACTAAGTTCTGTTTACAGTACAGTAAACAGTTCTGTTCACAGTATAATCCCTAATGTGAAAAATAAAAGTCAAGTAAAGTAGATTAAAAAAAAACTACTGCCATGCATGGACTGACCAGTCCAATCAGATTGTTCATAGATACATACTGATCATCACATTACTAATATACGCACGGCTACACATCAAGCTATGCAAAAGCAATATATATGCTGGCCTTGAATTGTACGGAAAACCTTTGCAATAGGAGGTCAGACTGAACCTGATATGTATAGTATGATATTTATAGCTTGATGTGCAGCCGTGTGTACACCCACACTTCGCCGGTTAGTTAAGGTCATATTTAATAAGGTATAGGCCTATTGCCTTAAACTGGGCTCAAATCTAGACTTAATACATGGGAATCGAACCCAGGACCCCTAGCGTAGCAGTCGCGTTTAGTAACACCAGACTAATAAAGTAGTTACATACAGTTACAATGAATAAGTTAATTATCGTTCCGGCACTAATTGAAATCACGACAGGCATTTGCAATAAATAAAGTGGATACAATTCAATCGACATTATCTAGATCACTAGGCGTGATTGATGTCAATATCTCGTAGGTATGCAATTATGTAAATCAAATACATTAAAATGTAATGCCACATAATAATTATCATTAATGATGGTGGTGGTATTTACCTGGTGATATGTAGGTAGTGTAGGGTTCTTATTTGTATATATTACAATTATTTCACTGGCTCACCAATACACCAAGCATTAGCCTCTTCTATGTCTCCCGTAATCTCTCACGACATATCTTTATCAAGCACTGGTCACACTCCCATTCTGCCAACTGACAGCTGTTAAGTCAAGCTGTCTTATGTATGTGAGACGGTGTTATTATATCTATTAAATAGATATACAAGTACAAACACTACAGGTAGTATAGAATATTCCTCTCGTTCTGAGAGGAGACCCGTGCTGCGGGTTAGCAGACTACAGGTACCGTCAAAAAAACTCCCAGGCATGCAAGTTTCTTCACAATGTTTTCTTTCAACATTTTAAGACTGATAGTTCAGACCAAATTCATATTTTTTTCGTCTATAACAATTTCTATGTCGGTACATGGCAGTGCAACATCAACAATAACTTATTGGCAATTAAATAAAGCTGGAGCAAGCGAGTTCTCGAGTGGAGACCGCGTCTAGGCAAACGTAGTGTAGGGCGCCTGCCGGCCAAATGGAGTGACGACTTGCGGAAGGCAGCTGGCAGTGACTGGATGAGGAGAGACGAAGATCGGGCTCTGGAGTTCACTAGGAGAGGCGTACGTCCAGCAGTGGACGAGTATGGGCTGATGATGATGATGATGAAATGAATAAAACTTTTGCTTAAAAATCCTTATCGTAGAAGATTTTGGTGAAAATTTTCAATTTTGGCCAAATCGTCTATTTTACACCAAAATCTTCTTAAGCAAGTGATAAATAATTTTAATACGAACATGATTAAGAGAAGTCAGAGGTGTGTGCATTGGATTGCTGTCTGGACCTACGACTTGGCAGTCCTATTGTTATACCACTAATCCCTGCTTGCTTCAGCTGTATATGATTGGAAAATAGAGTGAGATGGTGACCACAAAAATAAAATATTTTTTATAGATATTAGGTATAAACCATGATATATTATGTTAAGAAAACCATATGAAATCCTTAACCCGTCAATCGCTTTATTGTATCTACACACATGATTACGTGCCTCAGTGAATTAATCTATTGAATTCAAATAACGGCAACAACCAATAAAGAGGCCAGCTTAATTAATTATCCTTCCTTCTCTGTATTACAATAGGCGTTAGTCCATCTTTAGGTAAAATTATATCGGTTCAAAGAAACACAAAAAAAATAGGGATGTAGGTACCTACTTACAATACACAAACAAATCCATATGTAACAACGAGTCTCCTAAAAAAACGGTCTCAGTTCATTAGCATAATGATCCCGGCGATCGTTCGTCCGTAAACTGCTGAAGCGACAGTCTGAAGACTGAAGCACGAGGCTTTGATCGGAAATAAACTCCACTTCTCCACTTTGAGACCGGCTCGTTAATGAGTCTTATAAAATAAGGTCGTTCTAATTAAAGATATATAAAGATCATTTATATTACTAAATTAAAATGAAATAAGGTAAATAATTTCATTTGCTCAGAGTAAAATAACAAAAAATAATTTTGTTATTTTACTTACATTTATTTAACTTTCAACGATTATGATGCTTAATAAAAGCATCATAATCATTGAAATGCTACAAAGTGGATTCAATTGCTCCAGTGGGTATTATGGATTTTGATACGTATTTAAGTGTTCGAATTCGTAGTAGAAATTAGGAACACCATGGGAAGTATTTTGTAAGACTCGTGATTGTAAATGCTCATTGGTTCTAGTGGTCTGAAGCGCGACTACTACGCTTGACGCCCTGGGTTCAGTTGCCAAATCGAGGAAGAGGTTCGAGGTTTTTTAAATGAAATTCAAAAATTCTATAATTCTAAAATAAGTATTTCCTAAAAGTGCTTATTATCAGATTAACCTACTATTTCCTGATGTTGGATTGGTATTCTACTAGTACCTTTCCAATTAACGGTATTTGTACTAGCTGCCAATTTAGTCACTTACATCTGTAAAAGAGATGATTCTATCCGTCATACTAAACTACTGTTTCTACGAAACCCATGCAATATTCCTGAAAAATAAACACATCTTTCTATGTAGACACACTGCATGTAGGCCTGTATCATAATAAAATTTGATGAAAATGCGCATGACTGTTTATTTGACCGTAGAATCAGAAGATACCTACCTAAAATTTGAAGACAGTGTTCTTTTTCCAAAATCAGTAATTAAAGCACAAAAAATAGCCATAATATCATCGCCAAGTAATAAAATGCCAGCTGATATATTTTTTGCGCAAAGAATATTATCTGCGGCATCCACACACATCTAGCCGTAAAGCGTATAAGATAGTTGATAGCTAGGCGACAGCATATAGTCGTTAGCCACGATGACGCGAGCGCATCGACGCGGTAATCCGTTCAGCCGGTTTATTTATCGACGAGTTAAGAATGAACCCCGAAGTAGATGTGGCAAGACAAAAAACTTCATACGTAATTTATTTTTAACTAGAAACTTGCCGCGACTTTGCCGGCATGGGATTTCGGTTATGCCGCGATATAATATATATGCAATATAAATCGTTAATAAAGAAATGAATTTTCTAATTAAAGAAAATTTATAGTGAACGAAAAATTCAATCTCAGGCAGGGTTTGAACCTCTCTCCTCTCTGGTTAAGTACACCAGACGCTTTGCCAACTAAGCTACCGAGACCACTGCCTGTGATGTCGAATTTCTCCTTCACATTTTACGTCTTCAGGTGACGTCAGCACCATCTATTGAAGACATTACTATGTCTTTCAACCAACACGACTGCCTTTACAGGTAGTTCAATGTCGAACGATGTTACCTTACCATATTATGCTTATTTTTTATTATTATTTTTTAGCATTAAATATAGCGAAATGTTCACAAAGAAATGAATTTTCTAATTAAAGAAAATTTGTAGTGAAAGAAGAAGTAAATCGACGATAGAAGTAGAAAAGTAATAATAAAAATCTAAAATAAGTAGAGAAGTAATAATAAGAATCGCTTCAGCGGTTTCAGAGTTTATTGATTACAAACCAACAGAGCTTTCCTCTTTATAATATTCGTATAGATATAGATGTCTTCACATACATACTATCATGCCTGTCTATATTCCCTGAGGTATTAGGTTAAGGTGTCCCTACTCCCATGAATCCGATAGCATTGACTATATGGCTAGAGAAGTCACGTAAAGTTTTTAATCAGTACGAGTGCTTAATGCATCGATTTACTCTGCTGCTTCCGCAGGTTGTCTGCAATCCATGAGGATTTTCTGTAAGCAAAATAGAGTCGTGATGACCTTAAAGCATACCCACATATCGCCGGTATGCTTTCGTCCTTACTAATTTGAGATACGCATTATCTGGACACAATTCAAAACTCTACTACTAAGAATCGAACAGAAATCATATTGTCTTCAACCACAACTTTGCTTCAAGAGTTATGCGCCTTAATTAGTTACTGACTGACTGAACAAGCAATGAAAAGCCAAGACAAAACTTAGTTATTCAAATATGGCATGATCTTTGTTCGTTTCCAAGATTTAGGGAAATTCCGACGTATCTGAGAAATTGACATCAACGCGATTTACAGCGTAAGATACGGCTATACCATATCCTATCTTCATATATTCCGCACAGATTTTCTCGAGGAATGACTGTTAGATTTTTGATAGATGTGCGCGGTCGGAGAGGGATACGTTGAGACATATTTATCTGCTCCACAAAATAATTCCTCCCAATATATATTTTCTCTGCCCTATCGCGTTTAACCGATACGTGATATCCGAGATATTGAATAAACAGTTCGGTCAGATGAGCAAATATTTTTGTAGTTCCGTCTACATTTTGATGGTTACCTCAACCCACATGATCGTATCTATAATATAAAAATACATGGCTAAATGTGTTACTAAGCGAAAACTCGAGAAAGTCTGGACCAATTTGGTTTTTTCAAAGAAGCCATGATTACCTGAGTTTGCTTCAGCGTCGTCAGATAGGAAATGCCAACGCCACTTCGTTTAAAAAAATCATTGACTTGTTAAAGTATCTTTAAAAGATCTATTTATAAGTATAATTTATCAACATGTGAACCAAAAGGATGTGTTGCTAAGATTTCATATTTGAACTACAATGCAGCCAGCAGCTTCCCATAAATTGTATAATTCAACAAGAGTGTAACAGAAATCAGTATTGGGCCGGGAGTACCATGCACGTTAACTCTCCACAGGGTGCGGGCGTGACCGGACTGTTAGATGACTGGCTGAAAGTACAAGATGTAAGCGGAAGAACATTCAGGAAAAAAATGTTCGGGAAAAAAATACTTATAGACCAGGGTCGATGATTTTTGAAACCAAAAAAATGTAAAGTAGGATGAAACCCATTAGAAAAGTAAGAGAATATAACAAAAATGAAAGGAAAAATAATTTACGGGCGATATGAGTCCGGGAAGTGGGAGGGAGAACATTTACCATAGTAATGTATTTTTATTTTACACCATCAGAAAGTAGAGATTTCAAGGAACAAAAAGCCCACCGACTTTTTAAAAAAGCTGATATTTTGACGTGAGTATTTTCGATTGAAAATTAGGCTGCTTTTTCGATATTAAGTCAAAATAATGTGAACAAATAAATATTTTAAATAAAAAAATTACAGTGTTTTTGAGACACAAAAGAGTAAGTTTTCACCAAATTTCGTGAAAAATAATAATTTTTTGTAGTAGATAAAAATAAAAATCCAAAAACTTGGTTATTTGAATTTTTCAAAATAAATAAAATAAATAAATAAATTTTGAGGTTATGTGAAAAAAGTGAAAGTACAAAAGTTGTAGATTTCTTTATTACCTCACAACAACTTTGCCATTTAACTTTTTTCCATAAGACTTGTAGTTTTGCCGGAAATCCGCTTCCGCGAATTACCTTGGTCCCGACCCAACACCCGATACAGTCACGACTCGGATACGAAATCAAACAAAATATTGTTTTATTTGCCTCTCCAGATTCCAATAGCTTTTCATCCAAATCAACAAAATCTTCTTTTGATGCTGAAATTGTGAAAAATATTTACAAACTTTAATATGTGTATAGTTTTAAGCCGTCGCGCCTGTGTTCCCTGAGTAGTTAGTTAGGGGCCAAGCCTATTGCCATTCACCGGGCACATATCAATACTCCGAACTGCTACTGAGAATTTCCTAAAAAAACCAATAAGTAACACTACCTATGGTCGACCTGGGAATCGAACCCAAGACTTAGGAGTGACGCTTAGGACCTCTAGACTAGGCAGTTTCGAGATTTTCGATTTAAGAATCTATTCATCATAAAAATCAAATAATTTAAGTACTGAATCGTAACTATTCTTATGCTGAGTGAGTTCAAGTTAGTTTTAAAATCAAGATCTTTCCAGAGATATCCACACCTGGTTCCGTGGGCTATTGGTACTCACGGCTACTCATCAAGCTATACAAATTACGCTTTCCGCATAATGCGAGGCCAGTCTATACTGGATATGTATAGCTTGATGTGTAGCTGTGTGTACACTAATATAATATCAGCAGATCATTCCATTACTAATATACTCGGGGGATGTTTGTTTACAGTATCCAGGGTAGTCAATTAAAAACGAGATATCTCGTTAATTAAACAAAACAAATTGCTGTCAGCAGCTCGCGATATTGCGGCAAAATATTGTTGTAATTAACGATGGCCTTCCCATCACTAATCTTAATGACAATTAATCCATCAAAATTTACAGATCAACATGCTAACAATTTATTTGTATACATGTACAAAATAATTATTTATCAATAGTCAAATATCCGAACTCACAATCCAAAAAAACCAAATATACCAACACATATGCCTATTAGGTAGGTACAATGATTCCGGATACAAACAGCAATGAAAAATAAAATTCCGAAAAAAATATAACATCTAACACCTAACAAAACCCAACAATAATTCATTCGATGGTGATTCTAAAGGCACACATCACGCCAATTAAATCGCGGTGTGGGACAGAGCGGTATTTCCCTGAAACATTTGTCAAAGCCGGCGGGACGCTTGAAAAATTTCAACCGAGGCAATACGGCACGAATGAAAGATTAAATCGGAAAGAACACAGATGTAAGCATAGTGGAAAAAGCAAGACATAACCCTATTATATACAGTTTGTTCGAAATAACTGTCTGAAGTTACCCGTTCTAAACTGCCGCAAAGGCAAATATAAGTACATAAAAATCTAAATTAGTAAAGAAAATAATCACTTATGCGGCCCCAATTGTCTTTACAACTCTTTCTTATTAAATTTACCAGTGCTAAACCACTCGCTGACAACTTCGGACAAGCACAGTTATATTGAACGAACTGTACTACCTACCTGCTTACTACAGTCTATCTCAACGGTGAAGATTTTTTAACACAGACGTGCAGCTTTATAACCATACAAATTGTGAGCAACGCCATAATATTTCCGATTGCCATATTGCAGATTGATCGGGAGGTCTCAAATAGTCTTTGTGTATAAAACTTTCACTAACATCACATTCACACAAAGTTTCGAGAGGAAGCTCACGACGTTGCCTATTAATAAGGGCATTCCTCCATTCATTTTAGACATTAATTTTATATCCCATCAATATAACTTACCGTTATGCTTATTCCCCGAAGACTTAAACGGAGGTGTACTAATTTTAGCCAACAGTTCGCTAGTATCTTTAAGTCTCATATACGAGTAATACGGCCGAGTCTTATGCCATTAACCAGGCACAAATCCATTTTTTTTGCTGCTACTGATAAATTCATAGAAATACCCAAAACCAATACCCAAGTCGATTGACTTGCCAATAAACCCAATTCCTCTAGTATAACAGTCGCACTTACAACAGCTAGACTAATGAGGGAGCTGATTTTCTGTTTATTATTACTGTAGTCTGATCCAGTACTTATAGATCCGTGGACAAAATCCTGGGCGCATCGCTTTATCATTTTAATCGGTTTCCGGGCAGGTGCGAGCCGTCGTCGTCGTTTCGACAATTTCATTTAACACCCACGATCAAACTACACGCTATGTCCGGGATATAACAGAATACAATAAGAATATAGCCAAGTATATAATTTATACTTATTAAAGATGTTTTAATTGAGAAATGTGTGAGGGTAAACTCGTGTGAGAAGGGCTTGTCAACACATTAAAAGGTTAAGCTGCGCCAGCTGCGGTCAATCTGAGGATGGGTGACCATTCAAAACACATCGAGACCTCCGTGCCTCGGAGAGCATTTGAAGCTGTCTGTCTCAGTTTTCACACGACACTTCTTAATGGTAGTTCGAATATCGGTGTTGTTTTGAAATTGGGTTGCATAGGTGTAGTAGGTAGCAGTCACTTTGCGTAAAAAACTTTAGTCAGCCGCAGCTGCTAGACTGAAAGCTGACCCCGACATAATTGGGAAAAAACTGAGAAGGATATGTGTTCATAATTATATAACGGTACTATTTGTTTTATTTGTTGAGAGCTTCTGGGAATCAATCAGGCAAAATAGGATACGCAGAATTGGGAGCATCAAATTGGGGGCAAACAATTTTGTTTTTTGATTTTTGTTGAAAGAATGTATAACATACCTAAACGTATTATACCAATACGACTGTGTTCCCGAAAGGTACAGTAGAGGTATGGTATAGCTCGATTACAATTAGACCGAACGGTCTCAGGCCGCTATTAGTACTATTGCTACAATTCTGTTCCTAAGTTTTCAGATTATCCACAAAATTTCATACCTGCAATACAATTGTATTATGTACTTAAATCAAGGTGTCTGTGTCGTAAGGCGTCGCAAGGCAAACAAGACTAAATCTGAACAAGCGACTGAATCTCCACAATTAAATAACGGGCAAAACTACTTAATACTAGATCGGTACCTAGTCAAATTATCGAGTTTCTGACTGCCTGTGAGTCAGAGGTAGGTATTAATTTGATAACTGGCACCGATAGTTTAAGGTTGTCTATGAGCACGGATAACTTTGACTTTGAGTTTGCAAGAGCGAGTTAAGATCTGGAATTTAACGGATAGCCGCCACATTTTATGGTATGCAATTACTATAACTGTGGAAGTATGGAAACAGTGGGTTACGTAGGACATTACCATCAAGGTCCAACCTGTTGGTCGCCAAGGAATTTGCAATCATTTTTCCGCTACCATGAGTTCATAACGATTAGGTGGAACCAAGTAGAAACACACTAAGCTATAAGATTCGGAAAATATTCCTGGCTTCTGCGGATTTACAATCGCCTGATTCACCAAAACATTAGCAACGTATTTTCTTACACGACCTTTCACATCTTAAAAATAAACTAAATTCATAGTAAAAATAGATGTGGCATTACTTAGGATAAGATTGATGTGAGTACGGCCAGCAACGAAAGTTGCTGAACACCGCCAAGTTTTGAAAACAACACAGCACCAATACTTTTCAATAGATTCACTTAGGAAAAAAATTATGGTCCAGTATGTAGAAACACGTACTACTTACCACATCTCGGGTCCGTAAGTTTTGGATAGTAAATATGTTAAAGCGTTTTGAAGATTTAATCGTGTTCAGCAACTTTCATTGCTGTCTGTACCATATACACTAAAAATATAGATTTAATATAAAATACATTACAAGTTTTAAAGTGGCAGATGTGTCGGAAAATTTATAACAACTTATGTTCTATACATATATCTATATCTTTATGCGACCCGTCGAGCTGAATAGGGTTTGCTTTTAAGTAAGCGCAATCTCGTCGACCGCATCGTTGACATTGTAAGCCTACCCGAAATGAAAATAGAACTTCATAATATTTAGGTACCCACGTAAAATATTAGTAGATATATTTATTGTTAAAATATTGTCCCTCTTTTATTTGTTTTGCACCGTTAGCAACCCTAGTTTTAGTTCAGTGCAGTCGTGTCCATCCAAAGGTTGCCTGGAAGAAATCGCAGATCGCGATAAGGCCGCCCATTGTTTATCATCAAATACAAAAACTTTGTATGTATGTATTGTAATAATACTTGGTGTACAATAAAGTATAAATAAATAAATCAATAAATAAAATTATCACATGTCCGTCTTAACGTCGGTAGTAGCTTATTGACGACATTTTACATTCACATAAAGGCCACCTGTCTCTATCGAGACGTAACTTGAATGTTAAGTAGGCAATGCATCTTATTTCACTTTTATTGCAAGATTTTCTAAGTAATGTTTGTAGATATGTATGTAGTGCAGATTTAATAGACACTATTTCGCATGAATAGTGCAGTGATAGCCTTGTGATATGACCATTGGACTGCCAAGTCAAAGGTCTCGAGTTCGAATCCAAGGCACGTACCTCTGTCTTTTCGAAGTCATGTGCGTATTAATAAATAATTAATTATCACGCGCTTAAACGGTGAAGGAAAACATCGTAAGGAAACCTGCATGCCTGAGAGATTTTCTTGACGCCATGTGAAGTCTGGCAACCCGCAGAAGGCTAGCGTGGTGGACTATAGCCTAATCCCCTCCTCTCGTACTGAGAGGAGACCCGTGCCCAGCAGTGGGACAATATAATGGGTTGATGACGATGATATATGGTGACCGGAGAGACACCAACGATACTTAAGGAGAGTACTCGGTATTCGATTCACGTTCTAATCACCTAATAAAAATAGGTACATAATTTTCGAAAAAAAAAAACCTATAAGTGAGGATACGTTCCGCTATAACGTTGATTCAGTATAAGTAAATGTAGGTACCTATTGTGTATTGATAGAGTAATTAATTAACTAACTTGCGGTTAAGTTTACTGAGTTGTCAATTAATATTTAGTTTTAATGTTATTTTTTTCTTCATATATGATCGCCAAATATCACGTCCTCCAGTATCGTTAGTGTCTCACCAGTAAGTCTGTATATCCAATTCTGTCTTATATAACTGCAGAATATATTGATAAACCTTATATACACACACGACCAACGTTAAGCCTAAGCCTATCTACACGGTATTAGGTTACGACGTCAATGTTAACTGTAAACCACTTAACCTGTGTGTGGAGCCCACGTTGGTCTACAATCATCAATTAGTCGGCAATTAATGCCAGCACTTGATTACCACCTTCAGTAATATACCTACTTGCTTGACTATGGTTTTGCTACACATGTTGACAAATTAATGTTATTAATGCTGAGATGAAAAGAGGCATATAATTCGAATACAAAATCATATATGAATGCAAATATATATAAAATTACCGGAAGACTTACGATTACGGTTACGGTTCGACTTCAGCTGGTGGTCGACTTATTCGGTAATAGTTACATACTCGAGTTTACCTCATATACAAATTAACAGGTTTAAGTTTAAGTATTTGGATAAAAATTAAACAATAAATATACACATAATTATCCAAACTCGTACGAAAAAAAAGTGAAAAAATCAATGTGTGGAGATGCTGGGATTTGAACCCAGGACTTTCAGCATGCGAAGCAGACACTCTACCACTGAGTTACATCCCCGGTAGTAATATAAGCGAAATAACGGTTCTAGTTTCAAAACATAATTATGTAGGCCGCCAACTTTCACTCAAGCGTCAATTACGAGCACCTACGTTACAAGCCTCGAGGCCTATACGAGTACAACCAGAAACTAGATCAAGTTTAGTATCTTAAATTATGCAAAAAAAAACAAGCAAAGTCATCAGTTACTAAAAACCCCATAAAACGTGCCTAAATAACATAGACGGATGAAGTTTGCATTAATTAGGTCCCATTAGTGGGAGGTACATTTACTTTTTGGAGTAAGGCCTTTAAGCGTCACGGAACGGACTATTTTATACTCATAAAATCAGATACAAGAAACATTTGAACATACTAGCTGAAAAAACATCAGCCCGCTTTGTGCAACCGAGTTAAAAAAGCTTTGGCAATCAAATCAAGACATCATGGCCAATGATCTGAACAGAAATCAAACGTTAGGTACCAGGGCGCCAGTGAAAGATGGCGGTATACAGCGGAGTAAGGCAGTCAGGGTCCATATCGTAAAAAAGACCGAACGATCGTCCGGAGCTCTCGCCATTAAAGTAAGCACGGTATCAGTGTGGTGTTCGGGATAAGCGAAAGCGGGAGCGGAACTAGCATGAGCAGTAACAGTAGTCATTTCGCCACATTAGAGTTTCGTGACTGTGTGTACTCTGGGCTCTCTTAAGGTATTTCGAAGTTGAGTCGAGTTATTGGATACTCTCTAAATGCCGGTCACCAAATATCATCAGCAACCAACTTTTTCTATAAAATATGAAACTTCTATTAAACATAAGAAAATGCTATTTCTTACACAAATCCTCAAATCAATGTAACAACCTGCAATGAGAGATCGCAGACTCAACTGTAGTTAGTGAAAAGTTCGCATCTTAAAACAACGATCGACTTACGAAGCTCCCTGTCATTAAACTGTGCAAGATTTGTGTTTGTTCCAAGCGAGAAACGATAGCGAGTGTCGACGGAATAGCGATAGATATCTCCGTAAGCTAGCGTTAAGGATGTGTCATACCCGTGTGTAAACTCTGGCTCTATTTGTCATTAAGTCGTCGATATCTCTCCTAGGAAAATCTTCTAAGGAACGCCACTATGCCCAATTAATAAGAGAAGGTAAGTGAGAGAGAAAGCTTAACCAATTATGTGAACGAGAGTTCACATAATTGGTTAAGCTCTTGTGGACGAACTAAAGAATCTAAACCGAACCGAACTATCCCGAATTTAAACCAATAACGTAAACAATTTTTAAACAAAATTATTAATATTTTTATTTGTGTTTATAGACTTTAAAATTAATAATCAATAGTTTTTTTTTAACTTTTTCGCTAAAAGTTTATAACTTGATCGCGAATCGTTAGCTGAATCCCATAGACTTAAACTATGGAAACGATTCTTGAAGTAACGCCTCTGAATGCCTTTGCGTTACTTTATAAAAAAAAAGGAAATTGCGTCCCGTAAAGCGAAATGCAAAGGATTTAGATTGTATTACGTGTCTTAAATAAAATATTTAGTAGATAGAGTAGCATTTTTCAAATATCCGGCAATGCAAAGTGATTTTGAAATATAATTTGCATAATTTTAAGAACTATAAAATGAGGAGCGTGAGTTCAAAACTAACAAATGTGTGAAATTTTATCTGTAAAAAATATGTAATGTAATGTTTTAAGTGGCCCAGCTTGCAATTATATGATAATCTAAAAAAGCAGTTATTTCAGCTATGCTGAAAATTAAAAAAAGGACAAATCAAGGTACTGTAATAAATTAAGGTTTCAATCTCTCTATTTCCCCAACTAATAACTGAATAGCCTAGATGAGCCTTCCCAACTAATAACTGAATAGCCTAGATGATCTAAACAGCCGGTTTCAGAATGGTATTGGCAATTTAAATATTAGGTCTCGCTTAAGACCTCTTTTTTACAACTTCACCAGACCCTACAAATAGTTTTCTTTTTCAACCCAACGCTGAGAACGCAATAAAAAGGGTAAATGCTCCTAATTTGGTCCTCTTAAGCGTAATTTATTTTTATTAAAGTCTTGCGCTCTAAAGTGGAGTCACATTGACTTTTTAATTCTTTTGTTTAGATTTTTGAATGTTAATGTGGTTTGTAAGCTTTGTTGAGACGGAGACTGTTTGATTTTTACTAAAATGTAATTACTTCGTTGATTCCCATATTTTATTTTAATTTTTTGTTGTAAGTAAATAGTTCGCTTGCTTGCTTTTCTGTATTTAAGGACTCAATTATGTCCTAATTAATGGGGTGCAGTTTACCTTTTTGCCTATATAATTATATTACTGAATCATCATAACGCAAGCTACGTGAAACAGCAGACTCAAAATAAATCAAATTATTATTACAATAGACTCATTGAGTGGCAGACTTGTGGGCACAGGTCTCCTCTCATAACGGTTTAGACTTAATTACAAATTAATAATAAAATCTTTTATGCTGGCAGACCTCACAAACCAACGATTTGGGCGTTGAAATCTGTCTGGTATGCAAATAAATATATACATCCTCCCAAACTCTTTACTTACCTCCTTAATCCCACCATAATGCCAAAGGCACTGAACGACATTACAGTAATAATTATGAACCAATCCCGCTCCCAAGGAGTACCGATATGGAGGGATACAAAATCCCACTCGAAGTCTCCACAGAGCATCAAAGATCTAACTGTGCTGCAACTGGATCTTGTACTAATTAAAACTTTCGACCAATCGCTCCACGCTAATTCCGACTGTACGAGTTACTTATACATTTAGAGTTGGAACGGCAATTGTGCACTTCACCCTATCTTGTGTTTGTGTTGCATTTCTAGCATTTAGCATATGTACTTTTAACTAAATAAGTATATTTATTAACCTGCCTCGTTAGTCTAGTGGCCCCAACCGCGACTGCTACACTAGTAAACGTCCTGGGTTTGATTCCCAGGTCGAGCAAAGTGTTATTGAATATATTCCATGAAATTCTCTGTAGCAGCTCGGAGTCTGGATTTGTGTCCGGTTAATGGCAATAGGCTCGCCCCCTATTACGTGGATGATGATGATGCCTACACAGTGGTTAAATTCTTCCGTACCTAATTTAGTCATTAAGTCTTTATTGCCGTATGAAAAAATAAGTAATAATTGTCCTAATTGAAATAATATTATGATCAAAAAAAAAGTACAAAATTTTCTCTATAATTATTATTATATTTTATTATATCACGTACATTGCAATATCTGGGTCCGATTCCAAAAAGAATAAAAAAAACAGATTGCAAAAAGCTTGGTCAAAATTGCAATATTTTTTATTTTATTATCTCTGGTAATCAAGTACTAACAACCGCAGACTACGGGAAAAATGACTTTATATAGAACCGCAGAATTTTTATTTTTTATATAAAAGCTTTTTTTTCAACATATAAAAATAGGAACAATGCAAATATAATCTAATGTCTTGCTTATCTTAATAGTTCTTTATCTGACAATTATTAAATATCCTAAAGCTAGAACTAGAATATCTTCTCAATGACCATTACCTAAATCAAAATTCTCGTGTCGATGTTCGCCATCTGTTACATTCGTCGTTACTACACTGACGCTCGCTTCAGGCAAGTGAGTAGGTACTAGGGTAGTATAAAGTCACCCAATGATTATAATCAGGTACATCAAATACCGTGCCTGGTCCTACACATTTTGTTTTTTAATCGTGATGCTGATGGTGGCTTTTAATTTACCTGTCCCTTGGATAACTTCCTATCAACTACCAGGAACTCATCGGTTATAAGGAACTTATTTTATTGCCGTCGACTTTATGGCCACTGGCAACGAATATTATATCGAGCGCTAGCATCTGCGATAGCCTTCAGATCACCTTCATTCAAAATTTTATTTTCCTTTTAAATCTAGATGAAAAGGACATAAAATACATTATTAACATCTAAATGTCGGCACTGGTAATCAAATGGGTTTTATGAGCAACAGTATCATGAACAGACTTTATAACGAGGTGTCTAGTTCCCTTCTTAGATGGTGTTAAAATATGTAAGTTAATGTCGTGGCAGTTACCTAGAGGTTAGATGCCTGGTAATACAGTTGCATGAGCACACAAGGAATGCAATTGGTGTATTGCATTTCAACTTTCATGAGAGCTATGGATTGACATTATTACAGAACAGTCCATTCTGAGGACATTAAGGTGAGGTAAGAAGGATAAGGCTGGATGCCTCACGACAGGTCGTTGAGTTCCTAATGAGCTACACGATTACTGATGGATGCGTGCCGTCAGCTAGGAGTGGAAGAGGTCATCTCAAAGGTTCTATTGGTCTTTCTTCAAAAGACCCATTCTATGATATTGCCCTACAGTGTAGGTACAACTCAAATATCTGATAATACTTCACTAATGTCTGGACTTTAAAAGAGAATATGATTCTCTGCGTTTGTTATGACGTTGATTCTTAGAGGTCGCCAGTTAGAAATGCCGTTGACATAATGATAGTCAAAAAAATATAAATCAATGACTTGTACAGTCTCATAAATGATGAGGAATAAATACAATTTATCACATGCTTGCAACAACTACAAATTAACTTCAGTTGTTCATTATTCTATGATTTGAGGCCTGACTTATCTTAACTTTGTAGATAAGCCCATAAGATGATTTAGTTGTAACTGCGATATTCTGCTTAATGACTGCGTTGTCGGCCGTTAAAATGATGGATTACGTGGAAAATGGCCCAATGTGTATAAGGAACAGTACAGAAAGGCCGCATGTATATACGTTTATACATGATACATCTTCATTCAAGACAATGAACAATGTTATATAATATCACAAACTTATATGAAACAGTTTTAGCTTTGTTATAGGTTCATGACGTAACAGACCTTACGTCAAACTTTATTATATCTAGTAAATGTCGATAATTTTGTCCATACATTTATAGCTCACATTTAGCCGGGCGGCATGTGCGCACAGCTACACAGCAAGCTATACAAATCCATTATCAGTTGGACTCGTATTGTTCGTAAAACTTTTACAATGCGAGATCAGCTTATATTGTTTTTTTTTGTATGGCTTGATGTATAGCCGTGTGTACAATGGCTATTTATAACATGTAAAGATGTAATGATAACCGAATTTTGTATTAAAAAAATTCTCAGTCGGATCCTTACTTCTAAATAAATTAAATGTTGGAGATACTAGGGTGCCATAGTTGCAAGAAGATCAATATTGCATTACTTACTTTCGTGTGATCGAACGCCAGTCCAGTTGCAGTTGCTACAAACACTCAATCCAGTTTAATTCACCGATACTATTGACATAGTTACTCGGGAAGATTACTTAAGGAAATTCGACACGAAATCTTGATTACTCAGTACGGTTTAGATCCTTCTAATGTCTTAGAAGAGAAATTCAATCCTACATTAACGAGAGACTGATTATTTGAAACACAAAAACCTACACTGACAACGTTTTTCTTGCTGTATTATTACATACGATGTTTACAACACCTGTGTTGGCACTGTTTTTCTCCAATTAAACGATACTACAGCTTTAGCAGTCTACTTATATATTTCTCATTTACCTGGAGTACGTAGTAGCAATACCTTAAACACAGCAGTAACTTTTTAATCAAAGCTAACCAAAAACTTCATTCGAAGTAAGGACCTAGAACAAAGAAAAAATATGACGTCTTCTTTTTATATATTCATTTGAAAGCGTCCCTTTTCTCAAGAAAAACAGTAGGTAAGTCATACCCTTTATAATATACCCGCAAATAAAAGGAGGTGCGGTGATGAAATGACATCGCGGTGAATAAATCACGCCCTGTATGAGAGCGTTTAATCAAAATTCGCTTAAATCACAGTTGATGGAAGTTAGTTCCTCCAGACGTGTGGGTATATGTTACTGTATAAACTGGTCCTAGTTGCTTCATGCATTCCTGGTAAGGTTTGGATATTTTGATACAATCATGAAAAAATCGTCTCGAGTTTCAAATGCAAGGCACGCACGCACCCTCTGACTTTTCCAAGGCATGTGAGAATCACTACTGGTGGTCGCCCGCCAAATATTAAATACGCAATGTCCATAAAAAGGTACAGAGTTTATTCTTCACGTATTAATATAATTATAATATTTAGATTATTTAGTAGCCCTTAAGCGGTGTAGGAAAACCTCGTGACGAAACCTGCATCCCTGAGAGATTTTCTCGACGGCGGGCGTGCGAAGTCAGCCAACCCACATAAGACTAGCGTGGTGGACGTAGCCCTATCCCTCTTTTTCTGAGAGGAAACCCGTGCCCAGCAATGGGACGACATAATGGGTTAATGATGATGCATAAGTTAACTCCTTGTTCGTACACTACTGTTAAGCCAAGTTTTAAATGATTTGTAACATAACATACCATCACGCCTGTATTCCCGTTATGTTTGGGTCCCATGTAATAGGGGGCGGGCTATTGTAAATGATTTGTGAAGAGACAATAATTAAAAGCGGCGGTAGTCTAATGGCTAGGGCGTCGGACTTGCGATCATGTGGTTCCCGGTTCGAGCCCCACCCATTGCACTACCGACGTGAACCCACTCGTAACACAAGCATTTAGCTTAGCACGAGGGGTTATCAAGATTACTAGTAATGCGTAACCCACATTGCTAGTAAGCTTCTTAAAAAAAACGTTTATATTTTTATTATGAATATTGGTCTAATTAAGTCAACTAAAACCCAAAGTCTATAGCTGTGAATTTTAACTTCTGAAATGTGAATAACATTTGCAACTTCGCTTAGAAACACCACAAGTAACAAACTCACAAACAATACCAGGAATACCCCTCAACTCGCTCTTAATCTGAATTTATGACGCGGCCGACACCTCCCACGGAGCCGCCGTATCAGACGAAATGAATACAAAGTTTGTGTTATGAATGAGTTGTGCCTAACGTGTACGAAATGTGCCGTAAAAATATCTCCCTGGGACGTAAGTATAATGACGGCAATAGGTACAATGTGACAATTTGTTAGCATTTTTTATGAGGATAAAATGAATACTAAATTCATGTATGAAAATTGTACTTACGCATTCGAAATAAGCAGTTATATAAGCAGAATTGTGACGTTACCCACTTATCGTTTTTAATCAAAATCATATATTGCATCATAGGATTTTATGAATATTTAAGAAATATTATTATATACATAAAGGTACGTTTATATAACTTGTTTTTTTTTCTGATGTGCGGAAAATGCTTATGAATCGTTTGCCACCTCGTGAGTCGACAGGATACGTCGGACTCTATTCTACTCTAACATAACGCAGAGACATAATAGTTATTATGTCTCTTTATAATATTATTAAGTCCTGTATCAAAAGTCGGTCGACTTTCAATCGGGATTCTCTGTTATCCCGATATGTATTTCGTATTTTTTCACAAAACGGATCCGAGCAAAATGTAAAAACCAACTCACAAGGAACGACGAAAACGCCAGAAATATATGCCATGTTAGAAAACAATTAAACCAAACGGTCTAACCAGAACAGTGAGTGTGAATCTATTTCACTATTTCAGTACCACTACATGCAGACTGGTTTTAATTTAAAATCAAACTGACCATTGACCAGGCATCGCGAAGTTAGTGCTTAACTAGAGCACCCTAGTTAAATTTATCACTTAATTTATTACACAATTTGTTAATGAATTGCAAACTTTATGATGTAAGTGGCAAGGTGGAAGTTTTATTGATAGGTATTGCGTTTTCGCTTTTGAACTGTTGAGGCCATAAAGTCTGTGGTACTACAGGTTATAATTATGGTTATATCGGTAACTGTCCGGGAAAAACGGGTGAAAGAGAGGAATAATGTATGAACATACCATCACGCCTGTATTCCCCGAAGGATAAGGCAGAGTTGTACTAATGTACACCCACATTTCTCCGGTACATTTTAGGTACCATGTTATAGGGGGCGAGCCTGTTGCCATTAACCGGGCACAAATCCAGACTCCGAGCTGCTACTGAGAATTTCATAGAAAAACCCCATAAAACTTTGTTCGACCTGTGGATTGAACCCAGGACCTCTAGCATAGCAGTCGTGCTTAGGACCACTAGACTGACGAGGCAGTCCTTATATAAGAAATAATGTATGTTTTGCTAAAAAAACTTTGACGATATTAAAGTGTTTTTGGGCCAGAATTTAAGACATAATAATTATACTTTCATCAACCCATTTATATCCCACTGCTGGGCACGGGTCTCTCTTGAAGTGCGAGGGGTTAGGCATTCCGTCTTAGCAAAAAACAGCGTAAAAACAGAACTTATTACTTATGTAACATAACATACCATCACGCCTGTATTCCCCGAAGGGCTAGGCAGAGGTGTACTAATGTACATTCCGCACATTCCGCCGATATGTTAAGGTCCCATGTAATAAGAGGCGTGCCTATTGCCATTAACCGGGCTCAAATCCAGACTCCGAGCTGCTACTGAGCATTTCATAGAAAAACCCAATAACACTTTGCTCGACCTGGGGATCGAAGCCAGGACCCCCAGAGTAGCAGTTACTTACTTTTAATAATTTATTTTTTTAATTTAACTACCGTCCTTATTGTGCAAAGGTCTTATCATATCAGAATAATTGAATGAAGCCTGCTGTCCCAACAAGCTGTTAGCAGGTGACATGCTAGCGGATACATGCATCATCTAGCTCATTAACTTGACAGCCATACTGCAACTATCATACAATCTAGTTAATGTGTTGTGCTGAATTTCAGAATACCTAATATATATTATTTAGACTACATACTGTAAATGTGACCATTATCTAGACCTTATTCTGCATTATCTGTCTATAAATATAAATTAAAATAGCCTCATTGCATAGTGTAGGACGCCCTCCGGCAAGATGGAGTGATGATTTGCGAAAGGTGGCTGGCAGAAGCTGGATGCGAAAAGCGAAGGACAGGGTGAATTGGCGCACACTAGGGGAGGCCTGCGTCCAGCAGTGGACTAGTATAGGCTGATGATGATGATAATGATGAAAATAGCCTCAACTTTTGAAACTTTTGGAACTCTGTAGTAACAACTGCAAGACAATCGTGTAGAGTTAGATCAAATATAAATTTTAAAGCTAACGCTACCTTTTTGGCCTCGGATGAAAACTCTAAACGGCGGCGCGGGGCCAATTAAAAGTTTTACCAATTAACCGGTGCCAATGTCGGGCGCACGCAGTTGCACGCTGCTATCTACAACTATAAACTTGATAACAACGCGCAGCTTCATTCTGTTATTTGCTGTTTAACATATCCGCCAAGCTTTATCTCGGATATAAATTGTTACGATAATATCTCATATTTTTCTGTGTTAATAATGATGGCACGCTGTTTAATTACTCGTTTATCGCATTCTGTGCTCTTTTAATAGTACCTATGTACTTACTAATGCGGATTTGGACCGGAAATGTTGACCCAACCTTATTGACAGTTATTTATTTAGAATAGAATAGAATAGAAATATCTTTATTTGGTAAGTGCAGAGAAATTCAAATACATAAAAAAAAACAAAGAACGGAGTATGTTCATACTTAAATTTAACATAAGGAGTTCTTATCGTTAAACAAAACTTCGCTTTAATTATGATACATTACGTCTCCCGGCACAACCAAATAGGTATCCAGGGTCAGCATAATGTCAAGCTCATTGAAGATCTTGACGCTGTTTTTCACCTGGACCCTATTTAACGCTATAATCTTGTTGTTATTAAAAAAAACGCTTTATCAAGAGAATATTATATATAAGGTAGTAAAGTTAGATGATAATATTCACAGAGAAATAGTTTTAAAGTTACCTATGTGAAATTTCCGAAACCGTTTTAGGCAAGCGCGATATAAGGACCGTAATTGCCTGAATTGGTACAACAACTTCATAAATTTAAAGGATTGCTTAAAATATAATAAATACACATCTACGTTCAAGCCACCTACATCTCACATACACATAGCGTTACGATGATATGGCAGGATTTTGGGGAGGGTTATCCTTATGGGAAATTACGTGAAGGGGTAGAGCGCTATGAATAACTGAAAACATAGGCCGCTATTCATTTCATAAATAAACCTCAACTTTTCTGAAATTTAAAATGTTTCATGAGCAGCGAAAAGTTTGTAATAATCAATATAAAAGGGTTTTTTAATATGATTCAGCACGTTCTAAGTTAATTATAATTCAGAGGCATCACTTTTATAATGGCTAAGCGCCCGACAAGGCGATATTTTCTGAAGGGAAAAAACGTGCCCGGATAAGACAGACGGGTATAAGCCACGCGCCGATGACGTCACGGGATTCGACGTAATCCCAGGAAAATCCTCCGCCACGGACGGAGCCAGTGTTGAATTTGACCGAGCCAGTCCCTGTCGATGAGTAAAAGAGAGTTAAATGTAATAAATCCCTTACTGTTATGAATTTTGGCGGCTGGTAACGGTAATACTAACCTAACCATGCAAACATATTCGTTTTTATGTTCAGACAAGTAAAATAAAACGTGTAACGTAACGTAAACGTGATTTATGCAACGTAATAGCACGTGCTGTCTCATAGGAAACTATGTAACTATGTATGTGTTTTCTTGTTTTTCACTAGCAATTCGTATTATAAATGACGTAAATATTTAAAATTTTACAAATATTGTAGTGATAATTTATAGTAACATTTCTCACAATTTTCCATTTATCGTGAAATGAACCCACAGTTCCCATATATCAGTATACTTACGTAATGGTTTCTGTGGGTGGCAGTTATCGAGGCTTAGTCGATGGCTACCGATCCTGTGAAGGTAAGCCTCTCTCCTATCTTGTTTGTGTGTTGTTAGCTAATGGTGAGCTTTGCTGTCCGAAGACGTCCGATAGTGGTGCAAAATGTAAACAGGGTAAAATTGGGTGCACTCGACCAGGGTTAATTACATTCGATCCGGTATATCACTACTATAGCGATTAACAATAATTGAAATTAGCACTTAATATGGTAACGATAACTTTAAACGATATTTCTTTGCTTTAATGGCAAAGAAATTTAAAAACGTTTAGAACTTTTCTTTTCTTCCATGAACTTTTCCGACATCTTTACTATGAATATAAATGCAAATGTAACTCTGTTTATCTGTTGTCTAAACTAACGCATTGATTCCGATGAAATCAAAATGTATTCATATTCATAAGATATGGGACTGGCTAGGATAGCCTTAGTAGAAATAATAAATGGAAGAGACTAAACCCCGACTAGTTGACGTGTGTGGTGGAGTGTATAATTATGCTTATGACGTATTTCTACCAAATAATCTTATATGACAACAGTGTTCTGTAACAACCTGCAAAAACATTTGACATTCACCTAATTATTGCTTTGAATATAAAATAGCTTATGATAAGTTGTTAAGTAAAAATCAGCTAAAAAACCGGCCAAGTGCGAGTCGGACTCGTGCACGGAGGGTTCCGTACCATTACGATTTATGACGTATTAAAAAAAACTATTTACTAGATCTCGTCCAAACCAATTTTCGGTGGAAGTTCACATGGTAATCTACATCATATATTTTTTTAGTTTTATCGTTCTCTTATTTTAGAAGTTACAGGGGGGGGGACACACATTTTACCACTTTGGAAGTGTCTCTCGCGCAAAATATTCAGTTTATAAGGAATAAAAAAAAATCTATTTACTAGATCTCGTCCAAACCAATTTTCGGTGGAAGTTCACATGGTAATCTACATCATATAGCTTTTTTAGTTTTATCGTTCTCTTATCTTAGAAGTTACAGGGGGGCGGGACACATTTTACCTCTTTGGAAGTGTTTCTCGCGCAAACTTTTCAGTTTAGAAAAAAGTAATATTAGAAACCTCAATTTCATTTTTGAAGACCTATCCATAGATCCACACACGTATGGGTTTGATGAAAAAAAAAATCGTCCAAAATTTACTGTTTTTTTCTCTATTTTTGTGTGAAAATCTTAATGCGGTTCATAGAATACATCTACTTACCAAGTTTCAACAGCATAGTTCTTATAGTTTCGAAAAAAAGGCTGAGACACGATCGGACAGACAGACAGACATGACGAATCTATAAGGGTTCCGTTTTTTGCCATTTGGCTACGGAACCCTAAAAAACGGCGTTTTAGAACATTACAATAATAACGTAAAAGTAACTTGTGTGAAAGAATACAGCGGAAAAATGCGAATCAACTTTGCAAAGACAAATAATTAAAGTCAGAACAATGGGCTTTATGCTGAGGACCTCCACATAAAAATGTCGGTAAACAACAATAAGGGGTGGACAGGGAAATCCCTCAAAGGGTCTGCCCCCGGCCAAAAACTACCAGGCGACAAGAACATGCGAGGAGATAAAAAAGTGTAAAAGTAACGAAAGATAACATAACAAATAAAAGCGAAGGGGAAGGAATGAGAATTATTATTATTCTTAAAAGTGAGAGAAACCATGGCCATCTTGAAACAAACAGTGTGTTGCAAAAAAATAATATACTTACACGTATATTAGATTACCTACAGAGTTTTACATGTTGTATGTGTATATTTGAATAAATAAATCGAATTAAACATAATAAAAACTTAACCGGAAAACTTAATCTAATAATCTATTATACAAAGTGCAAATCTAATAATCATGTGATCTATATACAGTTTTATATTTTTTTACCTTCAAACCTATAAACTAACCTATAACTACACTACAATACCTACTACTACTACTACCTTCTTACCTATGTACTACCTTACACATTGGTTGTATAAACAAGATTTTACCTATTAAACTCAGATCAAATAAAAAGTTAAGATGGAACTTTGCGAACAAAGAAGTGAGGCTGGCTAAAACTACGCCTAGCCGTTTACTAACTCAATTTTACACTATATAACAATACCGAAACTACGCCTTATCTTGTCAGTCGAGCTTTCGAAAGCTTAATAGCTCGACTGACACGATAAGGCGTAGTTTTAGCCGGCCTCACTTCTTTGTTCGCAAAGTTCCATCTTAACTTTTTATTTGATCTGAGCTATTAAACTGTCATATTTATTTGAAAATGATGATAAATCCCTTTAGATCATGATCTCCTAGTAACTTTTGATTGAACATTTTTGGTGGCGAAGTTAACTAAGAGGTTATAGTTAACTTTGCCAAACGTGGCCAAACAAAATGTTTACCTCAAAGTTACTAGGAGATCATGATCTAAAGGGATTTATCATCATTTTCAAATAAAATATGACATGCCACATCCATAGCCGCCAAGTTATATTCATCTCAATTGTATCTACATTCTATCCAACAATAATACTTAGCTATGTATATGCTTTTTAATTTTCTTCGTAATAATATTATTGTCGGGACTGGAGTCTTTGTGTTTAATTCAGCGTATCTCCTCGTAGACTAATTAGTGAAGAAATGCTGGGGCCAATTTATATAGCTTTCATGTCTTCAACAGTATTATACCTACAGCTTGCCAAAAAGGCAATGCTTCTAATATTTAATATCTATACACTTCTCTATCCCGTACGTGAGTGTACCAGTATTCCGCCTCAAGGTAATAATTTCGTAGTGTTACCCAACAATCCCGGCACACGCGTGTCATTTGTTTTGATTACGCTTTCCCCCGTAAATGCGTTATATTATTTATTTGAAGCACCTACCGCAAGTTACAAACTATGTTTAGTTTTGACATAATGTTACGTCGTATATTGCATTATAAGTGAAGTGTTAGTGCGGACAAAACATTTTTTTTAATAAATTCAGTGTTTACTTAAAGCTTATAGTTAAGCCAAGTTGTTTTGACTTTGGATCCAAGGTACACCTCTGACTTTTCAACATGCGTTTTAAAAGTGTTATTCCTATTTCCGTCTACTTACTAAATCATGTGCGTAGTTAATGAGTATGAATAATTAATTATCACTCGATTTATAGGTACCGGTAATGAGAAATATCGTGAGAATCTTTAGATGGCTAGGCATCCTGCCTATTGCATGTGACCTAATATAAACTTCTGGTGAACTGTGAACTAAATATGTTCTTTATTATGTAGAGCTGAGTTTAAATCGAAAGTTTTAAAGTTTAGATTCATAATATTTAAGTTGACCAATATTAATAATATAAAAACACTGTGGATGTACATCAAGTACCTCTGCCTAAACATTTGGAGAATACACGCTTGATGGTATGTTATGTTTGAAAAAATAAATTGAAATTTATTTCTTAGGCAGCCTATAAGTAAGTATTTATAAGTTATTTCCTATTGTTGTCTTAGGCAATCGCACTGTCTATCAGCATCCAAATAATGTGGATATTTACATTAATTTAGCAACACATAAGTACCTATATTAAACTATTTTTTGCAACCACACACTAACTATTAATTTAACCCGTTATAATCTGCTTATTTTTTATTATTTTTTAGCATTAAATATTGCGAAATGTTCACAAAGAACTGAATTTTCTAATTAATCTAATTATTAATCTTAATTTTCTAAAAATCCTCACTATTTAGACATAACACTATGACAAAACAAAGTGTTAGGTTAAAACAGTTTTTCTATTACTAACATAATATAGTAAAACATTTATACAAGTAGTTTGCATGTTGAGCGGGTTGCGTAAATCCGAAATCGTTTCTATATAACAATCTGTCATGATATTTGACATATTACCAACACATCGCGACGGCAAAAAGTTGAAAAATTGTTGGTAAACTTTTTTACAAATCTGCATGTAAACTATCGTATTTTACAGCTCCGTGATAAATTGTTATTTGTAAATACGCTGCGCTTTGTTGTGAATAATAATTTGTGTGATAAAATTCTACACAAAATATTTCTATAGACGGCCATGTACATATTATTTGTACATATTTTATTGGCACAGCTATTTTGTAAATTTATATTAATTTGTGTCTATTAGTGTATTTTGTTTATCTTTAGGGTTGGACAAACTTTAAAGCTTAGTGACATTAATAAACAGTCAGAACTATGCCTTACTTTAAACTACACTTAAACAACAATTGCAATTTAATTCGGTTTAATTTGAACTACTTACTTTTATATTGTGAACATTTTAGTGCTTCAAAAAGCTTATTGGAAATAAAACTAAAAAACATTTGAAAATATAAAAGCACAATGTTTAATAAAATATCTTGTTACGAAGAATAATAGTGACCTACGTACAACCTGAAAATTTCGATTATTTACGTAAAGCTATTTTAGAATTGTACGCTAGGTAACGAGGCATAACAAAAATAAATTCATATTGTTGAAGCTATTTGTCTTACTATGATATGAAAAGTGTTGACAATATGCACTATGCGCGACTGCACTTATGCTTTAAAAAAGCCATAGCACACGCACATGCTCATATGTTATATTAAAGTCTAATTGAAGTCAGCGCGCGCCAAATAATATAAAAGCTTTCATCCATTAGTCTTACCGTTATTTAACAGCACGCATGAAATATTTGGCTGACAACGTGTGGTATATTGTTGGCTACAAAACTACGGAAGCGACGATATAAGTATATTTTTATTTTAGTAGACGATTTTGCGTTCGTATCTGTACAAGATAGACCAAACATTACTTGTTTGATAAGGTTAATTATACTTATATATATGTGTATCATAAAATAAGATATTAATCAAAGCACAGACGCTAAATAGAAGCCTCGAATCAAATATTCAAATTCAAATTCAAATCTTTATTGTTTTCATATGTACATAGGTTGTTACAAAAATAAACAAATATTAAATTAACAATTATTAAAATAAACGAAGTTATAGATTATACATGGCCATTTAATAGGACGATTAAATCGTCCTAGACATTTGGCACTAGGTACTTAACTTTCAATGTCATTCTTATTTCGCAAAAATATTGCGAAACGCCATTTACTTCTTATAAACTCGACGTATTACTCCTTAGTTACGCTAGAAGAGAACCTACATTAAAATAAATCCTAATATGTGTTGGCGCTTGCCAAATAACATGGTATAAAACGATGCATTATTTTTGCAGTAATTTGACAATATGCGCACCACAGCACTGGTGTTTGCCAGGATGCGTTTATAGGAGCAGTTTCATTGTTAATCATTTAGGTATGAAGTATATTGCAGACTGATGTGGCCAAAAAAATAAAATACATGCTCAAAATTTCAAATTCAAATCTTTATTAATAAGTACATTAAAAAATTTAGAGTGAATGTGTAGTTGTGTGAACTCATCATGGAGGCCCACGAAGAAAAGCAACGTCGAGTTGCTGATGCGTTGCTGGCCCTTAAGAAGAAAGGAGAAAGAAGGGGACCTAGAGGGGAAATGTATCAATATTGGGTTTTTAGGAGTTTTTAAAATTTAAGCTTTTAGTAATTTCATTATTGGTACACACAGACTGAGCTCGCATTAAAAAGACTTTCTGTACAGTATGAGGCCAACCTATCCTACCTTATGTGCAGCCCTGCATCCACGTGGTGTTAATTTGAACTGACTTGGCATTCCCTGATCATACTACTAGGAAACTAGGCTATCACTGCTGTCGTTAAATTGTATTGGAAAAGAAGTCGATTTACCAGTATATTTTCCTCAAATCACCTGTTTATGGGGAAAAATAAAATATTATTATATCTATCCCCTCGCCGGAGTTGATTTATTTCCCCGCATTCATTCGTAAAGCGTAGATCTTTGATATTTTTAGTAGGTACTTCTATATTTTACCACGGAACTAAATTACAAATGTGACTTTTTCTATCTGGACATTTTTTATTTCCATTATTTTTTATTTATAATTTTGCTTACGTACTACTTTAAGGCATTCTGATTGTTTTATCTCTATACAAATAAATAAAATTGTAGTTTCTAACTTAATGTGAACCGCAGAGATAACTAAGACTATTTAACATAACCCTGACACAAAAAGAAAAAACAGGAACGACGAAACCGTTTAAGCGAAAGATACCTAATAATTATTAAAACGCACATGATCACGTAAAGTCAGAGGTGCGGGCCTTGGATTCAAACTTGAGACCAAATCATAATTATTTTATTATTTTTATTCTTCAATAATTTGTAAGTGATGGTACGTATTCCAATATTTTAGCAAATTGCTATCACTGGCACGCATGTCATTATAGACCAATGATATTAGTAATTGAATGGCACAATACGTAGATAACACAATAGTGTCCGTGTATGCTGTGGAAATTGGGGAATCAATTGCTATTAAGGCCCGTCTACATTGTATGTCACGATACCGCATGTCGTACACTAATAGAGAAAATTCGATGATATTGGGAACGTGTAGGTAAAGGGATGATGTTCTTTTATTTCTCTCTTTAGATCTCGCTAAGTATCGGTGTACCCGCCGCTTGAGGGATCCACGAAAAGATATTTTCCAAAGAGGCTGTTTAAATAATCTGTATATACGGGATAAGGAAGTTCGTATTGCTTATTCAGGTAACAACTTATAATGTGCTTCGATGTGAATACGCTCTTATGTTAAATGGATTTTGTACTGGAATTTGTGTTTAAGCAGGAACAATGTTGTGCCATAAAATATAATGTGGTATTTATAATAGAATGCTTTCATAAAATAATTACAATATTTCACACGGGCACATCATTTTAGAATGTGTAGTTGTAAATGCTAAGTTAATTTCCCATAATCTTCACAGTCTTATTACGTGCCTAACACTTTAACCGAATAAGTATGTAAAGAACGACAAATAACAATGCCTGTTTTCTGCAATGAAAAATAATCGCTATTTCCCTAAAACAAAACTTGTTACAAAATAATCTTAAAGCACACACTTGAAGCGCTCCAGATACTGTAGAAAAAAGAATACACAAGCAACTGCAATTAACAACTACTTTTTAATACAAAAAGGTGATTGCTTTCTCATTCGCTTGGCGTTAAACTGCATATGAGTGAATGAGACAAACAAAATATTCTCAGCTCACATCTGCGTCCCCCACTTAGTTTTTCCTGCATTTTTACAACCTACAGGGTTTTTCTACGCGAATGTGTCGGCTGTATGGTATTTTCATTATAACCGGGACATTAGGTACGGGAAGGTAGTGCACAGAGACATAATTATTTTATGACATTGTAGTTATCAAAAAAATTACCACTTTTTCAAAACAATGTTAATATTCGTAAACAAATCGTTTTCCAATACAATCATTTCAATTATCTGATTTAATTTGTATGTGAGGTATTTTGTATTTAATTTATATGATATTACCCAATTGTTTAGCTATATACATACCATTTTATATGTTTTATAAGTTCACGATCCTCCAATTAAGATTGTTATTTATAAAGTAAAATTGAAAAATACTTGACTGTACTAATTTGACCGGCTCCATTATCAAATGACCCATCCTTAAGCTGACTGTGGCAAGCTTAGTTTCAGCATGCAGATCGTTTGCGTAAATCCGCGTCATTATTACTTTGCCACGAGCCTCTCAGTTGCCAGCTCTAAAAGATATATCTTTACTACACAAAGGCGTGCTCCTATATCTACCAATTTCCAAAGAGAAAATTATGTCTTTAAAGATCTCAATCGCACAGATTTAATGCTATGTTATCAAAGGAGATAAGTGTAAAATAATGGATTTTTCCGGCTGTCTCACCCACACAATTTATTTTAAGTGCCTTAAATATATATGTATGTATGTGCTCAGATTAAGATGTTCTTTTCTTTATTAAATGCAAATCGGGCTTAAAATAATTAAATTAGGCTACACAAAGTTTAAATTAGGTTTCAATTAAATTGGTCTTTTCTAGGTTCTGAAGTAAATAGTCAAGTATTTAATTAATCATCTTAAACGAAAGAGATTGCCGGGGTCCAAATGCTGTCTAAAACTTACTTCGATTCTCATTTAAGTAATAATTATCAACTTCGGAGAGGCTCATATCTTTCAGTTACTTTATTCTATCTAAAGATACATACAAACGGTTCACTTACTCACTATGATAAGATTCTCAACTTCAAAATCCTCCTCCAGGTTCTCAATTCCTCCTTATATATTTTTTGTATGTTTCCCAAATCGGTTCGAATTATTTTTTTGTTTATATAGGTAGGCCTGCGTCTGGTTGGACCTACTAACATTTTATAAAGGTCGAATGAAAGACTCCAGTACATTAGTATTTCTGTTCACTGTTTAAACGATAATAATTAACAGCATCTAATACACAATGTTGAACGCGAAAGCGGTCGTGTTCCACTTTTCCCCACGTTACCCTTCCATTACTCTATTATGATGAGCGCATGTTTTGTCGTTTGCACGCCTCTCTGCCTGAATTATACTCTTTTTGTTATATTCTTCAATTTAAAATATTGTTTTTCTTTAACTTAACATTTCGAGTAACCATTATTTTTATCGGTTCGCTAGTAACTTGCCCTTTGTGTAGGCAAGTTTAATTTATTGGAGTACCTATATTTAGGTATTTGTGTAGAGATTTATTGGATGAATGCTTGCTTTCTGTGTATTGTTCTGATAACACTGCTTTTATGGAACAGCTAATTAAATACTATTTTTTATTTTTTATGTATAAGTTAGAATGCATACATTTGGGTTTTCCATCCATTTTCTAAATAGCCACTTGATACTTTGATATAAATAACAAAATAAAAATATGTTCTATCAAATATCTTTGATTAACAGAGCCAAGCTTCTTTTGTACGACATTTTTGTGATAATACCGACAACTTTAAAAGGTTATATTCACTAAAATTGAAAAAGTATTTAACGAAAAAATAATTTGTTAAGATAAATTTGTATAATTTTATCCAGGTGTCCTATTCTCATGGACAACCTGTACCTAATATTGAACTCGAAAGAAAATTTCCCGAGCCTGACGTCTAGAAAATCTTTATCAAAAAAAAAAAAAAAAGAAACTATTTCAAGATTTGATGTCCATTAAAGTCTTTCAAGTGCTACGACTTTATATAACGAATCCTGATTTCAGTAAGTTCGCGTAAAATTATCACAGATCTTAGATGTGCCTTCAGTCTGATCTTCAGGCAAAAGTTACATTACGAATTTCGTTTTACTTTATCTAATTCCAAACTAGCAATTTCTAAAAGTTCTAAAATAACTCTGAAATATCCTTTAAGTACGAGGATTTTTAAGAAAACTTTGGTGGCTCTAGGTGTTCGTAACAAGGTTGTTTTTCTGTTGTATTTGCAGCAATTAGCAAATACGTGACGTGTCGAAAGTCGAAGGTTGAGTGGAAAGTCAACGTCCAAAGACCTAGTCGAAAGTCGAGTCGAAAGTCGAGTCGAAAGTCGAGTCAAAAGTCGAATCTAAAGTCGAGTCAAAAGTCGAGTCGAAATTCAAGTCGAAAGTCGAATCGAAAGTCGAAATTGCAAATCGAGTCGAAAGTCGAAAGCTGAAAGTCGAAAGTCGAAAGTCAAAAGTCGAAAGTCGAAAGTCGATGGTCAATAGTCGAAAGTCGAAAGTCGAAAGCCGAAAGCCGAAACTCGAAAGCCAAAAGTCGAAGGCCGAAAGCCGAATGCCGAAAGCCGAAAGTCAGTAGTCAAAAGTCGAAAGTCGAAAGTCGAAAGTCGATGGTCAATAGTCGAAAGTCGAAGGTCGAAAGTCGAAAGTCGAAAGTCAGTAGTCAAAAGTCAATAGTCGAAAGTCGAAAGTCGAAAGTCGAAAGTCGAAAGTCGAAAGTCGAAAGTCGAAGGTCGAAAGTCGAAAGTTGAAAGTCGAAAGTCGAAAGTCGAAAGTCGAAAGTCGAAAGTCGAAAGTCGAAAGTCGAAAGTCGAAAGTCGAAAGTCGAAAGTCGAAAGTCGAAAGTCGAAAGTCGAAAGTCGAAAGTCGAAAGTCGAAAGTCGAAAGTCGAAAGTCGAAAGTCGAAAGTCGAAAGTCGAAAGTCGAAAGTCGAAAGTCGAAAGTCGAAAGTCGAAAGTCGAAAGCCGAAAGTCGAGTCGAAAGTTGAAGGTCGAAGGTCGAAAGTCGAAGGTCAAAGGTCAAGCCCAAGTCCAAATCAAAGTTGCGAAGGTCGAAAATCGTAGGTCAAAGGTCGATAGTCCAAAGTCCCAGTCCGATCCAAGTCAAGTTAATTTTAATATTCTATTTTTATTTTAAATTTTATTTTATTATTTATTATTATATCACCAAAACCTTTGCAACCACGTTCGTCGTATTGTCCAAGTTCTCCGAAATCGCACACTTATCTTGTGGGATGAGATTACTATGGAAATCACACAAAGTTGGAATTGTAGCACACAATAGAACATTTCTTATAAATAGTAAAAGGAAATAATCCCGAATATGAAGGGAAAATATGTATACCATCTCTGCTGAATACAATAGTGACAGGTGACTACGAGTATGATACACATACACATACATATATATATACAGGTCTTTAATATAGGATTAAAGACCTATCGTCTTATAGCTAGTATAGAGTGTATCCTGGTTTTTGCCTGTGCGAACATGCGATATGACTCCGAAAAACAACAGTACAGCTGCTATTAATTACATACTTCTTGAGTCGTTAGAGGGCTTTCAAATTGAATACAGATCTGTCAATACAGTCAGTCACAAGCGGATAAAGCAGTTTACTATCCTGTGGAGTTCCTTAACAGTTTATTATCCTGTGCAGTTCCTTAACAGTTTTAACCCTCATTGAGACACCTGTAATGCTGCTGCGTCTCCTTAAACAACTTAAACTATTATTTATTTCCATTTTATTTTTATTTTTTCGACTAATGACAGCAGTACTAATAGCAATCTGGTCATTTTGACACCAGACAGAAAAACCACCAATGTGGTATACAAGGAAGTGCAATCCTAATTCTTGAGAGCAAAGTGGTCTTCCACTATTTATTTGTGAAATTCGATTTTAAAAGACCAACGGAACGATAGATGCTTTAACTACTAGAACACGAATCCTGCTCAATCTGTTATTTTTAAAAGAATTAATATTCTATCTATCTTTCTATTTTTATATTTCGGTAAAATAATAAAGTAAAGCAAATTTTGTGGTCAAAAAAGCGGACAGAAAGATAATGTTAAATAATTTTCAATATCCCGCTTGAACTGAAAAAAACTAAACAGTTAAAATCGTATTGTCCACGCAGGCGAAGCTGCGGGCGGAAAGCTATTTTATATTAAATTTAGTTTAGACCAACCCAGAATGCTCTAAGTGTCTGTGTGCTGTGAGTCTTTGTTTTTTTTTTCAAATAATTTTTTATTTGTTTCAGTATTTTCATTATACTGTCTTACGGAGATTCCTTACTTAATTAAGTACGGATAACAAACCATTCGTAATGAAGGTTATACAACCGCATCACGTCATTATTACGTCACATGTTGCCTGATCCCCTATCCCCGCTAAGTAGGATTACGTCAGATAAAGAGCGGATACTAAACGTTGGGGATTCCGCTCGGTGTTCAAAGGGTTTAGAGAATCTCGGTTGAATCGGTTGATGAGAAGATTTGGATGTAGCGGTGAATTAGCCATAATTGTTTAACTGTGTTTGGGATCTATCTTTTTTCTGTCTAACGTTGTTCATTCAAAATCAGTCTACAGAGCCTAGTTCAAAAAGTAGGTAGTAATGCGCGATTTTTTTGGAAGCGTTCGAAATGTTTTGTGCTTATTTGACCGAGCTCAAGCGTCTAACATTAATATTCGAAACCACAAACTGCCATGCTACCACCATAAAACAATTCAAAACATTTAAATTCTTCGTTCCACAACAATGTTTTAAACGAAACATAACTCTTCCAAATTAAATACAAACTGAGAAACTCTTAACACTTCATAGGACAGACTTAAAGACTTCAAGTTCGCAAGTCAGCGACTTTTAAATATTTCGTTGAACCGACACCAAGAGACTCCGACAAAGTTAGTCGACTTTTATTGTAGTATTTATGACTGTTGTTCATTCTATCCTACACATTTTAATGTCAATAAATCTTCAAAGCAGTTTGTTTTGTGTTTTATATGACTAAGATATGCATAGGATATTTATGGTAGTGTGTATATAAATATCATTGTAGCTACCTTGTTGGTCTAGTGGTAGTCCGGCTTTTGATGTTTATAAAGCCTTGGGTTTATTCTGAACTTAATTCAGTTCAACATTGACATTACAAGAAATTTAAAAACATAGTGCCTAGCTGTGGGCAAGATCAGTATGCTTCTGCCAAAGGCATTGAAGATACAAACGTAATGGGAAGCAATTGCAAAGGTATTTCATGAAAATAAAAACGTTTTAAAACACAGTATATCTCTAATGTAGTCATTATCATCAGCCGTCTACATTAGGTTACAGTGTTGAGGAGACTTATTGGATAAATCTGTATTGACTATTCTAACGATATTTGAAGAGGATCTAGGTATGGCTCTATAAAAAAATTTTTTTTGCCAGAAACCTTCCGCGGTGCTAACAAAATAACTCACCAAAGTTAAGTTGGAGTCCTAAATGCATGGACCAACCTAACATGTTAAAAAACAAGCTTCACCGACACAACATGTGCAGATAGATAATTATATAATACGTAGAAGCTTTTTATTATTATACACGTTAACGCAAACTAAATTTTAAACAAAAACTGTCAAGAAAATTATATTCTGTTTTAATTAAAAACCTTGATATTAACGTACGATGCAAGCTCAGAGGGTTAAAATTTGGCCAAGTTTCACTTTATAATAATGTAGAATGTTGAATAAATAATAAAAATTCTGTAGTTGGACCATTGGGGAATTTCTGTGAGGCAAGTCATTCTCAGAGTTGGTTTTACGTAATTTTATTTATCAACTTTTAGTTTTAGTTCAAGTGGATTTATGTGACTTTGATATGGCCCCACTGCGTCTCTGAGAGCAAGCTTAAGTAGTTCATAAAACTTTAGACTTTCATCATGATATTTTTAAGCGTGCATCTGTTTTTTTTTCGTGTAAATTACCTCATTATATTAATGTGTGAATTACACACATTACGCACCTTTTTATTGTTAAAAACGAAACGAAGAATTCATCAACCACTCTTACATCGATCGGTGTTTATCTGACTGCACCAAAAACACAGTTATTATAAAATATCCTATTCGCAAAAACGCCTGCGAAAAGCGATCTTTTGAGTTCAATACCCAGTTCGGCCCATGTGCTACCGACTGTGTTTTGTTAGAAAATTCAATATAGTACCTAAAACAGACATTACTGCTAACTGCAGAATTAAAACTGGAAACAGAACTAAAAGGCGGAATGCACGCCACTGGAACTGCGGTCCCCGTGGTGAGAAATTTGTTTCCATCAAAACCCCGGGACATCATCACTATGAGTTATTGTTCAACGGGGCTGAAAAATGGGTATTTAATGGTGTTGAAGCTTGTATCTATAAAAGGGCCTAGTAGTATAGCTAGTAGGTATAAAAAGGCACACTTAGGCGGATCGTCTCGCCTAGGGCGCCGAATTTTCTTTTTTTTTTGGAAATTGTAGATACGTAAGACGTAAATGAAAATGACGTAATTTTAGGTTCATGGTAGCAGAAATTGCGATATGTATTCCCAATTGAGTAAATATTTTGTTTAAAATTCGTTCTCCTAGCAGATAGTAGTAACAAATCATAATTCGGCCAAAACTGTCAATTTACACTGCTATCCGACCAAAAAAAAAAACATCAGACATCTGATCTGATATCCATAATATTGGCTCCAGTGTTACTGTCAGTGTAGCTATTTGATTTACTTACCCATTTACCCCTCGTATCCATGTTACGTACATAGGAACATTATTATAAGGCCTATCACTGTCGGAACTACTGAACCGATTGCGTCAAATGAGGCGTTAGCCGATTCGATTAAGTGACGCGCAACGACCTCGTTTTATTAGATAAATACTCCTAAATTCTGTTTATGTTGTGAGGTTAGTTTTAACTTACCTATATTGGAATACTTTTTTTCATTATATTAAATATGTATATGGTTTGTATCTTGAGAATTAAAATTGTATTCTTAAAATGATGTGGGTGTCAGAATAAATTTATTGCAGCTTTCTCTAGTTTGGCTGAACCTACTCCTACAATTTCATTGTATCCTAGTACCTTTTCTAGCATTCATTTTTACTTCGCTTCTTGTTATTGCTCCTTCTTTCTTTATTTTTACTAGTGTGTCTGTCTGTATATACATTTTGCGGACCTCTCCGCCCTATAACTATAAATTGCAAATCATGTTACCTATTTATTATTGCCACAAACTCTTCAAATTGACAAATTGTTACTATTTGAACTTGATATAATTAAACCATAAAAGCTGACAACGACGATGCTGCTAGTACAGTTTGTTCGAAATAAGTAAGCCGATCGGAAGTTAGCCGTTCCGAACTACCGCGGTGATAAAATCGTTTAATTAAGTGTTTTAATACACAAATATCGAAATTAGTAAACAAAATAATTAGAAATGTGAAACATACACGACTCTAATTATCTTTACACCGACTCTTTCTATTAAAATTTACCACTTCTAAACCACTTGCAGACAACTTCCGATCGGCTTACTTATTTCGAACTAACTATAACGTTGAAGGCTTACCTGGTCACCTACTGGTAAGTAGCTATCGCCGCCCATGGACATCTGCAATGCCGAAGGAGTTGCAGATGAGTTGCCAAGCCTGTTTACGGAAAAGAGAAGTTTAAGGAAGGGAAAAGAAGAAGGAGGGACTGAGGGAGGAATTAGGCCTCCCACGCGTTCCACTCACATACGAAACGCAACAATACGCATACTGCTACTTGACGTCAATATTCTGTGGGAGGGTATTACTTCCCCAGTCGTCCGACCCATTCTTTCTGGCATGTAGACATGCCAGCAAGAAACTACTACTACTACTACTAAAAACTTCTTCTAAGGGAATCTGCATAATAGCATACATTCCATTATAACATAAATCCACTAGATGCCACTTTAGTATCTAATATTCTTCTCAACAAGAACCAAATAAGTTCCATGTAATCAATATTCCGTGAAAATTTCAAGAATTAGTCTTAAAAAGAACATTGCAAGAGTTTCGTGGAAGTCAATTAAATCTGCTTAAAGTTACTGAGTCGTTCGCGAGCCTGACCCACTTTGATTTGTGAATATTAATACCCGCGAATAAATGTCAAAGTTCCTAAGTTTTTTAATTACGGCAACGATTCCTACTATTTATCCTTTCAGCCTTTATGTTTGATCATTAAAAAAATATCATTGAGTTACTACATCTGGCTTCTTGGTTACAAGAACTATTCTAACTATCTTAGATCTCCAAAGTTGCCGATATGTATCATTACATTTCATCCATTTATTATTCTGATTAAATTCTATACTACTTTTACTTATAAAAGATAGACTTATATTACTTACTCATACATACGCTACGAAACATACGGTATATGTAATTATATAAATTAACATCTGTTATTTATGATCACCTGGTAGATGTTGAAGATTTCGTTTGATTTATTGGACTAATCACTGCTAAGTGCTAACGGTTCATAGCTAATTAATTTTACCTCGGATGA
Source organism: Subacronicta megacephala (assembly GCA_958496365.1). Lineage (NCBI taxonomy): Eukaryota > Metazoa > Arthropoda > Insecta > Lepidoptera > Noctuidae > Subacronicta > Subacronicta megacephala. The sequence continues at coordinate 14,345,519 of OY292521.1, forward strand.
ACTGACTCGTTATACCTTATGACAGCCTAGTACCGACTGGAACAAGTCTTCATAAAGGCGTAGTAGGTAGGTAACCCACATAAACAAACAATATCATAACAAATATTATTGTTTTACCATTACTCTACCATGTTATTAGGTCCCATGAAACCGAACATAACCCAATTCAAACTCTATGCCGCTTCTCAAACCCCAATACTATCGGTTCCGAGCGTTACCTGCATTACCTTCCACAGAGGCAGTAGTAATAATGGAAAAAATCAGGTAGCTACTAGTTTTTCTAAAAAGTTGTGTTAGTAGTTCTAAATATCGTACACCTACGACAACGCCGAGATGTATTGCTTTGTTACAGGTAAATTGTTGAAAGCTATATTGTTCTACGCCTGTCGACGACCGACATCCGAGGCGTCTACACATGGGTAGGACGTTACGTTGTGTTGTGAGTTGTGACCTCCTCCTCACTTGAGCCAAATTTTAGCAGTTTGTTCCACGCATGTCACAATTTTAAGTATTTAGATCACAAGCATAAAGTGTCTGCTAGTTAAAGTGAGCCACATGGCGCTAAGAATGGTTTATTTCTGTAAATAATGGCACTCCAAAGACTTATTCACTTATATATTTTTATGGTATCTTATAATTAAACTTAAAATCTTATACAATGATCGAAATCACATAAAGTTGGACTTAAATTAATATACTGACTTCGAGAACTCCAAAGTTATAATTTGGAGTTCTTGGGCGCGAAATTGATGGTATGGTTAGTAAACTACATCTAAAAAACCACATTGATCACTCTACAAAAAAGTATTTCATTAAAACTATTTATAATATTTCCAATCGCATCATTTACAATCTTCATCTTCACTTGTCGTTTTGAACGGGCTGGATTAACGTTACGTCAAGCCTCGATACACCTGTTGGCTGCACTGTAGGCTGCAATTCCGCGCAATGTACTCCACTATTATCTCCGTCTGTTTATGTCACCTTGGTCGTATCACGGTTGTTATAAGATTCAGCCTGCAAATAGATAGATACACGAGTGTTTATTGTTTCAAGCTAGATAGGTTTTATGTTAGCCTAGTACTTTTGGTGTGCTAGCTCGTCAAATGTTTATCGTCGTATTTCACCGCCGATTCTTGGGGAAAGAAATGTAGCATTTATTACAAAGATTAATACCATTCAGCCACTACAAAATAACGATAAATATTTCCACCATAAATCCATGACAGTCCTGCCGTCTAACACTGAAGATCGACCAAAAAAAGGGGAAGACCATTCGAGGCACTTCGAGGTGAATTTTCTGTCGACCATGACAAATAACACATTAACATGCACAAGAAACGTCGACAAAGTCGGGCTGCGGATGATGCTTACAGTGAAAAAACCTTACAAAACGAAAGCAGTCCTTCTGCAACCGCAGCTTGAGTTTTTGGATATTCTCAGATTCGGTGAACGTCATCCATGATTGCCGACGTATTAGTACCTATGCATTGAGTTTTAAAACCTTATGTTAAACTAAACTATTGTTTCTGTTGTTACTTCGGCTTTATGTGGATCTTGCGGCAAAAAGTCCATCTGAATACAGCAACAAGAAACATGATTACAACTAGCCCGGAGTCCCGGACACTACTAGATGCCGACGAAATGTGTAAATAGCGTTCCCGCTTAAACTTCCAGTGTGCACCGGTTCTAGCCAGTTTAAACTAGTTGTAAATGTTGGGGGCACTGTTGCGAAACAAAAGTTTGTACTAAAAATTATCGTTGTTACATACAATTGTTGGTCCTTTTACTTTGTTTCTAGGTAAATGTAAGGAATTTTGCATACATATTCCAAAAGCGACTTGACTTGGGTTAATTTAATTTGACTAAATTGACAACGCCTTGGACTTCACTTACCTCTCAAGACTCGAATAGGCTCAATCCACTTTTGAGAATCTTTTCATTTAAATCTTCAGTTTCAAACAAATCTGAGGTGCGAATTTAAGCATGTACGTACATCAGCAGGTCAGGCCGCTACTTTTAATATATGAATGATATAATATGTAAGCATACGTAAGTGCTATATTACACGTCAACCTAAGACAACTAACTGTACATCCTTGGCTTTGTGGCATAAGCAAAAAGACCGAGCGAGAAGGTCATTCTCTACATTTTGTTAACCAGTATCTTACATAAATCAGATCTAAAGATGATCAATTATCTATGATATTCGTGTTACTAACTAGAGAATTTCTTGCATACTTTTTATATCAGTATCGTGTCTCAATGCCCAGGAAAAGACCTCTAATAAAGCATAGTTCATGAGATTGTTTTTTTTTTTCACCAATTAATTTTCATCTAGGTTAAGCAAAGGAAACCGTACTGTCCCATTTTCTCTAAATCCATGTAATATATACTGGATGTAGTTTTTCATTGTGGATCATAATTCGGTCACGGGTTCCAGACGACACGTACCACCACTCGACACAATTATGACCCGCTACGTGACGCCCTTGTAGGGCAAACTGCAGATATATACCAACTTATATAAAGTATATAAAAATACTTTAAAGCAAGTATAATGTTTGCTGAAAAAGCAGTAATAGGGTTAGAGATGAAACGCGCGTCTGTGGTTTGTTGCGGAATAAAATTTAAATAACACTTTTTTATAACAGTTAAGGATATTATCGTAAGAAAACCTGCTTGACTAAAACCACTCTATTGAGGTAGCTATAGGGCAAGGGAAGGTAAGGAATTTTTGGTCGATACGAGTCCGACATAGGTATATGACTGCCTCTTCGAGTGGATTTTCGACACTCCAATAAATATGTTCGTATCAGAAGAATAAGCAGCTATATGGCGTGATCCCTCTCTCAAGACGCCAGGTTAAGCTAGGAATCACGCGGGCTACCTAGCTTGGGTGGCTCCATAACTTAAAGATGAGGTTGACGCGAAAAACTGAAGCAGAGCGTAGGTATGTAAGCCGGACCACCCTTCAAAATTTCTTCGTCTAAAGTAATCAGACACATACGTTCGAAATGTGGTAAACTAATTTATTTTAAAAATAAATGATTATATTTGAAACTCTTGTCACATTGTCAATGTATTTACTGTCTACAAGAACCCTTTAAACCATGTTATAGGCCGCCATACTGTTAAACTACAGGGTGATAGAATTTACCTTTATACATTTAAGAGTTAAATCTTGGTTAATACAAACTGTTTTCAATAACGCTACCTCTTATGCTCACGGCCATTGTCTGAAGCAACGTGGTAACTGGCATCCAAGTGAGCTGTCCGCGTTATTAAAGTCTGCGATATGTGATAACGACACCATCGGTGGCAGTTACCGTGTTATTATGTGAACTAGATGCTTGCTAGAATTACATGCTGTGTTTAGAATTTTCTTTTACGGTGACCAGCACATGAGATACCAGAAAATATCAATTTTTCTCAGTTGATTCTAAACTTAATCGTTAACATTGTAATGCTTACAATCATTTGAAGAAATTTGACAGTTTTGTATAACCTGTGCTGGCGACTGTACAATTAATTTTGAAAATAAAAAAAAAAGTCAAGAAAACAAGTCAGGAAAATTTACTTAATAAAAATGCCTCGATGCATGATGCTTATAGATTTACGGGTTAGGACCTACATATATTATTAGAAAAAAAAAATGCTACAGTAGGTCATCATCCTTCTAGCCTTTTCCCAACGTGCCTTTTCCATTCGAACCAAACGTGGCTAAATATCAGTATTTTTGGCAAAGTAAGATAGTTGTTGTGAAACAAAGAAAGCAGTCGAGGAAAGATGATTAGCCACACGACAACTTTTTGGAGTAAATTTTAGAAAGCAAAATTTAAGGAAATCGAGGAACGGGAAGACCTAGAAGAGGTTATATTGAACAAGTGAAGAAAAATGTGACACTAGAGTCGTATCAAAAGTTTACATAGAAGGCAGAGAACAGAGTCCAGGGGCAATTGCTCCACCAACAAGAGCTGAGCTCTTAAATGGAAGAAAATTGAGACACGAAGCGACTGCCATCAGGCCTCCGCAATCCAATTTCTGGATAAGACCGGTATTCGAAGGATAAGCGGGACGTCGAGCTTTTTGGGGAAGCCTTACCCGAAAATGTATTTTTTTTCTTAGGTCCCATTATCCCCGACATCATGCCGTCACGGTAGAGATCTTCTAGTTTAAAACTGCATAAAAAAAACTTACAATTTAACCATTTTTGGTGTTAACTGCGCAATTGCTTTGATCTCCTGCTAAAAGTTGACGTAACTTTATTGAAAATGTTTACGAAAAACATTAAAACGCGTTCTTATACTGTAAGATACTAAGAGACTAAGAAAGCATTAAAACAAAAGGTATCTACTGTTATCTTCAGCATACAATCTATAGGTACAACCCATGACGTCATGTCATCTGGGGATTCGCGTGACGTGACCCTAGAGCCCGAGTTCTCGAGGACTCCTCTCTTAGTAACAATGACAATTGCAAGGGGCTCCAACGATGTCTCAACAGCTCAAGAGCTTTGAATGGTACTTCCTTAAATAATGTACTCGTATAGATACGTTTAATGTCCGCTAGGGTGACTTTTGATCTTGGCAGGGAGGGCTAAATAAGGAATCAAGAACCAAGATTGTCACATGCTTACGGTGACAATTTACCTATTCAGCTACAATTTATTGCTATTAATTTTTTTATAGCCTTACATAAAATAACGTGATACTTACATACAATTTCTATAACTGTGTGGAATGTCGATCCGAACAAATCATGATTAAATTGCGTGAAACGACATTTATTACTATTTTAGTATAGCAAACCTGTGTGTGTTAAAGTTTTCAGAAATTATTAGCAAACGTCTTCGAGCAGAATCTGACATAAATATATATTTTCTTTTATACAGAATCGGCATGAAAATAAATTCACAAGCCCGCAATTCAATAGCAACAACCTAATTTTACGGATGATATCACAATCTACAAGTAGTCGTCTAGATTTGTTGTGAAAACGCCGCCCGTTATAAAGAGAAATATTGGAAAAACACTTCTAAGAAACTATATACAGTTCGTTACGTTCCATGGAAAAGAAAAATATACATATGTATAATATTTTCTATTTGTCAAACAAAATGGTGATATGTATGAATGTTTCATTTTTGAACAGATATTTTCATTATGTTCTTAGAAGTACTTGTGAACTCGTGTGCGCAAAAAAACGATTTTTTGACGCATTGTTCTATCTCGTCTTAACTTAAATGGTGTTTTGCTATGTGCTAAGATCCTAGGTAATCCAAACGTAAACTTACATAAGTCCGTCTTAATTCACTTATGCCTACCCGTACCGGTCGTTAGTAACCGAAATAATAGATTTTGTATTGTGTCTATAATATGGAACTTTACGCGATAAGATAGCTATGTCACAAAATGATCGTCAGTAACCAGTAAAAAAATGGTTTTCTCTACATAGGTAGGTGCTAGAGAAGCGGAATGCAGGAAAAATATTCGAAAACTATAGATTGCACCGCAAAATCTCCGACGCTGAAACAAATGGTAGTCGAGACGATTTTCCAAGAGAACAGTGCCCTCAATAAAACGTATCATATGAAATTCTCAAAGAAAATAAAACAGGCGACGCGGGCCATCTTTATTCCTTTTATGACGTCACGCGGGTAGAAAGAAAAAATACAATATTTCTTTCATGAAATGACTGTGATGTCCCGTGAAATCATTTAAAAGGAAGATGTTCTAACATTGTGTTACTAATACATAGGTATATATGTTAAAAAAAACATTTCAGTTTTACAGAAAAGTTTTTAACTTGTTTCATATAAATAGTTTTAGTATACTTGGTAGATTTAATTATGAAAAATAGAAGAACATTTTTCTTGTTTAATTTATAGATTTTATTTTATTGAATTTCCTGTTTTCTAAGATGAAAAGTACAGTATTAGTCACGCACTTGTTAACCCCCCCGCGCCACCATCAACCTATTTTTGTTTTCTTACACAAAATAAAATATAAAAATCGAACTGTGTGGCTACAATATTGATGTACGAACAAATATAGCCTAGCTCATTCTGGGTGGGTTCATCACATTCTGAGAATAGAACCGTGTCCAGCAGAGGGTCAACAAATGAGTTGATGATGATGATGCTTTATGGTGCATCCTTAGTTTTATTATATCATTGTGATTCATGTTGTTACGTTGTCAAATAAATTTTCTTGTACAATTGTAATATGGTATAGCCGCTCCAACTCAAAAGTGGGTAAAACTAGAAGAAGTATCAGCTGTGTGAAGCACAGTTGGTTTCACGCGCACCACAAGTTTAGAGTTCGTTACTTTAGTTCAACACTGACGGCACCTGCGGCGAGCGGAGATGCAACTACTTTTTGACTGTGACTGCACTTTCTGGTTTCCCGATATGACGTATAAAACTAAATTGGATGTTCATCTGCTTCTTTATATACTCTACTTAACTATCCATGGTTTCACCCACATAAACCATATTTCGTTATACTATAACCAAACAACGAATTATTTACTTTTTACTAAAACCAAGTTAGCAGGATAGCAGGTAGGAGGTAGCAGTGACCACTTCAATCCGTGGATCTGTTTGATATCAGCAATATTTCTCCAAACTCATCAAGCCAAAATAAAAGTTTTAAATTCACGTTGCTAGATTCGCTCGTCCCTCAAGTCTTTGACCGCGGTAAGTCCGCATTTGCGCGCAACACTCAATCACAAGTTGAACTCGAATCAAGTTCGGAACGTGCACAATTATCTACTAACTAACCAACTAACGAGAAAGTTAACCAGCACTTAAACAGCCACTTCGCCCCAGGCATTTTGTTTACGATAGTACTCGCTTACTCCTCGTGTAAGTTCCATAACTTCTATACCACTACTTCAATTTGAATTGTTTACGCGTTCGTAAACTACTTAGGTTTCCTGATATCCTGGTACTAAGAATGAACGTGGTAGGTTAAACATTCTTGGTGTACAAGTTCATACTCATTCAAATTTAGTTTTTTTTAAATTAGCATTATAGACTTAGATTTGGTTAAATAAATTTAATCCGACTAGTATTAACGTCAAAATTAGCATTTCCATCTCCGATGTAACAGTCTTGAAAATATTTTCGAATTAGTGTCCTGAAAACCTGTTATTTAAATCAGTTTTGTCTAGGTGTTTGGTACCCATTTATCGGCTAACCTGTAGTGGAAGGTTATATTTACAGACAACGCTTGAGATTCATAAAATCATAACTCAATAGTGCCAAACCATACGTACATAATTATTGTGCTGTGTTACAGATGACATTTCCAGAAAGTTCGACACTGAAGACTAAATTACTTTCCCAGGCGCCTTAAAAGCTTTTGAATTACCTTCGCAAACTAACATTACTCGTAACGTTAAGGTTTTCTCTTAGACGAGCAGGCAAATAAATAAATTTAATATGTACCTACCTACTCTTTGATTACTTACCTACCTATTTTCAACATAAAGTTATTTCATTTTGATGTATGTATTTGGTAGCTAGCCACACAAATCATTCGATGTTACCACAAAGTAAAAGGTCTTGTTCAATATGATAAATACATTCATGGATTTCACGATTCTTCTCTTATCAACTATAACCTGTGTAGGAGGAGAGATCGTATGACTGTTACAACGTATCGGTTTTTTATCACCCAAGTGTTGTGTAATAATAATAGCTATGTTTCGGTCTCATCCAGTCCTCCACACCTGCGATGACTGCTGCAAAAATGCCTAATCCTCACAGTTCGATAAGCAAAATTTGGTTTCTCTTATACTAAAGCCAGATTTATATCTACAGAGTTGTAACCACAGACATGAATCCATGTCTGTGGTTGTAACGGACGTCAGTAGTCATGCCAATTTACTGGCCTTTTTGTAATTTAGTGCAAGCAGTTTTTAAAACAATATCCACAACAGCGCCGAGTCAACACTGACGTATCTCTAGTTACCTAATGTAAGCCATTGTTTCTTACCTAAATTCACCTCCACTCCGCGAAGTATATAACAAACAGCTGTAACCAACATTGAGTCAACTATCAACCATCTGATTCCAAGGAGCTTATTAGATACGCTTTCCTTCACAGGGTATTGGAAATTTCACGCACCGCCAGCCAATAAGTTGGATTCAATAATAATGCGGTTTTATGAACGCCACTAGGGAGTGTTTTGCAGAGCTTGTATAATAAAAACAGTTTTTAGCCGACTGTCCAAAACAAATACTTATACACATCATATACCAAATTCAATGCCACAAGAAAAGCCGCGAGCTTTGAACCAAAATCCATTCATTAAATTTACCTATGTACATCAGGACGACACAAATTTATGACTAACAACACAAATTCAATTCCAATTAAGATAGGTACCTTCCCTATTAATCGATATTTGCCACTTATCGGGTGCTCCACCGTCGCCGTGTCCCGGCATACTAATACAACCTCATACCTAGACTAGTGGTTAAAAGAACCTTTCCCCAACATTCTATCTTGCATATTTTAGTGTTATTAATTGGTTTACATTGGTTTTTCCTATTAAAACATCGGTACGTTTTTTTTTCATATAAACAATGCAGCGACATTTATTATTGCTAAGCCTGCTCTATAATTTCGGTAATCTTTAGCCTTTTTAGTGTTATCTTTTCCTGTAATGCACCAAAGAAGGGTTTAAAAGTGGTAGGACTTCGCTGCTGTAGTCAAGAGATCGTTTGGGGTGTCTGCATTGCCAAATATTCTGCCACCTAGGAATATTAAGCCGACTTATATTCCTATCTAGGCTGCAGTTTACCGGTGGAGTTAGGTACTATACTACCGGCTATTCTGACAGAAAGAAAGAAAGAAAGAAAGAAAGAAAGATGTAAGATGCGGTTGTCGTTTGCCATCAGGCTCGTATGCTTGTTTGACACCATATTAAGGAGACTTTTTCAAACCTTAACTGTTTTTTCTTTGTAATAAAATCTATGTAAAAACTTTTTAAACTACAGAACGCCATCTGCTACGATTCTTGCATACTTCTTTTGCTTCGTCCACATTCACAGATCTTGTCCTTCACATGCGCCGGTTGCTGGTACTATGCACCTGACCTTTCTGAAGGAAAAACTTTTTTCTAAATAAAAACAATGTAATAATAAAATAATATACAATCATATAATATTTTTTTTATCAAAATTTTTCATACCAGGGATTTTTGTACATAAATATGTCGATGACAACCCCATCGTACGTTATTCTAGATCTACATCACCTTATATTTAAGCACTAATTAGGCGTAGTAATGATACCCAATCATATAATCATAGGCCACTTTGGTAATCTCTCCACAAAAAGCAACACAAATGTGAGTTTTTGATTAAATCAGATTGTCAGATCTCGATCCCCAAACGTTATGTTTTAAATGAAACAAAAATACGAAACGAATATGATTACGAAATCGTACCCAAGAAATGTGACCAATTATAATAATATCTTTAAATGAATTCCTAACTTTGTACGCTTGAGAAGTTTCTTTGCGTTTCGGTAAACTTTTGAATCCCTTTGATATTTTCTGGAGTTTTGTAACGAGACGAAGAAAATATTAGCAACAAAAAATAACAAAAGAAAACAGGGAATTCAAAATGGGTGATGAAATGCAGCTGTTACTGACTAGCTATTTATGAAGTCCTGGTATTTCAACCTTGTATGACGCAATTTTAAAAGAAAATCCAAGATTATAGAAATAAATTTTATCCAGAAAAACTGATAAATTCGTTCATAGGTATTTGATTAACCACGACGAAACGGTAATAGTACAGTTTGTTCGAAATAAGTAAGCCGATCGGAAGTTGTATGCAAGTGGTTTAGAAGTGGTAAATTTTAATAAAAAGAGCCGGTGTAAAGATACTTAGAGTCGTATATGTTTCACATTTCTAATTATTTTGTTTAATAATTTCGATATTTATGTATTACAACACTGAATTAAACGATTTTATCACCGCGGTAGTTCGGAACGGCTAACTTCCGATCGGCTTACTTATTTCGAACAAACTGTATATGATAAGAGATTGTTTGTGTGTCCAAACGATTGTTCCCATTTATCTCCAAAACGGTTAAACCGACTAAGATACGGTTTTATAATAAATATTTTTTATCGACGCATTTTCTTGAATTTTCATGAATACTATATAGTATTCCGGACTAAGGGCATACTATAGTATTACCATTACTTAGTATGAATTTTTATAATATGACTAGCTTTCCGCCCGCAGCTTCGCTCGCGTGGACAACACGATTTTGACTGTTATTTTTTTTCTATTTCCAGCGGGATATTGTAAATTATTTAAAATTAAGACCAAATAATTTGCTCCACTATATTATTTTATTGAAATATAAAAATAACATGTATTTTTTTTATTAATTTATTCATGTCCTTTTAGCTAGAGCGATTGGTTATTCTGGACGCCTCGTAGGGTCGATATCAATGAGGAGGTACAAATACCGGAAGACCACTTTGCTCTCAAGAATTAAAATTGCACTTCTTTGTATACCACATTGGTTTTTCTGTCTGGTATCAAAATGACCAGACTGCTTTTAATACAGTAACAGGCAAGGTAGAATTTCCCGTGTGAGAAGCCGTTCTTCCCTTAAATCTATGCCTGCTACCCTTAATGACTGAAATTTTATTTATAGCATAACAAAGCATCGTTTTTAAAAACATAGGCATCAATTCACACATTCGAGGTATGAAAACTGAATCCCCCCGAGCACATCCAGTAATCACAGTGACCTTTTTACGATTTTTGTGCAATGCTGATACTCTGTCTAGTCCCGTTGCATAGCTTAAGTGCCAATCTATAGACTTCGTTTGTATATTAGAAAAATCAGGATATACTCTAAGATCTGTCATAGTCACCTGTCACTACTGTATTTAGGAAAGATGATAAACATATTTACGATCTCCATTTACTATTTTAAGTAATAGCTCAGAAAACTATCTAGCAGACGCATCTCTCTCGTATTTCTTTTTAAAGATAATCATTATGTTGGGCCACAGGTATGACGATGTCAAGGAAGCTCTGACTTCGTCTGCTCGGGTCCCTCTAGGTACAACAGAATCTGACGGAATTCCCGTGCCAGCAACATAGTAACTCCACCCATCACTCTATTGCTGCCTCTAACATTTTTAAGAAGGGTTCTATGGTGTGCCTCTCAATCTCAATTCCACTTTTGTGTGCCATAGAAAGAATTTTATATGTTTATCAACCAACGTTTCTTGAATAAAATCACATTCGAGTTTTCAAACATGACATGACATGTGTCAAAATAAAAAGTAAATTGAATCAAAAGCACTAAGGAGTATTGATATCAAAATCGAAGCAAATCATCCCGAAAATAACTGTCCCCCCTTTTTTAAGTCCGTTAGGGGATGAATTTCACTAAAATACGGAACACGTCTTCCATCAATTCTGTTAAAGAACGTTGATGCAAAATTTGAAGCAGATTGGACCAAGGAATCACGTTGTCCCATACAAACTTTGCCCCCCTTTTTCACCCCGTTAGGGGTTGAATTTCGGGAAATCCTTTCTTATCGGATGCCTACGTCATACAAAGAACATACCCTCGAAGTTTCAGATCTCTACGATCAGCGGTTTGGGCTGTGCGTTGTTCCGTCAGTCAGTCAGTCAGTCATTCAGGACAAAGGATTTTATATGTATAGATAATGTGCACGTATATAGTCGTTACAGCAGACTATCTTACCCTATTTTTATTTAGCTAAATGCTCATGGTAAGACTTTGCGAACGAAGTTAAATGGTTTTACTAGAAACTTTCGTGTTGCGATGTGGCCAAGAAGTGTCAGGAAAAACATTTAGATTTTTGTTTTTTGTTAAAAATGGAATATCGCCTATATTATTGATATTTCATCATCATCATCATCATCAGCCCGTATTCGTCCACTGCTGGACGTAGGCCTCCCCTAGTGAACGCCACAGAGCCCGGTCTTCGGCTTTCCTCATCCAGTCACTGCCAGCTGCCTTCCGCAAGTCGTCACTCCATCTGGCCGGCGGGCGCCCTACACTACGTTTGCCTAGCCGCGGTCTCCACTCGAGAACTCGCTTGCTCCAGCGTTTGTCAGTTCTTCGACAGATGTGACCGGCCCATTGCCACTTCAGCTTGCTAATCCTTTGAGCTATGTCGGTAACTTTAGTTCTCTGACGGATAACTTCATTGCGGATTTTATCCCTCAGAGAGACTCCGAGCATAGCTCTCTCCATAGCTCGCTGTGCGACTTTAAGTTTTGGACCAGTCTTACTGTGAGTGTCCACGTTTCGGCTCCGTAGGTCATAGCAGGTAGGACGCACGCATTGAAGACTTTCGTCTTAAGGCTCTGCGGTATGGGTGACGAGAAGACTTGACGAAGTTTGCCGAATGCTGCCCATCCCAACTGAATTCTCCTATCGACTTCCCTCTCGAAGTTGTTTCTACCTAATTGCACAATTTGCCCGAGATAAGCATATTCCTGAACAACTTCGAGAGACAACCCATTGACGATAACCGGTCTCGGGGTAATAAGACTGTTGTGCATAACCTTAGTTTTATCTATGTTCATCCCAAGACCGATCCGTCGAGAGGCGTCAGCTAGGCTGGTCAACATCCGTTCGAGATCCTGCAGCGACTCTGCCATGAGGACTATATCATCGGCAAATCGTAGGTGTGAGATGTACTCGCCGTTCGCATTTATGCCCATTCCTTTCCAGTCCAGCGTCTTAAACATATCTTCCAGGGCGTTAGTGAACAGTTTCGGGGATATAACATCCCCCTGTCTCACTCCCCGGCGCAGCTGGATATGCTTCGTCTGCTGGTCCTGTATTTGAACGGACATAGTCATAGCGTCATACAAGCATCTCATCACCTCGATGTATCGCCAGTCCACTTGACATCGCTGCACGGCCTCCAAAACTGCCCAGGTCTCGATTGAATCAAAGGCCTTCTCATAGTCCACGAAAGCAAGACACAGGGGCTGGTTATACTCTTCGGTCTTTTGTATAACCTGCCGCACCGTATGGATGTGGTCTATGGTCCCGTAACCCCTTCGAAACCCGGCCTGCTCTGGAGGCTGAAATTCGTCAAGTCTTCTTGCTAGACGATTCGAGACCACCCTCGAAAACAGCTTATAGACGTGACTCAGAAGCGAGATGGGCCTGTAGTTCTTCAGAAGAGTTTTATCTCCTTTCTTGAAGAATAGTACTACCACGCTTCTGTTCCACGCCTTTGGAGTTCTCCCTTCGGTAAGAACAGAGTTAAATAACTTCACTTCTATTGATATTTATCATGGTTAAAATGTATGGTAAATAGTGAAACTCCATAGATACCTCTATAGTATGGTATTTTGGTATAGCTGGTATTCAGGATAAGTTAATTAACACCAATTAACCAATTACCGCACAAATATTTCGATTCAGCTATCAAAAAAACAACAGAAACCAATATACATTGTAGTTATTTCTGTTGTGTTTTGTCACTATGCTATTATTATTTACACTACAACGTCTCACGTTTAATTAATCATTCATAAATTCACTTTAATCTTCACTGGTCTGCGTCTCAACCTAAACTGTCTGGCCCCCGCGACCAATATTTTCAACATTTTGTGTTTCTTACAACTATTCTAGAATCTTCGTGACTCAACTCCATCGTTCTACTGTTGGTGTGACTGTGTCCCATATCTGTATTTTTGAAAAATCCTTTGTGCATTTGAAAACCCAACTTTTGCGTAAGGTTATAGACAATTTAACGTCACCCGCACGAGTAGAGCAAAGCAGGTTAAATGCGTGGCTCTAGCTCTTACAGGAATTATAGCAATACTGGATTGATTAATTGTCATGCCCAGAAGCGCTACTGAAGTTGTTGCAAATGGTTTAGGAGTGGTAAATTTTCATAAGAAGAGTCTGTGTACAGAGGGGTTGCGTATGTTCCGCATTTGTGATTATTTGCTTTACTCATTTAGATTTTTATGTATAATTTAATTAAGCACGGAACGGCTAACTTCAGTCACGCGCCGCCAACTTCAATTTTTTCCAAGCAAAATTAAGGCAAACTATTTTTTCAGTTCAAATCGCCACTTCTCTGGCCACAAGAACTCCACTTAGGTATATCTGTAGCGTGCCTCTGAAGGGAATAATATGATTATTATGTTAGAAGTTCGTTTGAGGGTCACGCGTGACGTTGCGGCCTTTCTACGCGTAGCTAGTTTGAGTCTCAGCACTGTCTACAATTCACTTGGGCTTACAACCCACTCTGAAAAATATTGTTTCTGCCCCTGACGTAAAAGTAATGGTGAGGCTAAATTTTATTTGATTATTCTGATAAAATATAATACCGACATAAAGTTATACAGATAAGTAACATCTTCTATAGGTAAATTGGTAGACACAGGTTTAAATTCTGATTAAAGACGAGTTTTATCTTTCGCCAAATTTAGATCTTTTGAAAATGCATGCATTATTACCTACGTAAGTAATTCAAATTTAAATATACTATACTAATATCGACTTAATAATATGCTCACGCGAAGCAGAGAGATAGTCTAGTAATATGACCATTGGTCTGCTAAGTTTAAGGGCGCCTGAGACCCAATTCCTTTTCCTTTTCTCCTTCCCCTACCTTTTCCACAGCTTTGGTAACGCGCGATTGATACCCGTGGTATTGCAAGCGTCCTTGGGCTACGGTAACTTTAGTTGTATAACTTGACTTTTCGAAATCATGTGCGTATTAATTTATTATTAACTCAAACGGGGAGACCCGTGCCCAGCACACCAATATAATACACATAATATTACTTATTTGATATAGTAGAGCGTTTTGCTCTAGAATATTTCCATGCATAACATGCCATAGGCTTGTGAATTAATGCCTGCGTAAATAATGTATTAAATTTTATTTGAGTAATTTCTAATATAATTTCTTCAGTTCAAAGTATTCTCCAGGGAGGCTGGAGTAAATATGAAGTACTGTAGCGAATTTTAGTAATACAACTTAGATAATTAAATTGTATTGTACATTATGCAAGTATTGTATTATTTTATCCTCGGCAATCAAAAGTGACGAGTCTAACGACACGATTATGACTTAGCAACGAGAATAGACACGTCAAGAAATACCACCACTTCATCAATTTCGAGTACAGTGCCTGTAGTTGAAATTGATGAAGATATCGATAAAAATAAATCATTTTTACTAACTACAGCATCTTGCCAGTAAGCTAGATAACAAAAAGCCCTATATCTCTTTTATGACGCATCATGTATCTGTGTAACCAGAGAGCTGTCGTTACAGGCAGCACGAGTTGCGCCACGTCACCGCATTCAGTTGGTAAATCGAGCCGAACCTGATTAATGGATCTAGAGATCGTTAATTATGTATCTTGTTAATGTACCTACGATCTTGTTGCCCAAAAGTAGATAAATACATTTCATTTTTAAAGAGATGTAAAATAAAATTATTAAAAAAAAAAATATCTTGTACTCCTGTACTAACATATAATCGTAATATCATTAATACGTAAAGAAAAATCTTGGTAGGTTGAATAGCTAAATCTATCAAATTATTCTGCTTTTAGCTATATAAAAGCAGAAATAATTTGACATATTAAGTACTTCTTTACAAATGCGTCGTATTTTTTATACTCCGTAAAATAAAACAAAATGTTTTTGTAGTCACCAAAACACGTTTTCTTACGGTACCTATTTATCATCTACCTACAACGAACTACATGCTAGACTTAAATTTATACCTAAACATCACACAAGATAATATATTTTAGGCAATAAAAGCTTTAGCGCAAACAGCAAATAGCGAGTGCTGCACAAAGTAACGTATTTGCATCCGGTGCCGTTCGCCACAAACAAAAGGAGAGAGTTTAATGCTCCTTGAATTATTGCTATCCTGGTACATGTGACAAATTAGTGCATAATGTTTCATAGAGTAAACACTATGCTTAATTGCTTTGCTATGTATGACACTAAGTGTTGTTAAGATAAGTATTATGAATTGTACGAGTATATGCTGACGAAATAAAAATTAACATTAACTATTGCTGGGGACGGGTCTCCTCTCCGAATGAAAGGGGTTCGATACATACTCTATTTATTAATCCGCAACTAAACCAAGTCCGAGTTGGCAAACTTCACACGGCGAGGAAAGATAAAAGTCTAAAAGTTTGAATTAAACTCAACTCGACGGCTTCCATGAACATGTGATCTGCTCAGAGAACTGCTGATTGTCCTAGCAACGACAACAAGACACGACAAGACAGTCCAAAAGATTTAAAGGGAGCGAATATTTTATCGATAACTTTATTATTTCGCAGCTGAAGAATAATTAATCCGATGATTCTTTAGTCTGCGACAGGACAGTGATGGCAATATTTGGAAGACAAAAGGATTAGCAGAAAATTAGTAATGCGTAAATTATAAATATTTATTGATTTGTTTACTCATGGCTATGGATGTTGCATCAAAATTGTCAGCTATTACTCAGCTAAGCTTATCTTGCTGAATTTTAACTGAGATTTAGTTTAAACGGTTGTTGTTACTTAGCGCCCCGCTTTGTTTGCGCCAGTCACTTGGGCTAACGAGTGCTTCGAAAAAAGGTTTTTCACTCGCTCAGTTATCAAGCAATATTAGAATCAGATACTACAAAGAAATGAGCTGAGTTACCTCGCTGCGAAAGGATCTAAATGTAGGTAAAAAAACGAGAACAATGCTAGCTTACCAATAGGCTCCTTACGATAATTGCAGGCATAATTATGCATTTCTAGTCGCCATTTTCAGCAATATCCAGCCACTCTGGATGTGTGCGCTGTCTGTTGTTAACAGCTCAGTAGCCATTTCGTAATTAAAACCGTAGCGATGTCGCAGCGACTTAATCGTTGAAACAGTTTTCCTATTCATATCTGTCGATCAGATCGATTTACGAGTCGTTCTATTGAAAAATCGTTGAACCGTTTTCACACATGTTCGTTGGGCGAGAATTTTTCTAAAACTTTGGCTTGACAGTATTCACATAACACTGGAAAACTGTTTCAACGATTGAGTCGCTACGGTTTTAATTACGTGAATCGGGCTACAGTATCGAATGCCGCCAAGTGAAAAGTAACAAGAAATTACAAGGAAATTCTCCATTGCGATTGCTTCACATTTACCAATCAGACCCCCTAAACAATTGACATTTCGTTCAGAAACACGTGCCGAAACGAGGACACTTAACAAGTGATCGACAATACAGTACCTAAATTGTTAGAACTTGAGCCAGTGACTCGTCTAATTTATATTAAGAGTTAAAACGAGGCACGAAGACAAAAGCCCTCCTTCGTATTTACGATTTAAAATAAATGGCAGGGATTGGTGGCTAAGGCCTTTACACCAACAACGGCTCGCTCCAGCCTAAGGGATGAGTTGACAGCGACAGATTATTGTTCCGCTCAGGAATCCCGGACTATCATGTTGAAGTTTTTTATATTATAATAAAATAGCTGTTGATATATTGCTCTCATGTTTTTATACATTTAGGTGTAGGCGAGTATTATCTGTGTAGAATTTTAATTGCCTCGATATCACTGATCTCTATATTTGTCTATAAGACTTTCTAGCAAAGTATTGGTAGAAATGAATTAGTTAATTGGGAATATTGCAAGAAAAATTAAATGAGCAGAAAACTATTTCCATTTCTACCAGCCTATCAGTAAAAAAACCAATCCCGCTACTACTTATTATATAGCCTTAACAAATTCTGTTCTCTTTACGAACGCGATCTACTCTCAACTTATACGGATATCAAAGGGTTACCGAATGATAGGAAAGGATGAACGGTGTCAGGTGATTCCTTCAAAGGCGTCTTCAGTCAATAATTACAATCTAGCTACCCGACGGATATGCGGACCGTTTTTCGGGTATTTACAAAACAATGTACGCTACTTATTTCATTAAATGTATTCTTAGTAAGTTTTAATATTCTGGGTTCATTATGTAGTGGTAGTGTCTCGCTGGCATGTCTACATACCAGCATGAATAGGTCGGCACGACCGGGGAAGTACCTTCTACCTACCCTCCACCAAAACATATAAACAACTGTTGCGTTTCTTACGGTGAGTGTGGAGTCCCCTTCCATCTCCGTTTCTCCTTCCCCTCCCTTTTCCTTAAACAGGCTCGGCAACGCATCTGCAACTCCTTTGGTATTGCAAATGTCCATAGACATCGTCGTTGATGCCGAGTTATCCAATAAAAAAACGTGAAGAAGAAATTCTAACAAAACCACACCGCTGATATTATAAGGCCCTACATAAATGTGTTAGGTATCTAGATAATTATATATAAATTATTATCATTCTCTTTGATAGAGTTGTCAGCGATGCTCGTCGTGAAGAGCGTCTGCGTCTGAGCGTCCAACCCGAGCGGTTGAATGAACTGCAGATACATAAAATTGCTCTGCAGTGCACGTATTAAAACTTATTCATCTGCGGGAGAATATTTCAATTAACATAACTACATACTTTGAAGCCAAATACCGTTTGAAATTAATTTGTTTCTGTTGATTTAGGGAAATAATATATTACTCTGTAAATAATGAAACATAATACTTAAACCATGATAGTACTTTTCGTTCGTTCACATATATTTTAATGTAGTCTGCTGCTGGGATTGAGTTCCAGTAAAAGTGCTTTAATATTATGGTGTTCCGGTGTAAAGGGCAATGTAGCCAGCCAGTAAAGTTTCTGAATATAATGAAATTCAACAACTTAGGTCTTAAGCTGATAATGCACTGGCCACTTATTATTATTAATATAAATATATATATTTTTATAAAGCCTACTGGCAATGTGGGTCACACCACATTACTAGTATTCTTGTTAACCCCTCGTGCTAAGCTAAATGCTTGTGTTACAAGTGGGTTCACGTAACCCACTTGTAACACGGGTAACGGGTAGTGGGTGGGGTTCGAACCGGCAACCACATGATCGCAAGTCGGACGCCCTAGCCTTTAGGCTACCGCCGCTTCTATTCTAATATATGATTGTATTTTTTGCTAAATGAAATAACTACTTTTATAATGTACGTAAATATTTAATCAAAAATCCAATATAACCATATTTACAAAAGATTACCTATCAAATTGTACTAAATGATGATCAAATTTAAATAAATTTTAAGTTTACCTATTCAATAATGTGGGTAGGTACCACTTATACAGATATATAGTTATACATAGTGATTATAAGTAGGTAGTGAAAGATGCACCCAGGGCCAGATTGAGCCATGTAGAGGCATCTAGGCAATGCGACCATTCAGGTACGCGTTTAGTTTCCTACCTTCTAACAAAAATACTTATTTTACTGTCTCGACCCTTAAGCCACTACTACTTAGTAGTGGCTTAAGGGTCGAAACGAAAAGTACTTACTTTGCCTTTAAGTCAATCCGGCCCTGGATGTAGGTACCTAAAAAACTACATTGGGTAGGACAATTCAACAACTCGATAATGACTACTATACTCATTGAACTGTTCTTGATTTTATTAAGTAGTAGTAATTATTATAATTATATCACATTGAGTATCACTTATAACATAAGATTCTATCACGCCTGGATTTCCCAGATGTTTAGGCAGAGATGTACGAAGCTAGTTATTACGTATGGCTCGCTTCTTTTTGGAGAATGGAATGTAAAGAGACTATAATAAATTATTCATACAAAAATAAAACGTCTAATCAATGTTTAATCTATTAAGCTTTAATGTGTTTTGTCTTATTTTCCCTATCACATATTGTCACGCCTGTATCCCATGGGGGTAGGCAGAGACTATGGATTTCCACTTGCCGCGATCCTGGCACACTACTTTCGCTTCATCTACATTCATTAATCTCTTCATGCATGACCGTCGGTTTAGGGTGCTCGGAACCTGGCCTTTTTTTAAGAACATCCGCAATTTGGTTGCGGAACGTTCGCCGAGGTCGTCCCCTTCCAACTCGTCCATCCGCACTCGCCATATAAGTATACTTGTTTCGTCAATCTCCGTTCATCTATTCTCTCTACATGACCAAACCATCTTAACATACCTTTCTCAATCCTTCTCACTCCAACCTCTTTCATTGTTTCTACATCCTCTTTCCCTATCACAAAATATCACATATCCAAAACACATTATACTTATGGGAGCTTGATTAGAAATTTTATATTTTTATGGATTAGCAATATGGGTTATTAATTAAATAAGTGGAGTTAGGGGCTCGTGGCCTAGTTATAATTGCGCTGATCAACAGATCTGTAAGGTTACGCTGCACCTGTCGCGGTCAGTCTAAGGATGGGTGAACATTCTTAACACATCGAGACCACTCAGTGCCTTGGAGAGCACGTAATGCCTATCTTAGTTACGAATACCTATGACAATCGTTAGTGCTAGCCCCTAAGAACCAATCTATGCTTCGAATATCGGTATTGCTAAGAAATTCGGTTGTGGAGGTCTGATGGCAAGCTTCGTGTAAAATACTGATATTCACCTGCATCTGATTAGACTGGCGCCGAACCCAAAATCTAAAAAGCAAAGAAAAGGCTAAGATTGTGATGACAAAGAAGAGTAATTAAATAAGTAACAATATTGATACTACTTAAATAACAGCTTGCTTATTTTAAATTTATATCATAAAGTTAAAAGTTAACAATATACCAGAAATATAAAAATATATATATAACAGAAACATTGTCTCACAACGTAGCGCTAATTGTATTCAGCGAGTCGTTGTGCAAGCCGCCTTTACTTTAAATTATATTGCGAAATTATGAAAAATAATTACATACATACAGAATAAATTCTATCAAAAATATATAATTACAGACTACATCATGACAACATACTGCGCTGCACTAGGTAAATTCTTGTAGGGCTGCCATCTAAAAGTGCGCAAACGCACAATGATAAATATTTTTTTTGCCCTAACGTTAGTTCCGAGGGCGCCAAGGCAGGATTCTATAATGAAATTCGAGTAAAATTAAAAAATAAAGATAGTTATAAACGTAACTAGTTTTACGTGGCACAATACATGGTTTGATACTATTAACTATCTACTACTGCGGCTAATAACTATTATATTTTTTTATTATGTATTTATTGTAAGTACGCTTTAGGTATTTAAATAATAATTATTCAGATTTCAGTAGTCCTGATGGAAGCACTTATTGGTTGATCTGAATATCTGAAAAATGTAATTAAAAAATATATCAATTAAATATATATTTGTTTAACATATTATTATACAACAAACGGCTTTGGTACTGACAAATCTGCGAACTATGACAGAAGAGCGACAGCTAGGGTCGCCAAATTTACTATATACATTATTATAATGTCCTATTATATTTTGGGCCTGTTGGAAAAATATAATACCTAATACCCAAATTATTCTTAAACAATAACGTCGAAAAATGGCCGTTGAGTCAAATAAATACACTTTAAAATTATTATTTTTATATATTTAGATACTGTTTTGGTTGGTGTCATAGATGTATATAGGCTTATCGGCGTCGGTATTATTATAGACGTCGGTGTTTTAAGCGTCAGTCTAGTTATAATCGACTTCCGTGTTATGGCGTCTAAAGGTCATCTCTACGCTCATATAGGTATATATAGTTGCAATCCTGCAATCCTGATTTCCGACGGCAGGCGACAATCACATGTGAAATGCAAGGCCTCGACAAGCGTGGAGAGCGGCGAGCGACCAAGAAACCATAACTTTGTACAAATCTGGAATTACGAACCAATTGGACCCATGCTTTAACTGATAATAAAACGCGACCAATTGATAATGCATATATAAATAACTGTGTTTACAATTATTGCTTTGACATACCTGCCGCAGTCAACGCTTGCCTCTTACTTAAATTGAAAGTAAAGATGAACCCTTATTGAAAAACAATACTGCAAGGACGCATGGACGCGACGATTTCAATCATCATCAACTCCTCTTAGAATGAGAGGAATTTGGCTATAAGTCCGTCACGCTGGCCTAATGCAGGTTGGCAGACATTGAGTTGGCAGAAAATTTATCAGGCATACTGGTTTCCTCACGACGTTTTTATATTTTTTTTATCACAGATAGATTTGCGCTTGACCACAACTTGCCTGATGTTAAGCAACGAAGTGGTCTACGCTGGAGCGCGCTTGCCTAGAAGAAACCTATTTACCGTTTAAGCGCGTGATATTTAAATATTAATATGCACATGACTTTGATAAAAGTCGGGGGTACTAGAGGCTAACCAGGCCATTCAGTGGTCATATCATTAGGCTATCACTGCACTGTCTTCACAGGTTTGTTGCTGAATACCAACGGGTGTTAATTTTGAATCAGTAGGTCTATTTTAAACTCAATTTTATAGGTAAGAACTGGACAGTACTCTATTTTATTAATAATTTGTCGCTCGCCGTTACTCTTATCGCTTACCACTCTCCACTCTGCTGAGGCCCATCTGAATAAGTTGTCGATAGATGATGACTCATGCTTGCATCTATAATGATGATGGCAAAGTGAAGCCTACAGTCGGGAAATGGTCAGCGGGACTTCAGTTTGACCGTTGCTATAACTTGGAGGAACTGAAAAAAGGGGTAGAATGTCGTCACGAATTGCAAGCATTATGCCAACATTCCTGATTACAAAAATGAGTGGAATAAGCGTAAAATGTATGAGCATGATGTGTGCTAGACCTAGACTATACACGCTGCTTATAAAATAATTTAATTTTAACTTTGTATTATGTTCAAAAAGAAACTTCAACATACTTGTATACTAATACCTGTATAATTATGCCTAATTACCTAAAATATATTGATCAATACTGGGTGCGTCCACGAACCGGGCGTCGAACCCTCGGTGGATATCTTCCAACAACCTCTGATGGTTCGCCTTGAAGTTCCACAGGAGGAATTTGTGTCCGTCCTTCTCTAGGTCTAATATCACAGTAATTAAATTCTGGAAAGAAGAAAAACCAATGTGTGATTGTATGTTCACATATGTTTAACGAATATACTTATGTGATTTGGTTTGAGTTATTTATTCCTCAGGACTACAGAGGAGTTCAATTGTACACCCACAGTACGCCGCATGGTCTCATTAATCTAGTGGGCATATCTAAACGTGAGTACTACGCTGGAGGTACTGAGTTCAATTCACAGGTCAAGCAATGTGTTATTGAGTTTTGCTATGCAATGGTCAGTAGCAGCTCGGAGTTTGGATTTATGGCCGATTATGTCATAGGCTCGCCCCCTATCACCTAAACATACCGCCGAACTGTGGGTGTATATACATATTACTTTCGCATTTATAATATCATGGAAGTATGGATGACAAAGATATACTATTAGTTGTATGTATAAGTTAATTATAAACACTAACCTCAGCGACTCCCAGGTCCAGAGCATACAGTTGTCTGGCGTCGAGCACGACGAGCGCCGGGCACGCGGGCGCGTGGCGCCGCACCTTGTGCTGCACGTGTTGCGCGCACGCGTACGACAGCGCGCCCGACAACCTTATGGACACGCAGTCACGATTGCCCACCTGTGGGGGAATACAACAGGGACTCAAAATATTCCTTATTCTAGAACAAATTTAAACGCACCCTGAACATATTTTTGTTTCGTTACTCGAGGAATAAAGCATGATGTAAGCATTCGATGGTATTTTTTATAGGTAATATTATTTCATTTATTCACAAAATACTAAAATCAATCAATCAATAAATTAATATCGATAATTAAAACAAACCGCCATTTTCTCTTTCTTTGCTAAAAAAGGAGAAACTGTCCCCAGTACCAGGAGCTCATAAAATCATAGCGGTTATGTGTGATCACTGTGCAGTACCTTGAACCCGCGCGCAGAGAGCGGCGGCCGGGCCGAGCGCGCCAGCACCCGCGCGGCGTCGGCTCCCGCGCCGCACACGATGCCGTACTCCAGCCCCACGCACGCGCCCGTCACCACTGTCACTGTATACACCAGCAGCTCTATCTCTGAAATACCACGCAACACTTAGGTACGTACACTTAGGTACCACTTACTCACAATATAGCCCGGGCAGAAGAGACGCCTTAGAAAATACATTGGGGCATTCGAAAAAGGTTTTTCTCATAATTTAGAAGCTGTATAATATTTACTTAATTATTGAAAGACAATGGTTATATAAAAAAAAACACAGCATGTCGATTGGATCTCGATCGAGCAGCGAACAATCTAACATTTTTATTGTCGTAAAGAAGGGATGACACTCACTGCTGTTTCGCCAAAGTCTTTTGATGATGTTGATCTCCATAAGCGAGAACATGGCGACGATGATAATGCCCGCGAGAGTCGCACGCGGGATAAAGTAGAATGCATCCGCTAACAACGTGACTGCTAGCAACACCAGCATTGCTGCAACAAAAAAAATATCATCATCATCATCATCATCATCAGCCCATACTCATCCACTACTGGACGTAGGTTTTAAAACAAATATACTAATACAAAATGACAAAGTGTCGAAAGTGTAACGGACTCAGTATCGACTGTTTCGTATCTGTCTAGCTTCGAGCTGTCTAGTATGTTCTTGTCTTTTCTTTTCTTGCTGACATTGCATGTTCCTATCACATTTTCATAAGTATACTTCAAATCGAAACACGAGATTGTTTGTACGTAAGTAGGTAGGTATATCATTATTTTTACCTTTGAAGAAGCAACCAGCGGGTGTGACAACGCCGCTAGCATGGTTGAGCGCGGTACGAGTGAACGACCCAGTGGACGGCATGCTCTGCGCAAATGACGACACAACGTTACACATCCCAATGGCCAGCATCTCTTGAGTGGCGTCCACTGTCGTGCTGCCAGCTAAAAACGAAGTATTAGTAGAAGTAGTGTCTCGCTGGCATGTCTACATGCTAGCATGAATGGGTCCGCACGACCGGGGAAGTACTATCCTCCCACAGAATATCCAGTTCAAGTAGCAGTATGCATACTGTTGCGTTTCGTACGGTGCGTGTGGAGCGCCGGAGGTCATACTCCTCCCTCAGTCTCCTTCTTTCTCTTTTTTGCTTCCCCTCCCTTTTCCTTAAAGAGGCTCGGCAACGCATGTGCAACTCCTTTGGTATTGCAGATCTTCATGGGGGCGATGACTACTTACCATCAGGTGGCTTGCCTGCTCGTTTGAAAAAAAATCCCCTTGTAGGTATATGGAGCGTGTCGTGGAGACTGTCCTCTTAATTGATCTTTTTAAATTCTTAATAACCTATAAAACTGGATGGAAAGACACGATTCAATTTTACAACATACCAAAAGCTTTAGCAATAGCGATGCTCTCAAGTATAGCCACCAGCGGCATGACAAGCCCCTCCCCGCCGAACACCGTCATCATACCCTCGAAGTTCAGCGTCTGGTTGTTCAACACCGTGCTAAACGGAGGCGGCCCGAAATTCGGCAAGCCGCCGTGGATTGTACCTGAGAGGAAATAGAAACTTTATTATTTCAAGTTTTTTGCGGTCCTAGTACTGCCAGTAGTCATCTGTCTAGACCTAGCGGTCGTTCTGTGTCTAGCTCGGCGTAAGCGCAAGTCCTGGGTTCGATTCCCAGGTCGTGCAGTGTTATTTATAAGGCAGGTATTTTTTCTAGATTCTCAATTGCAGCTCGCAGTTTGGATTAGTGGCTACATAACCTCTCCTCGTCTTCAACGTTTCTTATTCTCTTTCTCTCAATCCGTATCTCTAGTGTCTATGAAGCCAGTTTTGTTTCTTAATATCAGTGTCTTACTCTTATCTAAACACACCATCACGCCTGTATTCCCCGAAGGTTTAGGCATAGGTGTACTAATGTACACCCACATTTCGCCGGTATGTTTAGGTCCCATGTAATAGGGGGCGAGCCTATTGTCATTAGCCGGACACAAATCCAGACGCCGAACTGCTACAGAGAATTTCATAGATAAACTCAGTAACACTTTGCTCGATCTGGGAATCGAACCCCAGACCTCTAGCGTAGCAGTCGCGCTTGGGACCAGTAGACTAACGAGGCAGTCTTATCTTATCTACCCGTACAATATTCTCGTAACACCTCTTGTTACTTACTAATGCCCTAGTAACATTAAAACATCCAGAATGGTTATTTTGTTCCTAGCCCGTTTGGTCCTGGGAGTAAACTTACTGGAAGAAACGATGAGGTAGTTAGTGGAAGAGCGAGATAAAAAAGCGAGAGTGAGGAATAAATCTCGATAAGGAGACGAATGTATAGTAAGAAAAGGATGAATAATATAAAGAACGAGACCAGTAAATAGAAAATTGAATTTCTCTAGCTGGCCAGAGCTGGCCTTATCGGACTGATTGATACCTCTTGTTAGTTTCTGTTCTCCTTGTGACATTACCATGCATATAGGTAGCTTTTAGCAGTTAAAGAGATACCTAAAATGATAGACAGAGACAGACCGGAAGAACAAGACGTAAAAAGAGAAAAAGGGATGGATGATAATAAAGAAAAGGATGGATAGGTAAAGAACGAGATGGCTAAATAGAAAATTAGAATGAGATGGTTGGCACACCCCTTGGTAGTTCCTGATCCCTTAGTAGTAATATTACAATGCCTGGTTATATGAACCTTACATTTTACTTTCAAACAACTAGGACCGCATAAACTACAGAAAGCTGTGTGCTAGTTCCACTTACTACCAACCCCAGAAAAACAAACGGAAGTAATACGTTACCAACTTAACAGACTGATTTTCGACCTTCACACCTCTTGTTAGTTTCTGTTCTCCTTGTAACATGATCATCCATACAGGTACGTTATAGCTGTTAAGAGAAGCTTAAAAATAGAGACAGACCGAAAGAGCGAGACGTCAAAAAAGGGGGGAGAGTGAGGGATGGATTTACAATAAAGAAAAGGATGGATAGGTAAAGAGCGAGATGGCTAAATAGAAAATTAGAAGGTGATGGTTGGCACATGTGTAACTGCTTACTTTTAAACAACTAGGACCGCATAAACTATAGAAGCTGTGTGCTAGGTCTACTTACTACCAACCTCAGAAAAACAAACGGAAGTTATATATAACCAACTTAACAGATTGATTTTCGACCTTCACACCTCTTGTTAGTTTCTGTTCTCCTTGTTGCATTAACATACACACGGGTACCTCTTTTAGCAGTCAAGAGATAGCTACAATGATAGACAGAGAAAGACCGGAAGAGCGAGACGTAAGAAGGGAGCGAGAGGGATGGATTTACTATAAAGAAATGGATGGATAGGTAAAGAGCGAGATGGCTAATAGAAAATTAGAAAGAGATGGTTGGCACACCTCTTGGTAGTTCCTGATCCCTTAGTAGTAATATTACCATGCCTGGTTATAAAGCTTCCATCTTACTTTCAAACAACTAGAACCGCATAAACTACAGAAAGCTGTATGCAAGTTCCACTTACTACCAACCCCCAGTAAAACAAACGGAAGTAATACGTTACCAACTTAACAGACTGATTTTCGACCTTCACACCTCTTGTTAGTTTCTGTTCTCCTTGTAACATTATCATCCATACAGGTACGTTATAGCTGTTAAGAGAAGCTTAAAAATAGAGACAGACCGAAAGAGCGAGACGTCAAAAAAGGGGGGAGAGTGAGGGATGGATTTACAATAAAGAAAAGGATGGATAGGTAAAGAGCGAGATGGCTAAATAGAAAATTAGAAGGTGATGGTTGGCACATGTGTAACTGCTTACTTTTAAACAACTAGGACCGCATAAACTATAGAAGCTGTGTGCTAGGTCTACTTACTACCAACCTCAGAAAAACAAACGGAAGTTATATATAACCAACTTAACAGATTGATTTTCGACCTTCACACCTCTTGTTAGTTTCTGTTCTCCTTGTTGCATTAACAAACACACGGGTACCTCTTTTAGCAGTCAAGAGATAGCTACAATGATAGACAGAGAAAGACCGGAAGAGCGAGACGTAAGAAGGGAGCGAGAGGGATGGATTTACTATAAAGAAATGGATGGATAGGTAAAGAGCGAGATGGCTAATAGAAAATTAGAAAGAGATGGTTGGCACACCTCTTGGTAGTTCCTGATCCCTTAGTAGTAATATTACCATGCCTGGTTATAAAGCTTCCATCTTACTTTCAAACAACTAGAACCGCATAAACTACAGAAAGCTGTATGCAAGTTCCACTTACTACCAACCCCCAGTAAAACAAACGGAAGTAATACGTTACCAACTTAACAGACTGATTTTCGACCTTCACACCTCTTGTTAGTTTCTGTTCTCCTTGTAACATTATCATCCATACAGGTACGTTAAGCTGTTAAGAGAAGCTTAAAAATAGAGACAGACCGAAAGAGCGAGACGTCAAAAAAGGGGGGAGAGTGAGGGATGGATTTACAATAAAGAAAACGATGGATAGGTAAAGAGCGAGATGGCTAAATAGAAAATTAGAAGGTGATGGTTGGCACATGTGTAACTGCTTACTTTTAAACAACTAGGACCGCATAAACTATAGAAGCTGTGTGCTAGGTCTACTTACTACCAACCTCAGAAAAACAAACGGAAGTTATATATAACCAACTTAACAGATTGATTTTCGACCTTCACACCTCTTGTTAGTTTCTGTTCTCCTTGTGGCATTAACATACACACGGGTACCTCTTTTAGCAGTCAAGAGATAGCTACGATGATAGACAGAGAAAGAGCGAGACGTAAGAAGGGAGCGAGAGGGATGGATTTACTATAAAGAAATGGATGGATAGGTAAAGAGCGAGATGGCTAATAGAAAATTATTCATAAATACATTCTATATAATATTTATACTGTGCTTATACTACCAACCCCAGAAAGGGAAAACAAGGGCAAAAAGAACGGAAAAGTAGCAAGTAACCAACTCAACAGACTAATTTTTGATGGTAATAAACACCTCTTGTTAATCATGGCTTTCTCGTGGCATTACTATGCAAACGGGAGTCGAGAGATAGGTAAAAAGAATCTTGTAAACTCTGCAGAATGAAAGAGTGAGTAAGTAGAAGAGCGAGATGGAAAAAGTCGAGGGAGGGATGGATAGAACAATATAGAAAAGGAGTCTTGTATTAGCTATAATAGACTCCTTGAGTAAATAAAGTAAAAGCTGCAATTACTTTTTGCATAAGTACCTACCAGGATCACAGAAACGGCTATCGAGTTATTTCAATTTTCAACTGACCAGTGAGTGCGAACGGTGTGATTCCTCGCAAGTTGAGCACGTAGGCGACGATTGCGGCCGCAAACACAACGAGCGCGTTGCGAGCGCGAACTACATACAGCCACGCGCTCGCAAAGCGCGACGTGCATGGTGCTGTGGTTTCTGTCACTTTTATTGTGGCGCGCTGCGAAGTAAATAACCAAAAAATTTATAGGTGCACATAAGTCTTCTCCATACTGTCTTTTAGCGCCCGCGGCGTCTGACGCGCGTTTTAATGCATACTATGGACCCGCCTAGGCTCTGCACGAGTAATAGAACATAATATTATGCTCTATGTTTTTTTCTATCGTAGGGATGCAGCGTCCTCGATGAAAGCTTCCTCTAAACCTTTTTCCGATATTTTCAACAATGAAAAACATTGAAAAATTATACACCTAAACGTATCTCATGAATGAATGACATGACACAGAATAAACACATAGGTACCTACGGTAAATAAAGGCAGCCAGGTTTTTTATTGTTACAATAAATTTGATCATGTGTTCAGATATAGGTAATACTATATTTTATGCTGTCCCATCCAATTCGAACATAAAACTATACTGTGATCAAAACCACGTACACTCGTTCGAAATAACTCTGCTGCTCTGAAGTTAGCCGGTCCAAACTATCACGCTGGTAAAATGTTTTTACCAGTTTTATACATATATATATTAGTACTAGTACTAATTTCGACTAATACTGTCCGTATTAGTCGAAATTAGTAAGGAAAATAATCTAAAATGTGAAACTTATACGACCCCAATTATCTTTATACCGTCTGTTTCTATTAAAAATTACCACTGCTAAACTACTTGCGGACAACTTCAAATAGGCTTAGTTAGGTACAAATGTGATTCCATGTTGACAGATGTACACTTACTTTGAGTATCAACAGAGCAACAATGGTACTGATGCCCAACACTGTGTCCCATAGCTGGACCGTCTTTAAGTTCTTGAAGAAGTTGATCACAGCATCGATGAACGTGTCACCTGATGATCCTGAAAAAATAATTAATTTTTCAAATTTTTATCATTACGGAGCAAAAATTAACGTTAGCCAGCCAATCAATATACGATTTAAAAAAAAACATTGTTAACTGTTACAAATTTGGAATTGTTGCTTAACATCAGGCAAGTGCAATGATAGCCTAGTGATATGACCATTGGACTGCCAAGTCAAAGGTCTCGAGTTCAAATCCAAGGCACGCACCTCTGACTTTTCGAAGTCATGTGCGTATTGTTACGCCGAGTAACTAATAGAAAAACGTGGATAGGCCACGAAGGTTCTAGATCCGTCATAGAAGCACGTCGAAACACAAAAGAATGTACCCGACTGCACCGCGCGCAAATAATAACCGTTCAAGGCCAAGGTCACGGGTCAACGCCCGGAAACAATAGGCGGTTAGGTACCTACACGATTTTTATCGACTAATCGCGACCATTCGACTCTGGAATCTTCATGGCGCGTATAAATACCGGTCGTGAGGGCTAGGCAGAGTAGTCTTGTCTTGGAAGCGAACAAGTGAAGATCGAAGTGAGTTAACAAGTGATTAATTGTGCGATATTGTTGAGTGTAGTGTACAACTGCCAGTGACATTGTGGTGATTTCTGTTGTGTTTTAGTGTATTTAATTAAAGTGTTTGTTTGTGTATTGGTAAATTGGTGTTGATTAATTTATCCCGAACCCCAGCTCGTAACAGTATTAATAATTAATCATCACGCGCTTAAACGGTGAAGGAAAACATCGTGAGGAAACCTGCATGCCTGAGAGATTTTCTTGACGGCGTGTGAATTCTGCCAACCCGCAGTGGGACAGTGTAATGGGTTGATGATGATCAGGCAAGTTGTAGTCAACCGCAAGCCTATTGGTGATAAAAAAAAATTGTAACTGATCTCTTTAATCATAATTCAATTATGTTATAAGTAGACGTACAATTTTGCGCCCATGGAAAGACGACCAGCCTACTATACCTGTCTGTACTACTTAACCTACATTGCCTGTCTGGAACAAATCGGTTCGAAAATTACAGACGCTAGCCGAAAGGCGTTTGACTTTTCGGAAAATTTTGTACTCGGCACATTAGTGTAGCTAGAAGGGCGGATCGGTTTTTATGTCCGAAATTGTATGATTCTATGCAACCGGGTTATGGAAAATATTGAGCCGTTCATAAACTTCCCAGTATCTTTGAATGTTGTCCTAAGAGGTATCAGTTTATATATTTTTCTTTTCGTGATAGCTTAGGCCTCCTAGGGTAGGACCCAAGGCGGCGGCGCGTAGTGTTGTACTTGACTACCCCTATGGGCCGCGGACTAATTTGCTGTTCCCGTAACCCCCCCACGTAGGTGCGAGTTATGTCGGGGTTAGTTTTAGTCAGTTAGAATCTGACAGACCCTCCATGAGGACCTTATCTCGATTATTCATCTCACCTCTTATTGCAAAATATGAACAGTAAAGGGCATCGTTTAAAATTTAAAATCAATCGGTAAAAGTTTCCGAAAGAACAATCAAACAGTATTAAATTTCCTAAGTTATACCTATTATGACAGTAAAAAGTGACAACAATTATTGATCGATATTATAACTGAGGAAGTGTATCATTATGTCGCAGTTATTAACGCCCGCCTCTGAAGCAATGCAATGTATAGTTTATGTTTATGAAAACGAATCAAGTTCGGGCTTATAATAAATGGTAGTTGCTCGGTTTCAAGGGAACTCTGTAAATCAACTACATCAAGACTATTTAGATATCGAATAAGGGTAAAAAGGTAATCTAGTTTCATCTAGTTCTAGGACAGTGCA
This sequence comes from Subacronicta megacephala, assembly GCA_958496365.1. Taxonomy (NCBI): domain Eukaryota; kingdom Metazoa; phylum Arthropoda; class Insecta; order Lepidoptera; family Noctuidae; genus Subacronicta; species Subacronicta megacephala. Next base: position 14,377,581 of record OY292521.1, read on the forward strand.
CAAGTGATACTTATAGAAAACATTGTAGTCTGAATCACGATATCGAGTAATTTCTGCCACGGGTTGTTAAATTCAAGTGACAAATGAAAACGTGCCATCACTTGACGAAACCACGTGTGGCGATAATGAAGTCACTTATCTGACCTATCTGGAAGTCAACTGCGGATTCATGCTGACCGATGTAGGTTCGTGGTTCTGAAATCCAGTGTGACGGTAACGCAGAACCAAACGGTCATGGTTTTAGGCATGGGTTTTGGGGTTCAAACCTCCCCCTGTAATGCTTGGCTTGGCTGCAGACTGACTAAATACCGACATGATCTTTTCGGGTATGTGTTAGTTACCTACTAACACATACCTTAGCCCAGATACCCACTCCCCGCAATAAATTCCTTGCATAAACTGCTCTAATGCATCAAGAAGAGACACACTTTGGATACTAAGAACAGATGACCTTATGACGTGCATGGACAATGCATTATGCCATGACCTAGTTTTCAAGGACTCCAAATGAAACTCTACAAACAGTTGTAGTTAAGTTTTCAGTAAAATAAAAAGGATCATTCATTGTCATTTATGACAACCAAGTCTTTTTTTTGTCAGCCTCCAACTTCAAGGAAGTAAATATAATTAATATGAGTCTGTTGCTCTCTACCGATAGGTACTATTCATTATAAGAGACTCATTGTTTTCCTTGTAGTTAACTAGATAAGAATTAATCAGACCTTAGTATTTTTAGAAACAAATTACCTAGCACAATCGTCATCAGATTCATTAATCTTTAAATGACTTTAAAATATACTTTTAGGATTCAAGGTTCAGCAGGCTAGAAATAGACTAGCCACAAATTTAATAATTTCCTTGACTATAAGCTGAGTCATCTCGGATATTTTAGTTTGCCATGTCTAAACAGCTGTTAAAACACATTTTGGTAAGACCGAATTGTTTAAACTTTTTTTATGGATGAATACTTCAAACAAGCATAAGAGCCACCCGACGGTAATCGCCGCCAATCGACACTTGCAACACTAAATGAGTTGCTGATGCGTTGCCGAGCGTCAAGAACTTCGGCCTGGAGATTACCAGAGCCGCAGCAGCCGAGCTATAACTGGCTCTCACACGCAAAAGTCGATACTCGCAACACTCACGACAAACTTCAACGTTAGGGTTGTCGCCTTCCAGTCCGACCACCTACCCGAGTAAGTTAGATATATTGGCCTCGTAGCAGTGAAGAACTGTATTCGAATCCTTTTACCTGTTATCCTGAACAGTGACTTCAGTTGAGATGCGCTTATCTGAAGCGCGGCTGCAGTCGTGAAGCCACTGATAACTGGCATCGATATGAAGTCCAAAAGAAAACCTGAAACACAGAAGAATGATTCGTTTCTAGATCGTTGATTATTGCTAAGAGTTCCCTTATGTATACAATAATTTGAAAGTTGATTTAATTAGTTATAACCTACAGTTATGTTCCGATTAATATAGGTACATAGGTAAGTACTTTAGTATGTATGTGCTGTAATTACTTAAAAGCAGCTATGATTTCCCCAAAACCTTGACACATCACGGATGAACGAACAGACAGATCATACCTGATTATATTATGTTAATGCTATATTAAGTTTCAATGCAAAATTAACAAAAGACGGTGGCACAATACTTTGGCACTAGTGATAAAACAAATGAATTGTTAACGTCCCAACAAAGTACTAGAAATCATTGTTATATTAGGTAACTTTTGAACAATTTTAACTGAGTTGTCAATTTAGATAGCACCTTCATCTTGTATGTAATGTTATGTCTCAGTGCTATTTATAATGTGCTATTTTTTTGTCAATTCTGTACTCAATCATTTGAACATGTGGTGTTAACCTATAATTATTGATTGTTACACTTGTTACTTAATAGTTCTATGTTAAATAAACATGTATTAGTGATAACAATTGTTGGTTGACCGAATAAATAAATAAAATAAATAAAATGTTGGACGGGTGTGTGACTTGACGTACACAAATCTCACAGTTCTTACAATCACACGCATTAGGACTCATGGCAAGTATTATTTTGTTCTTTATATGTTTTTTGAGACACAACTGTGTGTGCCAAGTGGGATTGAACAATGACCGATCGTAAAAGGTGTCTTAAAAAACAAAAGTTTCTCTGTAAAACGTGAACGACACATGTATGAATTTGCATAAACAACACAGAACTTTCTCTTTGCGTAACAGGGCGACAGATGTCCGAAGAGTTTTTTATACGCGATAGTCGAGGACATTCGCTATAATATTTACGTTCGCTCGATTGTTTCGGAGTTTTTTGCCACACGGAAGTTCGATACTTATTAGTCAAGTGTGATAATCGATCATCTTATTCTAAAGAATAATTGAAGACGTTTAAAGTAATGAAGTATTTTAAACTTCATTGATTAAGATCATTTGATAGTGTTACAAATGACATATAAATGTAATTAAATGTGCATTTGTAGGTAACTACTTATAAACAACATTTGTTTTCGTATATTTACCAAAATATATACCTCCTTAGTCGATCCCCAGATCGAGCAAAGGGTTATTGGGTTTTTCTATGAAATTCTCAGTCGGAGTCTGGATTAGTGCCCGGTTAATGGCAATAGGCTAATTGGCTCGTCCCCTATTACCTACATGGGACCTATGCATACCGGCGAACTGTGGGTGAAGGTACATAAATATACCTGTGCCTAACCCTTCGGGGAATACAGGCGTGATGGTATGTTTATGTGTAACATAACTCCTTACCTTATCCTGAGTATTAGCTATCACTATTATTGTAAACAAAAAATATCTGATCGCTAAATGAACCCGTTCCATACCATATAAGTGAATTCAATTCACTGCGAGTTTAACAGTAAAAGCAAAGTATTCACAACGAGTCCTTGACTCCTTGTACCTGTATAGCTTCGCCGAATGATAAGGAATTGATAACCTCAAACAAAACTTGTTTTCAGTATAATATTGCGGTTGAATTAACTTAACTTAATTTTAATAGTATTTCAGCTACATATACAAACTTTATCCTCGGCTTATTTTTATTTACTTACAGACCTTGGGTCTGTAAGTGAATAAAAATAAGGACTTATCAAAGCTTTTCCAGTTGCGTTGAACGCGGAAATTCATGTTCATCTACCGACTTCAACCATGTCTTAAAACTAAGATGAAATATTACTATATAAACACTCTCTATATACCTAAAATATCGTCACTTACCAAGCTGAAGAACACCAAGCAGTAATATGACACATCCTGACAAAAACGAGGCTAAGTAGGCAAAGTCTGCTGACTTAGCGACGTACTTGGCTAGGAGCGCCGCCAAGATCGCGGTAGGGCCCACGGTTACATCCTTACAGCTACCGAACAGCATGTACATAAGGCCAGGGAATATACTCGAGTAGAGACCGACCTGAAACATAGGCGACGTATGTTAATTTCCGGCAGGGAAAGCTCTATGACGTTTCTGAATTCCTGGTAGCAGGGTTATAAGAGCTGGACAAATGAAAGGCATATTAAAACTGAGCTATTTGCAGTGTGTGCACTGTGTGTGTGTGTATGTACATACATACATCTTTCATGTGTAGAATTTCCTTGTAGATGCCCACTTCTCCTCGATGAGATAAACCTAAATACAATCCTAGATGAAAAACTTACAAAAATAACTAGCTAGCTAAACGACCACAATTTGGAAATAAACTTTAATAAAAAATTAATGCAATACAGACCTTATCAAAAACATAAATTAAAAATAAACTTCTCGTATAACAATGTTAGACTGCAATGCGTAGACGAATTTAAACTACTAGGTTTAACAGTAGATACACACATCACTTGGAAGGCACATTTACAAAGTGTAGTCAGTAAAATAGCCAGGTTCACATATGCACTAAGGGAACTAAAAAGAGCAACCGCCCTAAAAACTGCTATATCAGCTTATTATGGCATAGTAGTATGGGGCAACAGTGTCGATATCGAAAAATTATTTGTTATGCAGAAAAAATGCATCAGAATTCTAGCAAATATTGAACCCACAGAAAGTTGCAAACCATACTTTATAAAATACAATATTCTTACATTAACTGGCATGTACATTTTAGAAATCGGTAAATTTGTTAAAAACCACTCAGCTCTATTTCCCCTCGTAAAAGACCAACGCCCACAACAGCGCAGACTAAGATACGACAACAATATAGTGTCGAACATCATCGGTAGAACCATTACGTTGTTATTTGTGCTCCTCAGTTTTTAAATAAGTTTGGCGGTAAAAAGTGGATATAATAACATTAATATACTGTTCACGTGAAGCTAGTGAAGTGGCCTGTCAAACTGTGTAATTTTTATAGTGATTCCGTTACGTAACAGAAAGTTATAACAATATAAACCGTGGTGATAGAAAAAACTTAAATTCGAAAAGTGATTAACGAACTCTGACCCTGACCTAGGGCAACCCGCAGAGCGCTCGATACCTCCCGCGCTAACCGCCACTGTCCCCGTCGTCGCCTGGTCGACCTGCGTGTGATTCACCGCTCAAACCATAGCTATCACATATTTGACGTAACTCAGGTAGTGCAGCCGTGGCGGAGTGGTTTACGCAGCGGGATATTTACTCGGTGCGGTCGCCCGTTCGAATCTCAAGAATAGCTTTTGTTTTTTTTTTTTTTTTTTTTTTTTTTTTTTTTTTTTTTTTTTTTTTTTTTTTTTTTTTTTTTTTTTTTTTTGTGTTTGTTTGTTTTCGGATCATGGCTGGAAAGGCAGAACAGTTGGGTTGCTGCTCTAATACAGACTTGGATGGTGCATCTATAAAATGCTCCACCTGTGGAAAGTTTTACCACTACGGCTGTTTGCTCATGAAAGATCCGCCCAATGACGTAAGCGCTTGGATATGTCCGACATGTCTGAGCTGTACGCCGAAGGCGTGCAGGGACGACTCAACTCCAGCACGAAATATCTCCATAGGAAGAGGTTCCAAAAGACAGGCTATTGGTTCTCCCTCTCCTCCCACCTTAATAAGTGATGTAGACGAGCTTCGCTGTGTTATTAAACAAGTTATTAAAGAAGAATTTAAGGAGATGATAGGTGTGTTTAATAACATTATTGTTAGCACTGTTAACCAAGAACTGGAGCCAGTAATGAAGGAAATGCAAGGAATTGTTGAGTCGGTCTCCTTTATGAATATCACTTTTGAAGAAATGAGGAAGGAACAACAATCATCAAGGGAGACAATAAAGAAATTGGAATTCAGGAATGCAGAGCTAATGACCACTGTCGATGACCTTAGCGAAAGACTTACAAACCTGGAGCAGCAGACCCGTTCCAATAATATCGAAGTGCAATGTGTGCCAGAGAATAAAAACGAAAACTTAGTCAGCACTGTTTCCCAACTTGCACGCATTGTTAAGTGTGAGATAAATGAAAGAGATATATTAAAGTGCTCACGCGTCGCTAAGGCTAACCCATCAAGCAATCGCCCTCGCTCCATTATTGTGCAGCTGGCATCCCCTAGAATCAGAGATCAGATACTAGCTGCAACTATAAAGTACAACAAACTTAACCATCAGGAAAGGCTAAACTGTTCCCACCTTGGTTATGGTGGGCCGAAATCTGCTGTGTATGTTACTGAACATCTGTCCCCAGCAAACAGAGCTCTTCATGCAGCTGCAAGGATTAAAGCCAAGGAGAACAGCTACAAGTTTGTCTGGGTCAGAAACGGAAGAATATTTGTGCGAAAAACCGAGGGCTCTGAGTATATCCAAATCAAGAGCAAGAATTCCCTCAGTAAAATTGTTTAGCAAGTAACATTTCTTAGTTATAAAGTTATATTATAATACAATGCAAGTTTCTTGTCCCTCTATTTATAAAATTCAAGGAAATTCTTATTTATTACCAAAATTGCAGAGGCTTGAGAACCAAAACGAATATGTTTTATTGTAATTTATGTAGAATGAACTACGATGTTGTGATATTAACTGAAACTTGGTTAAACAGTAATATCCTGAGTGGTGAGCTTTTTGATGATCGATATGAAGTCTACAGGCGTGATAGGGAATCGACTGGGTTTCACAGCAATAAGGATGGGGGTGGAGTGTTGATTGCTGTTAAGAGAACTTTCAATTCCGTGAGTATCGACCGCTGGCATAGCCGCTGTGAGGATCTCTGGGTCACAATAAATATAAGTAAGTCTACTCAAATTGCTTTCTGTGCTGTCTATTTGCCTCCACCAGTAACTCTCTTAACGCTTGATCATTTTATTGAACACTGTAACAGAGTTCTTGACTCTATAGATATGCCAGTATGTATAGTGGGTGATTTTAATTTGGGTAAAATAAACTGGGACTCATTAGCATTGAACAGTTCTCTCTCTAAAACTTGCCAAAACCTGCTGGATTTCATAAATGTTAACCAGTTGGTGCAATATAATCATGTGAAAAATTGTTCGGGCCGCATTTTGGACTTAGTAATGTCCATAATGCCGGCATGTTCAGTAAGCGAGTCTATCTGTCCTCTTACCGGTATTGATATACTGCATCCTCCCCTTGAAATAACGTTTACACTGGCGCAGGATTTTGGCTTGCCTTACAGCACTAACAGCAGACCCAACTTTTTTAAAGCAAATTATATAGAAATTAATAAGTACCTATGTGAGCTGAACTGGGATGAGCTTTTTCGACATACACGCGATGTAAACGAATTAGTTACAATATTCTATAGACATTTAAGATATGTTATTACTAAGTTCGTACCTAACAGGATGCCAAGGAAAGGTCGATATCCACCATGGTTCGATATAAGTTTAATTAAATGTCTAAAAGAAAAGAACAAGTTGAGGCTACGTTTTAAAAAATATAAAAATCCTATGGATGAAATGGAGCTTAAATTGATGTCTAAGCGATGTGAAAGTTTTGCCACAAAATTGTATAACGATTACGTAAGGAAACTAGAAAATGACATTAAGGCTGATCCCAAGCGTTTATGGAGTTATATTAAAGCCAAACGCGGAGGGTCTAGTGCCTACCCACTCACTATGACTAACGGACAGTTCGTAACTTCAGATTGCTCTGAAATCTGTGATCTTTTTGCTGACCACTTTTCAAGCGTGTACATATCTGATACTGATACAGAAAGTGATTATTATTCAAGTTTTCTTCAAGCAATTTATAATAACAGTCAGGGCTTGGCTTCCCTAGTAATAGAAAGCGAGTGTCTACTTAACAAATTGAAATCAGTTGACATCAGAAAAGGAGCTGGTCCCGATGGCATTCCCCCCGTATTTATTTATAATTGTGCATTGGCTCTGGTGAACCCTTTATTAAGCATCTACAATGTGTCCCTGTCCACAGGAACATTTCCATCAGATTGGAAAAAGGCTAAGGTAGTTCCAGTATACAAGTCGGATAAAAGGGACTTCATCAATAACTACAGGCCCATTTCAATTCTATCTACATTCGCTAAGATCTTTGAAGCTTTTATTTGCCCTCATATCCAGCAACATTTCAAAATGTACGTGAGCAACTGTCAGCACGGGTTCGTAGCTTCAAGATCTACGGCTACGAACTTAGTAGCATTTACTGAGTCCCTAATTCAGACTATTGACAATGGCAAACAACTGGATGTTATTTACACCGACTTCAGTAAAGCTTTCGACAAAATGCCCCACTCCATCTTATTGAAAAAGCTTGAAGCATACGGTATAGCTGGACCTTTATTAAAGTGGTTCAAGTCGTATCTTTTTGGGCGCGAGTTCTATGTCGTTGTTAACGGCTTTCAATCCACAACACGAATTATCACATCTGGCGCGCCGCAAGGATCGCACTTAGCTCCAATTCTTTTTATTATATTTATCAACGATCTTCCCCTATGTCTGCGATTTTCCGAGCCATTTATATACGCCGATGACTTGAAATTGGCACGTAGAATTGATTCTTCAAAAGATAGTGAGCTCCTGCAACACGACGTTAATATAGTGATTGATTGGTGTCGAAATAATAAAATGCAGTTGAACTCAAAGAAATGTTATCATGTAAAATACACACGGAACATTAACTCTATCGAAACTGAGTACTTTATAAACCAAGACAAGGTCCAACAAACAGAAATCATCAGGGACTTAGGAGTACTCTTCGATAGGAAAGTAAGCTTTGTACCCCACATCGAAAGCATTATTAAGAGAGCTTCCAAAATGGTAGGATTCATAATTCGCAACACGAAAGTTTTTCGCAAAGCTAGCCCGAAAATAATGTTGTACAACAGTCTCGTACGAAGTATTTTGGAGTACTGTAGCGTTGTATGGAGGCCTCACTTCGCCACCCATACTCTGAGGATTGAGCGTGTACAAAAGCGCTTCATGTGGCATCTAGCTTTTCGTGAGGGGAAACACAAGTCATCATTACCCTCATACAATTCTCGGCTGCAACATTTCAGAATGCAACCCTTATCCGCACGCGGAGATGCTGCTGATCTTTTATTTTTATTTAAACTGTTGTGTAACAAAATTGACTGTCCCGACTTACTTAGCCTAATTAGATTCCGTGTGCCTGCTAGATATCCTAGGAAAAGCATAACGCCCCTGTGCCCGCCATATCGAAGGTCTGTACTTGGTGCAAACTCTCCAATTCCTAGGTTATGCAAGATCCTCAATGGCTATAGTGACTTATTAGATATACACCACACCAGTGTAAGTGCAGTTCATAGAGTCATTTTATTGAGGATTTATACGACACACTTGTAGGGATATTGCTGTTTACATTTCGATGATCTTTTTTTTTTCTTTTTATTACTCACAATTTTTTAATTTTTTACTATAATTATATAAATCTTGTGAAAAATTTAAAATCTATTGTAATATCTAGAATCTATTATTAGTTAATTATTAATTGTATAATATGATAATAATTAATTTTTAGTGTAGTAGATAATTTGATAAATTGATAGTGTAATTTATTTTTATTTAAGTGAAACTTGTAATGTTATTTCCGTATTAATTATTAGTATTTAATTTCTACCTGGTTTAGTAACTTATTAATTTAATTGAATAATAACTTAATTTTCATAGTCGCATTATATTCACATTGCATTAAGCATATTTTTTAATCTAATAATTGAATGATTTTACCACTGTTTTTCTGTGCAAGCGGTGTTAACCTATAATTAATTGTTGCGCCCGCAATTGTATCCAACTATAATTATTATGTTGCTAGTGTACTGGTGTAAACAGTTGTTGGTTAACCTGAATAAATAAAATAAAAAATAAAAAAACAAATTAGCCCTACCGAGCTCCACGCTCTCCATTTACCACTCAGGGCCTCTGGTCATGTGTACTAAAATTTATAATAAATTACCAAAACACATTAAAGAAATTGACTATGAAAATAAATTTAAAACTGAACTAAAAAATACTTAATCCTTAAAAGTTATTATAGTATAAAATAATTTATGGCTGAAAAATAATTGTAAACATAAAAAGTAAAAGAATTATTAAGATATTACTTAGAATAATATATTAAGTACCTATATAGATATAATAAGATTATAATAATTGAGTCTTTAATTTGTTAATAAATTCTATAAGCAAATTAGATATAAGAAACTAATGCTGTGCCCTAACAGGGTTCATGTTCTGGAACATTCAAATCTACCCAACACCTTGTAAACAACATGATTGCAATAAAGTTTATGATTTATGATCTAGGGCATTAACATCGCAAATTACGGGCAGAGCATGTCTTTAGAGAACCGTCGTTTTCGGCCATATTTTTTGATCATGATCGAGAGTACGAACTTAGGAGCGGAACAAGAGAGTTACACACAGATAATACTCTGTGGCCCAACTAAGAGCAAATTTTGCTTATATTATGAATGAGGTGGCCGAACGGGAAAGAGATATAAGTATAGTTTCCCGATAGAATCACGCATCGCGCGCGGGAATGCGCTGACAGACTTTCGGCATCTGAACTATGACCTGTATGACTTCGGCCATAGCTAGCGATTTTTGTCGTACCGGATATGAAAATGGCAATTTTTGTACCAGTGACGTCACAAAATCGCTTCCTTGAACATATTCAGCTCCATAAGAACGACTAAGGTAACTAGAGAGTTGCCCGCGGCTTCGTTTACCAGCTTTCTGATGGTGAAATAATTATAAAATCGGTTGAGAAATTACAAAGTCTATCGATGACAAACAATCGAATTTTTCAATTTATAATAAGCATACTATAAAAATTGCTTACTTGTGGAGGTAAACCGGCGACCATGGCATATGCGATGCCCTGAGGTATTGAGGTCAGACCCACTGTGATACCTGCAAACATAAAACAATAATTTAAAAATACGTCGTGATTCTCAGAAACTTTCGTTTGTATAAAGTTATTTTTACATATTTAATGTACCTACATACGGTATGTTTGAAAAAAAAATAGATTTCTCATAACTTTTTAAGATGGAAAATCAAGACACACAGCAGTGTCAGCTAAGCTAAGTTCGCATATCTTTAGCTCAAATGGCAATTTATAGGTATTTTTGTGTGTCGAGTAGTAATTGACCATTGATTCAAATGAGAATCGAAGCCGATCGCTCAGTCACATCGCTAATCGTGTCATCAATAAAATATCCACATGATGAATCAGTCGCTCTAGATACTAAGTACAATAAACTTTTAGTTTTATGTTTCAATTGTCATACCGACATTATATCTAGTTTAACAATAGGTCGTTATCTAATTTGAAAATAATGTAAAAGTAGTTACTTAGTTAATAAAATGTCAATTACATTGTTTAACTAACTCCATTTACAGTACAGTCTTTTAATAACATTAAACATGCACAGTTATCTTCTGACATACTAACTTACTCATCAGTCAACCCGTCGTTCTCAAAGTGACTTCGCCTAGTTGAAGATAATTTAAAGTTCATTCGAAATAACAATGTGTGGCCAAAGTTAGCCTTCCGATCTGTTTCGCAGGTAAAATCACTTAAAATATCGTTTTATACATACATCTCGAAATAAGTAAAGAGAATAAACACGAACAAGAAACATTCACGACCTCAATGGGTCCCCATAACCTACACCGATTTATTATATGAAATTTAACCAATAGGTACTACTTGCAGATTAATAAAATTAATTATCACGCGCTTAAACGGTGAAGGAAAACATCGTGAGGTAACCTGCATTTTGAAAGAATTTTCTTGACGGCATATAAAGTCTGCCAACCCGCTGTAGGCTAGCGTGGTGGACTATAGCCTAATCCCTATCGTTCTGAGAGGAGACCCGTGCCCAGCAGTGGTACACACGGCTACACATCAAGCTATACAAAACCAGTATAGGCTGGCGTTGAATTGTGCGGAATACTTTTACAATGAGAGGTTAGTCTAAACTGGTTTTGTATAGCTTGATGTGTAATGTAATGAGTTCATGATGATGATGATGATGACTTGCAGATAACTTTAGATTCGGAGGCGCACAGTTATTTTGAAAGAACTGCAATTTACTGTAAAATTAATGATAGAAAAATCTTTGTAAAGATTTCTGATTGAAATTTGTTACCGGTTTCGCTTTTCAAGAACGTCCTTTCCTCCTTATTTGATTTAATTGACAATGCCGATTTATCATTTTCCTCCTCATTCAAAGTCAAGTCTAAAGTTATTAATTTTCTTTACGTCGCGGTAAGGTTGAAAAGGCCATCGGTGGATATCTGCATTGTTAACATAACATAACACAACATAACATACCATCACGCCTGTATTCCCCGAAGGGTTAGGCAGAGGTGCACTTAATGTACACCCACAGTTCGCCGGTATGTTTAGGTCCCATGTAATAGGGGGCGAGCCTATTGCCATTCACCGGGCACAAATCCAGACTCCGAGCTGCTACTGAGAATTTCATAGAAAAACCCAATAACACTTTGCTCGACCTGGGGATCGAACCCAAGACCTCTAGCGTAGCAGTCGCGATTGGGACCACTAGACTGACGAGGCAGTCATTGCACCATTGTTAACGAGGCATTGTTAACCTAATAAAATAAGTGGATTTTTTGCATGGGACATATTAATTACTAGAGACTTTTTTTAGAGTACGAAAGATCCTCATGGATCTTCTGGTAGAATGTAGCTCGTAGTAGATCGGACTAATATCGACCAAAATCGCATTTTTTCCCTTGCCATATTATATTATCATGGCCAATGGGAATCATGGCATTCATCTTGTCCGTACTTTTCGTATTTGTGAAAAACTACTAGGGGTCCAAAAAACATAAGAGATAATACTTATGATTCATAAGTACAAGTACATTTTAATTATAATAACATGGTTCCAATGGTATCATCTATTCATAACTGCTTAGATTCCTTTTAAGAAGTTCAGAAGTATTGTATTACTTATATATAATTATTTTAATAATATATAAATATAATGTAATTTGCTGTGCCCTACTGGGTCCACGATTGTTCCTAGCTCCTAAGCATATATGTACCATCTAATATGACATTGTGGAATGCGAATAAATGATATGAATATGAATACCTATACCTAACTGTCGAATATTATAATATCAACCACAGTTAACTCAGCGATAAATCAGCGCGAACGGAAAGTAGTTGTTACATAAGAACGTTTTATTTTCATATTACACAATACACATGCAAGGTGTTGAATACATAAATTTGGCGCCGCCGTTATTTCAATCTAGAAGATTTTTTTGTCCTTTAGATACACATACATAGTCACTCCCGGCGCCGGCGTAGTGATAAGTAGTACCTAACTATTCTTTGTTACAGGAAAAACGGTAATAGGTAAATTCTGACTGATCTTGGTTTGCCTGTGAAGTGGTAACCACCGAAGAATACCGCCTGAAGCCGCATTATATTTATTCGTGGGAAGATAAGATAACATACAACAATTTCATTCAGAGATTATCTAGAAATCCCAGACGTGCTCAGTTTTAAAAGTGCAATTTAACTTGTGTTTAACGTTATAAACAGACAATTATAATTCTGATTGCACAGGATATTACGATGATTAGTTAGCGTTTAGCGAGTTAATGTGTAGTTTTTTTTTCTACTAGCCTAAATCAGTTTAGTTTAACCAATCAACTCGGCGGCTCTGGCTCATGCATGAGTCATACTAATGGCAGATAAGAGTCAACCTGTGTGGCCAATATTGGCAACTATCGCAGATGGGCACACAGCGAAGAGTATAGGAATATATTCACAGCAAGCGACGCACTCCACTGGGTGCCTTGTTGTAGACAAGCATAAAGCATTGCTCCTAACGTGGCTGTCAGATTGGCACGTATAGTTTGGCTTTAGCCTCCAAGTTTTCGCGGATCGAGAAGCACGAAATTGTATACCTATATTTGCTTGAGATTTTGGGAAATACCAACAAAAACAACATCATCGCATCTCTTTGATCGCAGGTAACAACGCGTACCTACACAGCTAGTTATATACAAAGTTTTAGTTAGCTAGCTTGTTTGCAATGCGCAAAGAGAAAAATAAATCTTCTGGTGTTTCAGGTGTCCTAAGTACACAGATGGCACGTCTACTAACGACGTGAACCATAAAAAAAATTGCTCGGGATTTTCTGAGACATGCTGAGTAGCAGCTTCTGCCCCCTATCACATGGGACCCAAACATACCGGCGAAATGTGGGTATATAATTATACATAGCACTCCTCGCCTCCTACCCCTTCGGGTAATACGGGTGAGATGGTACGTTTTTTAGCAGTAACCTGATTCACGTAATTACAACCATAGCGATGTCGCAGCGACTCAATCGTTGAAACAGTTTTCCAGTGTTTGTGAATACTGTGAAGCCAACGTTTTGAACGATTCTTGCCCAACGAACATGTGTAAATACGGTTAAACGATTTTCAATAGGACTACTTCTAAATCCCGGTCCGATCGACGGATTCGTGAATATGAAAACTTTTTCAACGATTATGTCGCTGCGACATCGCTACGGTTTTATTACGTGAATCGGGCTACTGGCCGCAATTACAATTGTGTCCAGTGAATGCTCGTCCTCCGTATTACACGAGACAACATCAGGAAAGTGTGCGACGAAACACCGGAAAAAGTCATCAAATATATGTGGAAATTGACATACTGTGTCACTTTCTCCGGGCAGCAGATGTCCATGAGGATTTATTTCCACACAATGAAAAAGAAGACAGCTTTCGCTGCGGTACGCTGTCTTTCCATTGCTTATAACAGAAAGTTTGAGTCAGTCTTGGACATACAATGGAGATTCAATCATTGCGTTTTAGCAGATATTTTAAATCCCAGTACTCCTAAAATGATTAATGACGACCACACTAATTGATCAAATTCTTATATTATGAGCTACAGATATGTATGTACCGAGCGTATAATTTTCAGCGTTCGATAACCACTGTTATGTCATCACTGAACCGGTTTATTTGTCGGTCAGTTGGACAAACTAGGTATGACCGTAAAAAGGACCTACTGTAATGACATGCTCACTACGTAATTACAAAGTTTGTGCGGCCTCGTGTAGAATGACTCTGACACTTGAGTCAAATATCCTCGACATTTAAAAAAAAAGGACAAAAGCCTTATACAGTGCTCGTTTTAATAAATAATGCTTTTTTGTTATGTCAATGAAGAATATACCACCACGCCTGTATTTCCCGAAGGGTTAGGCAGAGGTATACTTAATGTGCACACAACAGTTCGCCGGTATTTTTAGGTCCCATGTAATAGGGGGCGAGCCTATTGCCATTTATTAGACACAAATCCAGACTCCGAGCTGCTACTGAGAATTTCATAGACAAACCCAAATAACACTTTGCTCGACCTCTAGCGAAGTCTTTCGAAGACCTCTAGCGTAGCAGTTGCGATTGGGACCACTAGACTGACGAGGCAGTCAGCCTAGGAACCTACCTACTTCTGTAAATTTATCTTGATAAATAGATACTACCTCGTAGCCACATACTTATACTTATACGAAGTCTTGGGTTCGATTCGATGTTCGATGTGTATTATAGGGTTTTTCCATGAAATCCCCTATTTCATGAAATCTAAAACAGATTTGTGATGTTTCGGCGAAAATGCTAAGAAAATGATTTTATGATATGGCAATAAATGCTACCTATGTGATATTTTTTGAATGATTGTACAAGGTATGAGGATGTTGACATTACACTGGCGCACCGAAGTGAGACCAATGCAGCTGTATACACGTTTTATTATATTTCAGTCAACCTTATGAGGAAAAAAATGTATGTTTATTAACCTGTTTGAGGACTTGTATTTTTGAGGTTAGCGCTTTAAAAGTTTGCTGGAGGTAGGTAGGTACTTTCGGCACGATTTTTGGGATCGAAATAAGATTGGACATCTTATTTCGATTAATTTCTTTTATTTTAAACAAAAGCTTACTATCAATGTGGGTCGCACATTACTAGTATTCTTGTTAACCCCTCGTACTAAGCTAAATGCTTGTATTACGGGTGGGTTCACATCGGCAGTGCAATGGGTTGGTTTCAAACCATCAACCACATGATCGCAAAACCGACGCCCTAGCCATTAGGCTGCCGCTTCATCATTATTTAGTTGCTTATTTGTCGGGATTAATAATGCCTAGTAGTCACGAAATTATGTACATACTGACCACATCGCTAAAAGTCTAAAACTCTTAGATTATATAAATGTCTATATAGATGGTTATATATGTACTTGTAAATTATTGTGCCGACACGATCAGAAGAATTGAATCTACGCGTCCAGGCCTCAATTAATTTCGATTAAAACTTACACAATTCTGAATTAGCGAATAATTGTGTTCGTCGTGTGTTTGTTCATTAATTTATCGAAGAAACTCTGAACCTCTCGGAATGTCTAATCGCAAGCTAGACGGGGTAGGATAAGGGGCACGAAAATGCTCACCCCGGGGACTTATAGAGAGCCACCCGGGCCCTTCCGGCCCAGCCCTTCCACATTGTACCTCCTACATTTATCACTCATACTAGTTGCCACCAGCTGTAACTACCAGGATCATATGAAAACAGGAAGCTAATCTCACTCGCATTGTATTTAAATGAGCTTTTTATTGAGCTTGCCATTAACAGGGCGGCGGGCGGGTACACACAAATCCAGACGCCAAGCTTCTACTGAGAATTTCATAGAAAAACCCAATAACACTTTGCTCGACCTGGGGATCGAACCCAGGACCTCTAGCGTAGCAATCACACTTAGGACGACTAGAGTAATGAGGCAGTCAACTAAAATAAAAAGAAATAAAAGTCAAATAAAAAGAACTACTCTTAAAATTCGTTCGTCCCTTTTCCTTGTAGATACTGGGATCACATAAAAAGAAAGTGGTTATGGTATAAAATAGCGGGCTGATTTTAGTGAAAAAGCACGAATTTTGAAAAAAGAACACGAAGTCTTACCATAGTATAAATTATATCTGTGGGTCTTACATACCGTAGGTCGCACTTACTTAGTACTAGGATTACATAAACAGAAAGTAATCTCACCTGCAATGGCATCGCGTAGCAGGTATTCGAAGCTGTACTTGGGCAGCCATATCGTAATGGGCAACCTTCTCTTCCATGACTCTATACTGCAGAGCTTCGATGCAGTCCGCCGGAGTCTGCTATGCTGGACATTGCCTGTACAAAGAAATTCGTTAAATTAAGAATAGAAGTAGAAGAAGTCTGATAGTAGATTGGATAATAGAGATTAGATTGGATATATCTACGTTAAACCCGTTATACCTTATACCGTAGTACGCGCGCTGAAAGCTGATTTGGTTTACAACCTTTGACTAATAAAAATCAATGCAAAGAACACGTTGAAAGAAACCTTGTTTATACTAACATGTGTAGTTATGAAACACTGATAAAATGTTTAACCACAATAATTATGCTTACTGATACCTATTATTATCTCAAGCTAATTACAGGAGGTTTAACGTAATTACCTATACTCAAAACGTTTAGGTAGATATTCACTGGTCGTAAGTGGTTGCTGAGCGAAAGGTTCTAATCTCGATTCCCAGATTGGGCAGTGTAGCTGGGATTTATATAAGTAATGCCTAATGGTTAATGGCGATATCGCCCCCTATTATAACAAAAGGGAAAAAAATATTTTAATTTGACAATGCAAACCCGGCAGTACGATTGTGGCCTGCATATTAAGAGACAAGGCCTGTGACTGAGGCCTAACGGCGGGGTAGAAAGTAGAAAGAAATTAAACTACCTGTCAGTAAAATAAGCAGTGTGAATTTTTATCCTATAGATTAGGCTTTATACCTAGTTACAAACTCCACACACTCTCAAGAACTTAATGGATTAAGGAGATTGAGGAGGTATATGCTTTTTGGCCCCGTGAATTATATTGGTCAGAAATGCGTGCCCTGGATTTGAACTCGGTACTCCATGACTTTTACCACTGGGCCAGGCAAAGACTATCCAGGCTATAACACTTTTTGCTGTAGGTAGGTATAGTAATATTGTTGTCGTTTTGAAACAACATCAACTTCATAGACAAGTACCTATTTGTGTATTTATCTGCTACTTAACGCTTTTACCAACCCAAATATAAAATAGATTAAGTACTTGATAATGTTCAAAGCCATCGTAGGGATAGAGATACTTATCATCAATAATTTTGTTTACAAAAGAACTTTGTAACAAACTGCATTCGGAAAATCCCAGGAAACCATAAAACTTCAGAGGAGAAGGATGAAAGGTAACACTGCCTACCTACCATATCTACCTTAGGTCCTTATAATAAGAATATTAGAGGTGAGACTAGAGGTTATAATTTTATCATAGGTACTTACTTTGAAAAAATTACATTTTCAGTAGGTGTTTTAGACAACATCAAGAAAAACAGAGCCCAACCAGAAACAACAAAAACTGAACAACAATTTTGAGAAACCTTACCTACTACAGTATTATTTTCAGACATGGATTCATTTCATGTCTCCAGCTTATGCTGTCAACCTACCTTACTATGCACTGCTACTGCTAGGTAGTCAGTGCTAACTAGCTAGCGTATTAAATAGCATATTATTGTATAGTTTAATTAGCTAAAACAATATTATTCGATTTGAGATGGGTTTAATACAAACTCGAATAAAATCTAAACGAAATAACAAAGTAAACTTAAATCAGTTGATATATTATATTATATTTAATCGCTAACGGAATACAAATTCATTTTCTATTCTATTTTATCTAGAAATAAGATTGACATGAAGCGGATTAAACACCTAAAAACTGAGGTAAGTATTGTATATCAGCAGACTGATTTCAATTTCTATCGAACTAATTTTTAATCTTACAGCAGCAGTAAGGATAAATAAATGAAATTACACATTACCTATAACTTCAATCATTTTCACACAACACAACACAATTTAACTGTAACAAATTCGCGAGTTACATTTCGAAATTCATTTTTATAGCTCGCTCAGTCGTAAAATACGATAAACCCAAAAAATATTCCGCGAACTAAGCAGCCACCTTCTTTAGCGTTAAAAAACGTACTAAGCGCGCAACGCATCGTGGCCATCCAACAGTTGCTTCCTTCAAAATGTTGGCCGGCCAATACCAACGCCCAACATACTTTGAAACACACCACTGTATTCAAGTGTAGCGTGAATAGTCAGCTGCAGGTTGGTCACGTCAGTCAGCCAACATGACCAACAAAGAGTCGTTATTAAATGATCGAATGCTTGTTTCCAATTCAATAACTTAGTCATTGGAGCAATAGATTACAATCGTATTGTTAACAGATCGCGTCGAGAAAAGATTGAATATATCTCCAGCCGAGGCGAGGACTAATAAAAATCAATGATATAAATCAGGACTATCTGCCGGAGTATTATGTTATTGTCTAGCTTTAAAAAGGTCTTAGGTAATTACCCTGAATCCCCCGGTAAACCTTTCCACAAAGAAAGTGAATAGGAAGTTTTTTGAGGAAGGAATTTTTGATTTACGTCTAAATTACCATTAGTTCCCAGTAGTTCAGATATAGGAACACATACCGTCCAGGAATAAAGTACTCAATTCAACGTGTAATGTTCAATAACTGTTAGTTATTTGACACAGCCATTACCAATGACTACTCAGCATTAAATAATACTCGTAGTAAAATAATGGTTCATATACTATGTATATTGTAATCGATAATATTTTAATTTTCAATGTTACGCGTTACTTGCATACCTGTTTCTACTTATGGAAGTATGCTACTGATAACAACAAAGGTACTTAGTTACTATGTTTATAATCATAGAATTCTTTACGATACCTACGTAATTAGTACCGGTTTGTTATAGGTTTCATTTATGCGTATACACGTGTGTTAACCTGTATATTAAGTTGCAATTAAACGGATGTTATTAGGCACCTACATCTATATCGACTACATCAGTTAGGACCTAAGGCAGAACTGTCTCATTAGTCTAATGCTCTTAACCCATTCATTGCCTCCCTAGAAATTAAGTACTTTACCCCCATGCCACCCTAGAAGAGTAAGCTTTTCCGCCAATGCCGCCTTACATTTAGAAGCAGCCGCCCATTGGCGTCCACGGCATCTCGTTAAAGTATTCTTAGCCGCCCATTGGCGTCTTCGGCACGAGTCTATAGATATCGACGTGAGCAATTTTTTTAATCTAGTTTACACACACTGTGCTTTGTTTAAAGAGTAGGTACATAGTTTTCTATTTTGTTTAAGGTAAAACAACGACGATTTAATTAGTCACCGACCCAAATATTGATGAAGTGTGAAAGTAACTAATAAATTATTTATAATAAAGCAAAATCACGAAATATTGATTAAGTGTATATATTTATTGACGATATCAACTAATATTTATGTAAAAAGAACTAAAACATACTATAAACTAATAATTAATCATATTTTAAAAGATGTTATTAAAAAGTCAGAGGTGCTCAACCTTTCTTATATTTTCTTTGAATATTATTTTAATGTATATTTTATTTATTATTTTTTATAAATTTTATATGAGTTTATCACACGTTTGTGCATGCACACACACGTTTAGTTAAATTAAATTCTTAAAAATAAAATATAAATAAGTATTCCAACCCTAATTTTTTAAATAAGTAGGTATGTAAGTATTTGAATGCTTTTATTTTTAAACGATACCCGACACTAGGATTTTCTCCTGTATTACGGGTGCTTTTACAAACGCAAAATCTCACATATCTACACAAACACCTAGACCTGGGACAACTATTTGTATATCATAATACTTACATCTTTTTTATTTTACATTTGCTCCTTATGGAAATTGAACTCACAACAAGTGGCGCAGAAGCCCATCGCTCTGCCGCTACGCCAAACGTGTAGTTTTTACATTGTTGGTACGGGAGTAAAATGAAAAGAAATTTCAATTAACGTTTTTTTATTAAAATCACAACCTAACACAATAACAATAACATTTTACAAAAATATTAAAAAATAAAGACAATACCTGTAGCTATTACTTTAATTAAAATTTGTTTCGTTCTTAAGCCATACCTTCACCGTAATCAGTAGGAACTATCCAAAGTTTAGGTGTTATGCGCAATATGCGGCCCACCGTACATAACATACATTAAGGCAATTTTCGAAAGTAGTTTGCTTAGAATCAACTAGCTACTAAATCATTTTCACAAGGGAAATAAAAAAAAATCGCTTCTGCATAGAACTCACGACTTTGGGTCTAATTTCGTAGTAGTAGCCAATTCTGGACAAACTAGGTACATACATACTCTCGATTTCGTGGATTCGTTACACGTTTTACTTATAATTAACTAACATTTTAATAAAAACCATAAACTTTCTGGACATACATTTCTATAGAGCACAAATCAATAGCGATGGAAGGGTTTGAAACAATCGAGACAAAGTCCTGGTTGGTCAGGGCAGTTAGGGCAATAGAATATTGTATCGACTCGTTTCTTCTGTTTTGCACAATGTCGGCACTTTTTTCTTTTTGCACGACGACTATTAGGTTGTTTCTCTATCTGTTTTGGAAAATGTATAGGATACATTGATAATGGCATTTCTTCATCAGGCTGTATTGGCGGCAATAAATTTTCTAAAATTTTTTGTCGGAAATCGTATAAACTGATGTTATTATTGACTTTAAACTTATATAATTGAAATGAATTTACTAAACATACTTGAATCAAATGTATGATTACTTTTTTGTACCACCTTATTGTTTTGTGCTCGCTATTATAATATGCTAATAGTTGGTCATGTTTATCAACATTTCGCATATATTTATTATATTCTACAATAGCTCGCGGTTTTAAAGAAGTGCTATTCCTACTACGGTTTCTTACTTGTATAAAATCGCAATTATGCTCGCTTGATAGGAACAGCACTTCGCGTTTGTCCATCCATTTGGATAAAGTAATCTTATGATTATCATGGACTATGATACTCTCGCCCTTTTTTATTTTAGTTTTTAATAATGTTTTCGGATTTCCTTCCCTATTTATTTTGAGGGTCCCAGTACATAATGTACCATTATTTAACAATTCTCTTGCGAGAGGTACACTGCAGTAAAAATTGTCTAAATATAGCGAGTGGCCAGTGTTTTTAAGGCCTTCCATTAATAAATTTACAACTTTATTAGTGTGCCCACGACCAGAAACTAAAGGATCCTGGGGCCCAGCATATAAGTGCATTTTATAAATTATGCCTAAGTTGTCCGCTAAATTATAAAATTTGAGGCCATATCCGCTTGCTTTTGACTTCATATATTGACGGTAGCTTAGCCTACCTCGCCACAACATCAAAGACTCGTCGATGGCAATTTCTCTCGTGGGATAGTAAATATCTTTCATATTTTTATTTATTTTATCGATTAGGGTTTTAATTTTATTCAAGCTCGCATTCCCCTGTAAATTTTGCACGTTTAAGGCTCTCATTATATTCAGAAAAGTATTTCTAGACATATATTTTCTAAAAATGTCATTTTTGTACAAATAATGTGTTTTCCAATAGTCAACAATCCTGTTATATTTAATTGTGCCCATGTGAATGATCAATGCTATAAAAGTCTTTAATGTACCCATGTCTATTGGTCGCCACTCTTTCATTTGACAATATGTACCGGAAGCCATGTTTTTTTACTCCTCGCCACGCTGATTAGTGCAAGTTAACATTAAATTCATAATTGAGGGACATAAAATCAACCAAAAAAAGTCGACAGGTTCTTCTCCCACTTCTACTTTAAGCCCCGGATTGCCAGAAAAATCCAAATGAATAGCATCCGGTGCATTGCCATAATGCCATTCCTCAGCCAAATTTTCCTCAGTATCACTATCTAATAGAGGATCAATATCTTGCGGCATCTGATCAAATGAGTCATGGATGGCTGCGAAGTCCTGATTTTCATTATCTAGGATGTCGTCGACGTCATCTACCAGTGCACCGTAAAGTTCGTCGTATGACAAGGTCTCGGTGTTGACAGTATGTACAACTTCCTCGTTTGCAATGTAGGCACCCTCCCACGTCGCCAACGTTTCATATATCTCATCGCGAGAGGTAGATGGCTGAGGTTCCATTGTTGATCTGAAATAACATTTTCATTTACGATATGATTTAGCATCCTTCAGACTTCACTTGGGCTGACCCAAGGGGTCGTCATAAAAGTACTAAAAATAATATTTTTCTACAGATACACATTAAGAATTTGCAGTCTTACGTGTCCGACTCAATCAAATAAACTGATTTTTTTTCCTAATCCCGATACCCCGAACCACCAGACATTACCCAGGCTTCTCTACACATTTTTATCTCTCTTTGTATCTATTATATACTAACTTCTGCCCGCGGCTTCGCTCCCGTGGAATTCGGTCTGTCATCACATCCCACGGGAACGGGATAAAAAGTATCTATGTCTGTCTCCTGGTTCTAAGCTACCTCTCCACCAATTTTCAGCCAAATCAGTTTAGCCGTTCTTAAGTTATAAATAGTGTAACGACTTTCTTTTATATATATAGATATTTGTACCTCACCCATGTTCCCATGCAAAAAGAAAGCATCATAAAGGGATACGACTGGAGTGTGAAAATTACCGCATCATTCGCTATGTGCTCTTTCTGTGATAATCATAAGGCGTAGTGGGCGTTTTCATAAGAATCATAACACGAAATCCGCGATGTGTATGTTTTACAGTGGCCACGAAGCGTTGTGAGCTGCCTTTTTTTCGCTCAATGAGCCATTTTGGTCTTTGAGCGTAACATATACATATTTTTCTCTAAAATTATTCGAATAGAACCATTTAAAAAAACGGATTAGGAGTTTTTAAGTTTATCCATTACAAACAAACATACAAAAAAAAACAAATATATTCTCTTATTATTTTCGGAAATTATCACAATAAATAATTAAATAATAAGCCAATAAGCCTTTTTGTAACATAAAATGCTAATATGTATGTACCTATACCATACATTTTTATTTGACTCCAAGAAAGTATCATATACACTGCTGAATGTTTTAGGTGTCTGAGCCTTACGAACACATAATTATAGTTTTGAAATACTTTCATATGTAACACTATATTATATATCAAGCCTCAGAAAGAATATTGAGTGCATTCAAGGTAGGTAATACACACAAACACTACTCAAAGCCCGAAATTTTGTCTTTCACAAAATAAAGTAAGTCTGCGAGCTCTGTCTCTCTCACGTGAAATTTCATTTTACATGTCAAAATGTTTAAAAATGTTCTGAAAAATGTTTCTTTCGCTCACTATTATACGTCATTGGCATGGCTCGATATAAGTACGTGTAACTGAATAAGCACAAGCCCTTGAATATATCAATTAGAATATCGAGTTATAATTATTATAATAACGAAACCCTAGTCATTGATTCACAAACAATATGTACAAATAGGTTTCAGTTTTCCATAACTAGAGTACCTATCAGATTGATGTATCAGAGGGACGTAGTTTCAGGTAGGTATTGTAATGTAACGTAAAATCTTTTCGGGAAACATGAACACATATTAAAACCCACTGTAATCGATTCAGCAGTCGATTATGAACAAAACACTTTCAGGTCTTGTACTTATTCTCTTACAGGTGGTATAAAAACAATAAAAATATAACTTACCAGGTAATTCCGGTCACAATCCTTCACAAAGTATTATTGCACAGTTAAGTGACACAGAACACTGCACAAATAAAGCGTCTATACACAAAATTGGTATGCGCGGGATATGGAAGTTCATAGGCAACGGCAGGAATTAGGCAGAGGAGAAGTTCTCAACTCGATGCACTAAATCAGGCAGGGCGGCCAAAGAATATCCAAGTCACTCAGCGAAACTAGAGCTGTGATCACCACAAACGTCAAGTTGCGAGTGAAAGGGTTCCAAGGGGAATCTTCTAGTTTCCCACGATCGGCAAAATTACTAATAAACATCGTAAATCATCATCCCGACAAAGCTTTAAAATGCACGTGTTAAGTTGGCGGCTTTTTGTTTATTTAGCAACAATAAAAACCATGTTAACATTTTGACAAAAGACGGATTATGAGTACAGAAAACAATGAGACCACTCACCGCACGGTTCTTTTGTTTTAATTGTTAACCATAATATTATTATGTTTTATCTAAGGCTTAGCTACTTGTTATTTTTTTAAAGGTACTTCTATTCCAAAAATATATATATTATTTTGATACCTACGCCATAATTTAGATTTAACATTATTATATATATAGGTACATAAACCATTATATGTCCCACTGCTGAACACGGGTCTCCTCGCACAATGAGAGGGATTAGGCTATAGTGCACCATGCTATCCTGATGCGGGTTGGCAGACTTCACACGCCGTCGAGAGAATCTCTCAGGCATGCAGGTTTCCTCATGATGTTTCCTTCACCGTTTAAGCGCGTGATAATTAACTATCAATACGCACATTACTTCGAAAAGTCAGAGGTGCGTGCCTTGGATTTGAACTCAAGACCAATGGTCATATAACACTAGGCTATCACTGCTAGATTTAACATATTTTCCGAAAATACGTACCCAACAAGCTGAGTAACTTGTGGTAAGGCTGATTTCCATGGTTATTATTTTAGGGTTCCATAACAGTTACTTCAGGCCTACGAAATAATACTGAAGGACATGTTTATCAAGTAGAGGATCACCTGTAAAAATATTGAATACAATTTTTTTTTCATACAACCTAATTCATTTGATTTCATGTGCTTACAGGTTACAATTTATTTCTCCCTTTCAAATGCCGCTATTACTTTGTGCTGGTACAATACGCACCATACTACGCGTAGTACAGTACTTACAGGTACAGTACTTTTACAGGTACTTCATACGCCCTTATAGTATTATTTCGGAATTCTGTTATAAGTTGTGTATCTTGGGACAACTCAGATACGGCTACATAATCCCAAACTAGGCAGAGCCTATGGCAACCAGATAACTTATAAACATACCTCCTAAATACAATAATTAATTCACTTTGAGTCTCACGACACTTCATATAATAAAAATATAAAAAGTTTAGGTTTCAGGATACCCCAAAGAGCCAGACATGTTTGTAATACAACACTGAAACAACATTATCCTCCTTCCGAAATCGGGTAATCCAGAGCCACTAGGTAATTACCTTTATTAAGAATTTATCAAAATGACAACACGATTGGCGTAGTGGCTGAGCGATCGGCTTCTACACACATGTTGTGAGTTCGATTCCCGCACGGAACAAACAGGTAGGTAACTACCTGTTTGTTATGTGCGGGGATCGAAACACTTAGATCCAGAATAATCCGGATCTTAGTGTTTGTGTGTGTGTGTGATGTTTTGTGTTTTTAAATGCACCCACGATACAGGAAACAATCCTAATGTGTCAACGTTTAAAAAAAACAAATATCATAACAACAATAAAACTGTTTAAAAAAGTTAAAATGTTGGTAATCTCTGAAAATACATGAGACGCCTATGGGCGGCTTCGGCATGTAAGTTAAGAATTAGTTTTTTTCAAAACCTTAGATATCTACAAACCGTTTTGGCTATGCATTAATTATAGTAAAATTAATCATTTACAAAAATCTCAATTCTTTTTATTGATTTTTGGCCTAGATAAATAAGTTTGAAATCAAGGCGCCGATGGGCGGCCTCGGCATGTAGCATTAAGATATTTTGGACGCCGAAAGGCGGCCTCGGCATTTGAGTATAAGATATTTCAGACGCCGATAGGCGGCCTCAGCATTGAATGGGTTAACCTGCTACGGTGAAATTCTCAGTTAATACCGGCGAACTGTTGTTGTATATGCACGTGCACTGCTTTCTGAGCATATAAATAAAAACATCGAAAATATTATGTGTCGTTGAGCTCAGTTCTACCAAGGTAGGCAATCAAATCTTATATTCTCCTGAGACTTCTGGGGAAGAACACGGCGCACTAACGTCTCGGTTCATTCGTAGATGGTAGGTATTCCTATGGAGCTTGGAGATCATGCAACGTCCTACAATCACCTATAGGGGAGAGACTTGGCAAACATCATTTCCTGCCCAAGTTACCCACTCACCCACCTCTTCGCTCTCACCCGACCATGGCTGGAGGAAGAGATAATCATCGATTGCAGCATCGGTAAAACGGTAAAGGAATACCGTCGTAGACCTTCACGCCTTTTTTTTGTGCGTGTGGAAATCCTCATGGACTTCCGCCGCTCGGGGAGGCGACGGGGCGTGTCGGACTCCAACCAGAGTGGGTGACCTACCGACTAAAACCACACGGTGTTCCCTCTCGCACCTGCGTCGGGGGCTTCGGGAACTATAAATTAGTCCGCGGCCCCCGACTGGTGATGTGACCGGGGGAGTCAAAACTCCCCCTACGTCCTAGAGGGGCCCGTCCGCCGCCTCGGGTCCTGTCCCGAACATGAAACGGGGTTCTGGCGGACTTCCCCGCATCCGCCGCCCCGGACCTCGGCCGCAGAGGGTAGGGAGAGCGGCGCATCATAATACCGACATACCTCTCCCCCTGCGGCCCCCCCGTGTCCGCAGTCCTGCGGCAGGCAGGGAGAGCGGCGCACCGTGATACCGGCACTCCTCTCCCGCCGCGGCCCCGTAAACCTTCAGCCGCAGTGTCGCTAATGTGTTGCATTAGCGACACTGCGGCCCGCCTCCCATACGACACCGCAACCTACAGTGGCCGCTCCACTGCGGGCTTCCTGGTCATAGCCCGCAGGAGCAGCGCCCGCCCCGGGGTTCCCCGCCGCGACAAGACGAGAACCCCAATAGGGGGGGGGGGGGGACCTTCACGCCTAGGACAACCTAAGTTCTAGCAATTAGAACGTTAAGTCATTATGAAAAGTAAATTGCTCCGTTACTTAGAAAAAAACAAAAGCAACGTGGAAATTATAAAGTCTAGTTGCATTTTAATTAATCTTTTTAAGCTAAGTTAGATCTAGCGAATAATTTTCGAATAAAATAAGTATTATAAGACAAGGTAACCCTCTCGAGTATCCAAACAATAAATTGTAGGTCTGTTCTACTGTCTGTTATTGGGCCTTGATGAGTTAAAGGGTATCTATGGTTAAAATATTATTGCCTCAATAAGTAAGAAGCGAGCTACCAGACTCGAGAAAAGAAAAGTGCGCTGTCAAAATCCTGTCTGCTCTCTTTATAGGTATGCGTGTGTGTCACTGTGCATCGCGCAGGTCTGCGTCTCTTCACCGCTCCGCACTATAGCTACGAATAATGGACTGGCGTAGATATATATTAATAAAATAAAAGAATCAAACATCTACCTACTCCTTTCTGCAGCCAAGAAGAGCAATCAATATCGCCAGTCTGTTTTGACTTTCACTCATGGCTGTCGTCGGTTAGTGGGCATCATGGTAAATGAATTAATGGCAATGCGAGGGTTAGAATACAAAACAGTAGCATTTCGTTTTCCAAGCCAAATATTTGAGAGATTTAATAGCGACCAGCATCGCTCGCAGAGTTCCTGGTTAGGCTAATAAAAAAAAAACGGCTGGGCCGATTTTGACGAAATTTTTAGGGAAACTTCAGATTAGCTCAGATTCATCCAGTTTGGTATGGATCGGATAAATAAAACAGATACCACAGGGCACAGTTAGCATACCTACTATAAAATTATAAATAAGTCTTCTTTTATATACATACCTACATACATCGTCTGGCCAAGGTCTTTGACACATGGCATTAAAGGGCGGTGTTATAATACAAAGTATTCTCAATTTAATATTAAAACATTTTATTATACTTACACTTCAAATATGAAAATCATTCCTCTTTATTTTTTTTACAAAATCATGCACATTGTAATGTTTGTAGAAGGTATGTTACAGTTTACTGAAATAGTTTATCTATATTGTCAGACAGACAAATAGATTAAACAATAAAACATAAGATTGTAATGTTTAAAAGAATATGTTGGCTTAGAACTTATGACTTGTATGAGTTTAATTCTAAAAGAAACTATTTATACTGTTTGTTGACTTTGTCTGTGAATATAAATAAATACAGTTATTAAAGCCTCATTACTATAGTTGAGAGAATAATTAAGTAATAATTAAGTAGAGAGAAGAGAGGAATTAATTGAATTGTAACTCTAGCCAGTTTATTTTAGAACTGAATAGACATAGAGCATATTGTTCTGAGACACTTTATGTAAATAATTAAACGGCGAGACAAATTTATGAAAGGTTAATAACATAAGTACTTACCTAATAAACAATGGTACAATATTGGCTAATTTTAAAAAAGCTAAAAAATATGTTTCTTTAAAATACTTTTTGCAATGAAGTATCAGTTTGCTAGCAACAGGCCTTGCCAAAAATTACAGAAAAACCTATACAATTTATTATTATTAAGAATGACATTTATTTGACATTCTAAAAAAACTTCAAACTACATCCTTCATCATCAGCTGCTTGTAGCTCTAAGAGACCTAACAACTTTGGTTTATTTACAAAATGTCTTCATCTTTCATTAAGAGTTCAGTTGTTCTTGGCTGCAGAACAATTGGCACTGCTCTGTGCATTCTGCTTCCTGTTTAGCATCTTGATATGACTTGCCAAGGGGTAATGATCATAAAAAGAGTTCTTTAATTTTTCTCTTCACAGTGCCCTAGGAACATGATATTCATATTGAAAAAGGTTGTAAGGTTGAAATAAAGAGATTTAAAAGGGTTATAGACTGGAAATTAGGAATTTTTTTTTATACATAAATGTTGATCTCTCTTTATCAGGAGGATGTATATAGAACAACTTCGAAAGAGTAATTTATTTGTAACTGGCAACATGTAACAGATTTTGATTTTGTTCCTGATGTCCCATCTTTCAAATAATAATGGTATTTAAATATTTTTTGGTTAAAGTAACATCATGTTGAGAAAAGTTGCAAAATCTGATTTAATTTGGATGTCATATAATAAAATTAAATATATATGTCATCCAAATTAAACCAGCTTTTGTAGTGTACCAATGGCTCACGGCTGGGTGCAGCCACGGGCTGCCACGCGCAGCTTGAACCCTAATTACAGATCTAAATAATAATTATTGCAATTTAAGTTAGTTGGAATGCAAAATTAATAGGATTAAGCTTTGATTATCTTGTGTGTCACACTCCAATACGTAATAACAAACAAACAAAAGCAGGGTATAGATGGACTAGATGAATTAAATTGCTGGTTTTCTTGAGCCAATACAGGCTGGATGAATTATGGATGATCTTACTATCGCATAAAAGAGGTTATCCTAACACACTGACAGATAACCTAACTAGTTGTAGAGAAACAAAAAGTATGACTGTTGTTTGTATATACCCACTTACTGATTATAATATCTGTTCAATACCTATTTGTTAACAAAAAATATTTGAGAAACTATGATAGTTTTAAAATCGAACTTTTACTTCTAAATGACATTACTATATCGCACAATTAAATTTGATTGATGCTTGATGCCATATTTTCGCGCTTCAAGTTAGTTGCTCCTTTGAGAAATACAAGACACCTTTATTAAAATGTTTAAATAGTATTCATGGTAAATAGAGGATATTATTTTAATCTACAGATAGACATACATGGTTGGACTACTGAATCACCAGAATGCCTACTGTTATTAAAAGTATTATATTAAGTCTTTTACATACCCAAGAGCGGTCTCCGAGGATCGTCAGCATCCATTTTCAGTTCGTCATAGGATCACTGAGCACGTGACGCCTTTACATTTGTGTCGTTTGAATAATCTTATCAATAATGATAGAAATTACACATACATTATTTTGTTATTGTTTACAAGTTGATGCCAGCTTTAACCTTTTGTGTTGACATGTCAATGACATATTGTTGACAGCGTCACATTGACGTTTTGCGAGCACTGACAGATGTTGCGTTTGGATATTCATTTCTTCTTTGTTCTGTGTAAATCTTTTTAACGCCCGCAACACGTTTCTTATTTTAAAATAAAAAATAATATAATACATGATTTTTGGGTTTCCCTTTTTTATTTTTACGTCTTTTATACTTAAATCGTTTTTATTTTTATTGTCTTCAAACTTTTGTCAATAACCCAAGATATCACTAGCTATGTATTTATGGTATTTAATTAACTGATGGACACCGCATACACTTCGACACATACATTACAATTTATGCGCAACATAATGATGGGCACTCGATTCGTTATCCTAACAAACGATAACCGCAACGGTACTAATACTACTAATAATACTAATAACTACCTACTAATTAACTATCAATAGTCAAAACATCATAATTATATGTAGCATCAATAATCTGGACTGTAAGTAGGTCGTGCGTGAGGCCTGGATCCTATAGATAACCCAGGGCGGGGGCCACATTCTACCGACTGTAACCGGTGCGATTCTCTTTTATGACATGTTTATAAATCTCCAAATGTCATCTTGCATAATGTGTCTAATATGTACATAGTTACACCGTTACACGCATCGAAGCTTCTTTTTGGAGCAAATGGCAAATCCATAAAGATTCAAGCATTCTTGGTGGCAAAAAAATTATGTCCTAGAACTAGAAGCGCCTTAACTTTCGTAAAACGCAAAGACACGTAGCGACGTCGTTGTAACGTTGTAACGTTGTAAGTCCGACGCTGGGCTTAGATATTATTATTTAAGAGGTATTGTTTCCAGTTTTTGTTATCCTCAGGTTCAAAATATTAGTTCAGATCAGTATGGATAAATAATAATAATATCTTTTTTATTATGTATTTGTAAAAATATTGAAAGATATTCAAAGAAATATGTACCAATTAAAATTAATGGAAAATAGTTAATATTTTTATTCAGAAATTATATTTTGCTTAAAATAATAAAACATGGTAATATAAAGTATAAATAGGATATAGTATATAACATGTGGAAGGCTTAGGTCCAGCTGTGGACGAGTTTAATAAAATTTCATCAAATAGTCCCAGCCGTTTTGGAGTCCCTACGGAACATACACACATCAATTTTTATATACTATGTAAATACTTCTTCGGTGTACAGTGTGTGTTCAGTGTAGTATACTTCATTGATAGGAGAGATAAATCCTCCATGAATCATCTTGACCTTTAATGATAAGATGATAATAATGGTACCTACCAATCTACCCTAAATTGGAAGGAATACAAATTCAATTATGAATAATAAATGAAAAGGGTACATTATACAACTATCGTAATTTAAACATTGATAAAAGAAAATGTAAGTGAATTCGGTTCATAGTCAATAGTTATAGTTATTATAGCCATGCCCAAACTTTTTGTTGTACAGTATGTTATTGTACCTACCTACTGCTGACAGCTGGCCCGAAAGAGTGGGATGGTTCTGTTTAATAATTACTAGAATGGCATCCCTCTTCCACAAGCTAAAAATTATCGTGGACCAGGTAAAGTTAGCTGGGCTTGGAAACAAACGAAGATAACGAAAGTTTGTTTAAAAACAAAAGCACATCCATCCTAAACAAAGATGATGTTAACGATTTACGATACGTTATTAATAATATTAGGTATTTAATAATAGGTAGAAAATATTATTTACAATCAATCCGTCTTAAAGTACCTACTTACCCAATACCAGGGAGACATAACAAAGATTAAGGGCACTCCAGAGCCAGGATCGCAGTGTGTAAGTGTATAATATTTTTAAGTTGTGGAACAGAGAGAGTGTTATTAAAACTGAAGAGCGCCATCTCTCTTTGACAAGTCACAAAATCGCATAGGTATAAGAAATAAATGAAACGAACACAAGTTGATTGGATTCTGTGTAGCTGTTCCTTTAGAACTTGGGATAGTTGTCAGATTACATAATACTCCGAGTCTGGATTTGTGCCCGGTTATAGCAATAGATTCGCCCCATTTTACGTGGGACATAAACATACCGGCGAGGTGTGTACGTTAGTACACCTCTATTTAACCCTTCGGGGAATATAGACGTGATGGTATGATATTTTGTTTAATCCAAAGTTTATCGTAACAAACACGTTTGTTGATTTAGGTACATTCTGACATAATTTTATTTTTCGTAGGAAAATTTCTTACTTAACTGACCAAGACCTAATAATAACTTCAAATATTTATCTGCGAAGTTGAAGTGGGAGTGGGCGGGTCACGTTTATAGAATGCATCCGGAACGGTGGGCCAGGATAGCCACGGAGTGGATCCCGTCGCCGCCGGAGTAGACCCAGAAAGCGCTGGCGAGGCGATTTGGATGCGTTTATGGCTGACTGGCAGGAGAAAGCGATAGGCAGGAGCACGTGGAATGGTATGGGGGAGACCTTTGCCCAGCAGTGGGACAGTATAGGTTAAAAAAAAATACTTATTACCGAAAGCATTTACTTAACTATGAAATCTGATAAGAGTTGAGAGTAGGTACATAACCTTTTCAAATGGTACCTAAAATAATGTACATAGTATATTTAGTTACGCCTTGGTTCTTATAACTAAGTTTAATTTTTTATAGATTTCCGAACCACCTAATTACTGAATAAGGTAAATGGCAATTTAAACTCGCCTCGTCGCGTTATGATAATTACCTAGCAATTAAATACATAATTATACATGGGTATATAAGTTACAAACAAAACATCTCCGCCGTCCGCTGTGCGCCTGGTGTAAAGGTTCCGCGTGTTGCATCAGACCATTCATGAGTTTCTGCGGTTCTGCTATCCCCCATAACTTATTTATAGCGGCTTCCATGACTTGTAGGTTGTAACTACCTACTTAAATACACTTTTTGATCATCAAGCGTAGTAGTAACAATATAGTTCCCGCCATTTTTGTCCAGGCTGGGCCTTGACCTTCCCTTTTAAACCAGACTTTCAATAAGAGTTCAATACAACGTTCTGCTATATCAAAATGGCCATGGTAAGATTTATGCCTAAAGATGATGATTTTTGAATTAGGACAAATGATAATCAGGCAATCATAATGTGCACAATTTCATGATAATCATCTTCCTGGCTGCTAATTTATCTAATCAACCACCTTAAAAATAAGACTAAGTAAGACATAAAAATTTGAAGCCTGTTAATAATTTCTAAAAGACGCAGTCAATGACATGAGCTCCTCGTATACTTCTGTATTATGTAAGACTTCTTAAACTTCCACTTCTTCTATAAATATTTTTAATGCATTGTAAAGGTAAACGGTATTAAGTTTTAACAAGTATTTATATTTTTATTTAATTAATATTCATTAATGGCGCCAATCACCTTATTTATAACTTTAAGCCGTAATTACACAAATGAATTCACAAAGGCCATTTCTCTCTAGTGCAAATCGTCACAGTGTTGCATCAGACATAGTTTTGGTTCTAATCGCTACATCGGCAACTTGCACGCCTTCACGCTAAGCGCATTTATTTACATTTAGATGCATCTGTAAATACTTTGTGGATTTCATCAGATTATAAGATAATAATAATTTTTGGAAAACAAAAACTTTGATATTTTTTCCTAGGTATGAAAATATTTTATAGTTATTGTACCAACATCCATAGACATTGGTATACCCGGCTTTTGGGTCCATTGGGCCAAAACCAATTATATTCTTATCAACGCGGTTGGTCAACATCAGCTTTTCATTAACATCAGCCTCTATCAGTGCACTGCTGGACGCAGACAGTCTTTTATTATGCCAAAAAAAGGTATTTGCTCAATTTCATCTTTCATATTGTCGCTTACACTGCCTCATCTCAGCGAATACAGGTTATTGAATCTAGGTGCCTATTTGGTGCCTAGGTACTTATTTGTGGATTTTATAAATAAAGGACCGTGAGAAAATTGCCACTATTGTAGAACGAACCTAGTTGAAACTAGATAAGGACAACAACATTGTTTATATTGCTGTCTCTTACATATAGCGGAAGGTGTCTATTGAAAGGTGCTTGGCTTGTTTCGTCATGCATAGGTAGTAACCACTTTATGTGGGTCTCTCCTTAATGCCCTTTTCTATTAGCACTGTAGGCCAAGACACTACATATTAGAGCTCATTGTGAATTCGCTACCAGGGTCGCAGCAATATGTTAGTTGATCTAGGACAACCAGATCAAGAATTTGCAAAAAGCTTCGGCCCTTTTACGAAATTTCCTGTTCATAAGTTTTTGAATTCTTGGGATTTTATACTTACTTACCTACTCTTAAATGGTGTATATAGGTACATAGTACTTACATAAGGAAAACCTTGAAAGATATATTTTTAGGTTTGATGTGTTTTATAATTTATTGACTAAAAATTTCTACTTTATCCTTTCCAAATTGTAACCAACTCATAAATTAAGACAATTACGTAAGTGACATAAGGTCACTTTGCATTATCATCAAATTGCAACAATGTTATGAACCAGATGATTGACTAATGAGATTAAAAATGGGTCACGTACAAAATATTTTTGTCAACTTGTTTGTTACAGTAACTATCATTGTCCTAATTAAGAAATTACGAATATACAGACGCATGAACTTAATTAAAAAATACGAGGATTTAAGAAAAAAAACCTCATTTTTTAGAATAAGTTAGTACCTAAGTACTTCATGTTTCAACGCCAAAATTAAAGAAAACGCATTAAGTACACATTATTGATACTATGTTTTGCTGCGGCATGCGTTTGAGCCGATTATAAATATAACCGCATTGCGCATGCGTCAACCGCATTTGCTTACCAAACTTACTCCAGTGAGGTCGTGATCTGAAGCGTCATAAAAGTTTAAGTTATCGACAAAAGCATAGGAAGAACAAGTGCATTTTTTGGTGTTATTGTTAATGAACAAGTGTTTCGAGCAGAAAGGTTAGTTCAAAGTTCCTATATTTTATCTGCGTATACAATTTGTGAATAAAAAACAAATTAAATAATAATCAAAACATCACTATTATCATCATCATATCATCATCAACAACTGGGTATACCTGGGTATAAATATTGTGGTATAGACTTCCCTTTTGTAATTTTTTTGTTTTTTTCATAAAATACCATCACACCTGTATTCCCCGAAGGGTTAGACAGAGGTGTACTAATGACTATAACTACTAACTACTCACACTTTGCCGTTATGTTTAGGTCCCATGTAGTAGGGAGCGAGCCTATTGCGATTAACCGGGAACAAATAGCTCAGGGTCTAGCCCTGAGCTACTACTAAGAATTTCATAGAAAAACTCAATAACACCTTGCTCCAACTGGGAATCGAACCCAGACCTCTATCGTAGCAGTCGCGCTTGGGATCACTAGACTTATGAGGCAGCTTAGTTTAATTTATATTTGATAGGAATTATTTATTTTGCGCAGGAGAGCGGAGATTAAGACCATCTAATATCCACCAAGAGAATGATTGACTATCTCCAATTTAAATATTACACTCAAAATAATTTAACTACGTTACGTTGAGTTTTGGAGACAGAACCATACAAAGCTGCATTTTATGCCATACAAAGCTACAGTGATAGGAATAAGTTCAAAATGCGGATCAAGCCAGAATCATCTGAATAAGACATTTCTATCATTGTGTAGGTATCAGTAATTAAACGCAGTTTATATTAGAATAGTGCATGATCATGAGTAGATTTAAACTAGGTACCTACTAGTAAGGATGGAAATGTATCCAAATACCTAATATAGCTCTTGTTAGCCGCTTTTCTTTCACGATAAAAACTTCCGAAAATACGATCAACCTTTATTATTCAGAGGTGTTATTACAAAATTTACGTCATCACGATCGACGTATCATATCTATATTTGATCGACGTCATAGTTCAATGTCTGATCAACGTCGATCGCGATCATAATATGACGAATGTCACGAATCCCATGGCCGTACCTATAGGGCGAGGGCAGACAAGGGCGCTGTTTAGTTGGAACGCACGGCTAATCATCAAGCTATAAAAAAACCAGTTTAAGCTGGCCTCTTATTGTATGGGAAGTCTATACAATGCGAGATCCGCTTAAACTGGTTTAGTATAGGTTGACCTGTAGCCGTGTGTATGAGTCCTATAGATATACTCTGCCGCCTCCCCAGGTGGCGGACGATAAATACGATGATCATATACGATGATTTTACGGTACTATAAAAAAAATTGTAGGTCTCTCAATTTGAGGAAGGCAAAGACTATTAATTTTTAATTACTATGATCCTGGCACACAAATTTCTGTTCATCTACTTACTAACGTAGTTTTCTTGGGTGTAGGCTAGAATATGGGACATATGTCCCAACAGTTGATTTCATATTCTAGCTGCACCCAAGACCCATAGGTCAGAGATGGCCTTACAAAACGAAGTGCCTAGTTAATCTTTACCTATACCAAAGCGGGGCGGACTCACAACATAAATGTGTATAAAATATTTGTTTATCTTGTAGTACCAAGGGGCAACGACCCGTCCTCTCCCGGTAACATAACCTAAGATTATAGATATTATGTTTGAACTGTAAGACCTGCTTCACCAACGGATCAGAGATCATTAAACTGGAGATAATGGCTAAACACAAGGATACATGAGTATACTTAGATGGACTATTTGGATTTTCTTACTCAGGCAGGTACGCACGGCTACAGTAGCCGCTGTCAATTTGGCTTTAGAATTATAGTCTTCTAAAATCCCTTATTTTTCTATAAGTAGGTACACTAACACTTATTTGAAGCGTAGTGTAACCTCATATACTAAGAGCATAGGTACTACGTAAATAGAGTAACGTCACGATTTTGCATTGTCTCCACGTTACGCTTCTAAAAAAGTTCAATTGTTACCTCACTACAATAGAAATGCAAAGCGTGAAATGCGTTTTATATTTTTTCCGAACGAATTTAATGAACTGCTTAGTTACAAATAGTGCCACCACTGCATCATAAATTATACAAGAGTGAATGGCCTAATTGGAAATTTGATTTTCGATACCTACCCGAATGCAGATATCAGCTATCAGTGACGTCGAAAACTTGCAATGCGCTGTCTGCCAGTAACTAGTTCAAGTCACTGTGTATCTAGCTGCACATTTTCATTGAACTTTTAACCTAAGACAAAGTGACAGCTCTTACAAGCTCGTAGCAACTTACTTAGCTAGTCAAATGACGTTATTAGTCGTGTGTGTTTCGTCAGGCTGGGCGAGAGCCAGACATATTGAGCATTGATGCCAAGACATCGATCTCAGTCATTTTAAGATATTAAATTAAGATCTTTTATATTCTCTTCTTGTGATTAAAGTTTTTGACAGTTGAAGGTCTTAATTAGACATCACAAGTGTAAATTTCATTGACGAAGAACAGGTAAATAAGTTTTTGTATTTCTTGTGTGGTATGGAAGAGATAGGCCCAATACAAATCTTCTTAATGATGAATTTTATCAACTAATTTTATTCTAGCATAGCATTGTATTTTTTATTTATTTTATACACCGATTATTTTTGTACTTATATCACGTATGTTATTTCAATACCTTGGGAATTTCCCAAAATCCTTCTTGACGATCTATCTGCCGAACTTCAAGCTTCTAGGCTTTATTTATATAATTTATTTATACTTAGTTGTTGAAATTTCAACACTCAGTGAGTGAGTGGTTTCGCTTTTATATAGGTATTATGTAGATTACAGTAATTTTATTGACGGTCTTATCGTTAAAGTAATTTCTTAAGTATACCTAGGCAATCTTTATGTAGTTTTGCATAATAATATGTTTATGTATTGAATGGAAACCCTAACCATCCTATATTTTCCATGCATACTGCTTTATAAATGTATGTCTGACCTTTGAAGACCGTCCGTCCGTTACTTCCTTAATACCGTAATTGGGTCGACCCTAGTTATTATTTTTTTGCATCTGAAGTTATTTAGCTGTGTTAATTCCTACATAGCTTTTGCTACATAAGAAGCTGTGATCGATTTACAATCTATCTGTTTATTTTCCATTGTAAAAAATGCGAGCAATTCCATCAAAGAGCCAATAAATATTATGTCTATAACGAGAAGTCGTAGGTACGTGTCTCTGATGGCAGTTTTCTGCTTACAACCAGTACAAGTTGGATAGGATAAACTTTTATAAATACCTTCTTTATTATGTTGGTTGTTATTGATTTATAATTGGAGTTCAACTGAGTTTAAAACCATTATTTAAAAAAAAACGTAATGTTAAGTTTTTAGCATGATTTTTATCCACGATATTGGTATTACCAGGTTTCCAGAGTGTGATAAAGATAAGCGTTACTTGGCTTTCCCAACAATAACATTTTGATGTTTGATCAGACACGTCTGCTGTAAAATATAAATGAATATTAAAAAAACATTGTGATAACATCTAGAGCGGTAACATACACTCACGCCTTTTTCCCACAGGCAGGGGTAGGCAGAAACTATCCACCGCCACTTGCTACCACTCTTACATATCTTTTTCGCTTCTTTCACTTTAATACACCTTTATACACACGCGCCGGTTGCGAGTACTATGCACCTGACCTTTTTGGAGTACCTCGCCGATAAGATTGGTGTATGTCCTTCTAGGGCGACCTCTCCCGACGCTGCCGCTGACATTCGCCTTATAAATTCCATTTATTAATAGTCTTTCATTCGGTTTCTCAACATACTCAAACTATCTTAGCATATTCCTTTCAATTCGTGTCACTACATCATCTTTTAATCCGCAACGTTGTCGAATCTAGAGCGTTAACTACTGAGGAAAGTGAACGCTTACGCTTCTCACGCTGAAGCACACTTCCCTTTCCTTACTAACTTACGACGATTATGTTAACACGCGGTTGAAGACACTGTCCAACAGTTTTTTTTTTATAATATGACAAACAAGCAGGCTGCCTGGTGATAAATAGCAACCACAGCCTTCAGCAGTCATCATAGCATAAATAATTGCACTAGCTACGATTTAAACCGGAAAACTATCATGTTCGCACATTATTCCTTAGCGGCCGAATATTAAAAAATGTGCTGGTACACAAACAAACTGAGCAGATTTCTACCACTTCAGAAAAATATAGTCAGAAAAACCATCTTTGTATACGAGTCTCACCTTAATTCTCCTCTGTTCCAGCCATGGCTCGTGTATGTGTAATTGGAGCTGGCGCAGCGGGTCTGTGCGCAGCTCGTCATCTTCTGGAAGAACCCTGTGTCAGCCAGGTGGACATCCTGGAGCAGGCTCCACAGCTCGGAGGCACTTGGGTCTACACTGAGGACGTCGGATACGATGACTTCGGGCTTCCCATTCACACCAGCATGTACAAAAGTTTGAGGTGAGTTCTATGAGTTTTCTCGAATGAGGCTTGGTGGTTAAAGAGTTAATCATCGATAAGGTCTTGATCAATGTGAGAAATAGTTCATGCTATACTTGATTATGATATTGTTTTTCTTTATTTTCTTCCATCTAAGTAACTAACAACAATTAGAAAAACAGCTCCACAACTTACAACACGTTTGGTATCGAGGGTCACAGGCTATCAGGGCAGCATAACTTGCTGGGAGATATAATTACGAGCATTTCGTACATTCTAGAAATGTGTGTTAAGACGTGATTTGGTTAGCTTGTTCTATCGTTGACTACACCTATAACTCGTAAAACTTTTAAAAAGAACTATGAACTATACTAAATGTTTAAAAGAACTGAAAAATCTATAAAAAAGTAAAAGTATTTTTTATAGATTTCTAATATTATATATAATCTATAATCGTATACCTACTTAATACTAAGTATTAATGTTGTGATTTGTGGGATTTGTTTTGTCTAAACCAGCTAAAGCAATTCATTCATACAATTCATACAATAATTCATAGGTATATTACAAAACTAACAGTTATGTTACGTGAATGCTTTAGCCTGCTTCTAATATACACAGAGTCATATTGTTTTCATCCACACATCCGTCTATAGGTAATACCTAAACATATTTTGTTCCGTAAATATTCACATTTATCGAAATTGATTTACAGTTCCACGTGGTTCAAGGTAGCGATTACAGGATTGTTTGTGACATATTAATGATTATATTATTACTAGCGGTTAATTGTAGTAAAACGATGATAATACGACAAACAACCCGGGGTCAATAGATGTTAAGAGTAGACACGTAAGGAAATTATTGTAAACACTCTTCAATAACTGTGATAATTGTAGGTAGGTAGGTTTTTGTAGCATATCTGCTATCCATCACCTATTTTTAAAAAGAACTGCAAAGAAGATATGTCGAACTATAGACCCATTGCTTTGATACCTGTTTTCTCAAAATTAATAGAAAAAATAATATATGAAAGGCTTTACACTTTTTTGGCACGATACGATATATTATGCGAAGAACAGAAGGGCTTTAGGAAAAATAAAAATATTAATATGGCAATTTACGATTTCCTTTTCAAAATACTGCCTATTGTAGATGTGAAGACACCCATATGTGCAATTTATGCAGATATGTCCAAAGCGTTTGATTATGTTAATCACGATATCCTCCTTAAAAAACTTCAAGCATACGGTATTCGAGGAAACGTCCTGAATTTGATAAAGTCTTACTTACATGGCCGCAGACAATGTACCGAGGTATCTAGGATATGTCTAAAAACAAAAAATGAATTAAAATACAGATCTTCATATAGAATAATCAAATATGGCGTCCCTCAGGGCAGCGTCCTTGGCCCTTTATTGTTTCTATTGTACATAAACGACCTCCCCCGCCAAACACTAAATCCAATGGTATTATTTGCCGATGACAGTACGTCTATAATAAAATGTACCAATAAACAAAATTATGAACAAGATATTAATAACACACTCAGTTCTCTAATAAATTGGCTAAACCATAATAATTTAATAATAAATCTTCAAAAGACTAAAGTCATGCATTTTTACCAAAGAATCCCCCCTATTAACATGAATATAAACCACAATGGCCAAGCTGTTGGCTCAGTGGATGTTGCTAAATTTTTGGGAATATTAATTGATAGCCAACTCTCTTGGAAGGCTCAAGCAGAGGGTATTTGTAAGAGATTGAGTACATCTGCTTACATGCTGCACAATTTGTCCAAAAAAGTGGACCTGTCTAGCGTGTTGGTTGCCTACCACGGACTAGTTATTTCTCCTCTAAGGTTCGGTGTAATATTCTGGGGCAACTGTAGCGAGAAGGCAAGTATTTTTAAAGCTCAAAAACGCTGCATCAGAGCTATGTTTGACCTAAAAGTAACTGACAGCTGTCTACCTATATTTAAGTCTCATAAATTGTTAACCTTCCCATGTCTTTATATATTGGAATTATGTATATTTGTTAAAACGAACTCACACCTGTTTACCACCTTGAAAGAAACTCGGAATAGAACAATAAGTATTAGATCCCAATATAAAAATCTTTTAAGCACGGGTGTTTTTAAAACTACACTTTTGAGGAAAAGTGTTATTTGTATGGCACCACTAGTTTATAATAAGTTACCGAATAATGTCAAGGAACAACCACTAACAAAATTTAAAAAGCATGTTACAGAACTACTATTGCATAAGTGTTATTATTCAGTACAAGAATTTTTGGATGATAAGTTTTATTAATTTTAAAAAAAATATGAAAATTTGATGATAAGTTTTATTAATTTTGGATGATAAGTTTTATTATTAAAAAAATAAATAAAAAAATATGTAAATTTGCATACCAATTAAGGTAGAATGTACAAGGGACCTTAAAACTTTGTAACATCTAATAATTTGTACCTACACTCTTTGCAAATAAATAAATCTATTCTATTCTATTCTATTCATGGCTATAAATGGATGTAGACTGATTTTTGCTTTTGATTGCCATGTTGCATTTAGTTACCGAAATGTCACTGATGCCTCGGAAATTTAAAATTCCATTCATTCATTCACAATCAAGTAACGCCTCTTTTCGTTTGCCCTTTATATCTTACATAGGCATGTACTACTTTAAATTAACACTGTTTGTGAAAGGTAAATCCTACGTAGAATTTCTGGTGTGTAAAACAAACTACGGTCTAGTTTGTGATATTGGGTTTATCTTGGCCTTTATTGGGGTAGAATTCTGGTGAGTAAATTAAACTACATATAGCCTATCGCTTGTGTAACATCACAAGCGAGAGGCTGTAGTTTAATGTCATTTAACAGTCTGAAGATGATGTCTCCCTATTTATACGTTTTAAAACAATAAGCATACCTACTCATATAATAATCGTTTACATAAATTGCTATATAAGGTTTAATTTATAAAACTGAACGATATATTGTATATTTGTTTTTAATATTTTGTCAGATTCTGAAATAGTATTATCTACTGATATTAATTTCAGGACCAACCTTCCGAAAGAGATAATGGGTTTCCCTGACTTCCCAGTCCCAGAGAGCGACAAGTCTTATCTCCCTGCTAAAGAAATGTTAGCATTTTTGAAGCTGTACGCAGACAAACATGGCGTCACAGAAAAAATCAAGGTAAGAATGTTTGGTAATAAGATTAAAATCTGCCACCGAAAAATAAGGGACTGTTTGGTCCACGAAGTTAATAAACAAAAATAATTCAACGGTTTCTGCAATATTCATACTTAAATTCAATAATTACCTATATATGAAACACATCTGCACCTACACTACATTCTCGTTATAGTATACTAATTAAATAAAACCTTTAAAGACACTTTTACAAGGCAATGTTTTTATATTTTGCACCAGCATTTTCTTACTGAGGACCTTCGTGAAGAGACGCCGAAAACAGAATTAGACATACCTAGTACAATCTGTTAGAAATAGTCTTTTGAAAACAGAGTCATCGCGGCTATGAGAATAACAGTCCCAGCTGACGGTACATAGAAAATCTTAAAAAAGCACTTTTTACATTGTCGCTTCTAATTATTGGCACCATGATTGTTACCTTTGAGAAACCTTTTCATTAAATGTATTTTTTGTGTACAGTTCAGCCACCACGTTCAACAAGTAATCCCTAAACAAGGTCATGCTGCCGAGTTGTGGGACGTGACCTTCAAGAATATGATCACCGAAGTGACAGAGACCAGGGAATATGACTACGTGTTCGTCTGTAACGGGCACTATAATACGCCGTTTATACCGCGTATACCAGGGCTGAAGCAATTCGAAGGTTAGTCAACATCAGATGTGGTTAGATTTTAGCAGCACGAAATGCTTTAACAAGAAAAACAATAGGCCGTACTCTAAGCCAGTGTAGGTTGGTAAATAGCACGCGTCTTTGGTTATAATTGGTGGTCTGAAACTTTAGTTTTTTATTAACTGTAGTCGATATCTAAGTACAAAACACACCAATAGTGCAGTAAATCAAACCCACTTGAGGATCCCCTTAACGTTCATCCTAAGATTTCTTA
The DNA here is from genome assembly GCA_958496365.1 of Subacronicta megacephala. Classification (NCBI taxonomy): domain Eukaryota; kingdom Metazoa; phylum Arthropoda; class Insecta; order Lepidoptera; family Noctuidae; genus Subacronicta; species Subacronicta megacephala. The sequence goes on from OY292521.1 coordinate 14,421,413, forward strand.
AATTATAACATAGAGCATCAAACCATCACACCTGCTTTACCCGGAAGGGTTAGGCAGACTGGCAGAGGTGTAGTTGCTAATGTACACCCACACTTCTCCGGTATGTTTAGGTCCCATAAAATAGGGGGTCGGCCTTTTTTTAAAACCCAATAAGACTTTGTTCGACATGGGGGAATCGAGCCAAAGGCCTCAAGCGTAGCAATCATAGCAGTCTTAAATTCTCACAGACGAAATAATCCACAGGCGAAGTAATGCATAGTCATGATTACCGAGTACCTGACGTGTTCACGGACAAACGTGTTCTGGTCATCGGAGCCGGTCCCTCGGGAATGGACATTGCCTTCGAACTGACCAGCGTCTCCAAGAAAGTGATCCTGAGCCACCACCTCAAAGAACAGCCCCGGACGGTATTCCCGGAGAACCTGTCACAGAAACCAGACGTTGAAAGACTTGAGGGCACCAAAGCGTGCTTCCAAGATGGCAGCGTTGATGACATCGATGTGGTGTTCTTATGTACTGGTAAGATACGTTAATAAATTACATAGTTAAATGCTCAAACAATCTTTTAGGATACCCATGAATTTATTAAATCTGCTTTTAAATTGTCTAGTAATTAATTCTATGAACCGGATCAGGTTAAGTAATGTATTCTTAGTGTTATTTTCTTCCGTTAACTTACAATCCTGACGTCATGAGCCCTTTACAGATCAAGGTCAGGTGCAAATCATAAAAGTCATTTTATTTCCGTTTAAGTAAGATTAAAAATGATTGCATTATTTTTAGTAACACTTGTCTTTCCTAGGTTATCTGTACAACTTCCCGTTCCTGCACGAGTCGTGCGGCATCGTGGTGGAGGACAACTGCGTGGAGCCGCTCTATAAACATGTGGTAAACATGAACCACCCCACCATGTGCTTCATCGGAGTACCCTACTACGTCTGCGCCTTCTCCATGTTTGATCTTCAGGTAGTTATATGAATTTGAAATAATTCTTTATCTTAACGTCAAACTTTTTTAAAGCCACAGCTATAGAGTTTCTCTTGAATGGAATTTATACACCTTGCTGGTCTGACTGACTTTTAGCGACGCATTTTTATCGACATTTTTTTTTGAGGGGTCCTGTACTGTGGCACGAGCTCTACTGGACATTTTTAGTTTCTCTGTATCGACGTACAATAATACAATTCATGGGCACAAGATTACCTAGACTCGTAATATATTACTTGATGAATTCTGTATCTACTACAATAGGTTAATTGAAAAATACTGATTTACAAAGTTCCGAGATATAAGCTCTTAAAGTTTTTGGGGGGATTGAGAGGGGATGCTTTATCCCTTTCCACAAAACGAGTGTCAGTATAGGATTTGTATGGGGAACGCACGGTGTCACGTCACAACGTGATACAGTGCACTCACTGTGTAGCATAAAATTAGAATGCTTTATTATAAATGTCATATCTTTTTACTGATTTTAATTTAGTTTAGGCTTATTTTTGTTCAATTTTCTTACGGGACCATTAAAAATATCAGTCAATTAGCCTATTCATTATGAAATTGTAGTGTCACTGAAACTGTACGAATTAACCTAATTCCAAAATCACATGATGTTCAATCAAAATACTCGCCGTTATGGCTAGTACCTATTTGAGTTCTATCTAAAAAAACGAAGTGAGCAATTCTTGATGGGACTTATTGATCGAGTTTGTCACTTTGTGGAGAGCTACTTTCATTTTCATAGTATTTAATGATGATCTCTTTTTGATCCAGGTCCGCTATTATGTCCGCTCGATGAACGGAACCTTCAGACTGCCAACTCCTGAACAGATGGCGGAGCACTGGGAGGAGGAGAAGAGGGATCGCGCCGCGAGAGGGTACACTAAGCGGCAGGCGCATATGATGGGCCCAGATCAGGTACAGTTCGACTAAACTGTTTAAACACAAATGTAAACTGAAATAATGGGTGTTACATTTCATCAGTCATTCTCGTAGCCTTTTCGCAACTATGTTGAGACACAATAAACATTTTCATTTTATTTTATTATAATCCCACAACTGGGCAATACTGATCATACCTACTTAACTCTTCGGGGCTTCCGACTATCTACCACCTAAAGATTGTCATAATGTTCGTAAAACATCCGGCGGCTTGATGTGCTCTCTGAGGTACTTACGGAGGGTTCTGTTTAGGATGATCACCAATACACACACCAACCACGACAGTGGTCACTGACTTGCTGATCGGTCGATCAGCTTAGTTATTACTCAGCAAAGGGCACCTCTACTAATGCTTAAGTCTCGAGATCAAAGTTCAAGTTACAATAGTAAAACTCCATGATATAAAATTGGCTAAGAATGTCACGAAGATAAACATTAATATGTAGATATTTATAAAGGGCCTCTCTCCCCACAAGACCAACTATTTTGAAACCGTACAACTAACCTACTTATTTTTTAACTATTGACATTTCAAAAGCACCTGTACATACTTACCTAATTCTCCTCTCATTGCAATAAATCAATTGACTTTAGCATTTTATCTATTATCAAAAGTTTAAAGTAGTCGCGATTGAAAGGTTATCGTGTTACGTAGAGGCTAGCTAGATAATGGGTAGGACTACTAGATATGTAGGTATGTGAAAAGAATTTTAACCTTTCGTGTCGAGATTTGATACTAAAATTATTTCTCTAAACAAATACTTTAGACAATATATTACTAATTCTCGTATCCCTTGCCATGTAAACTTAATGATGTTCCACTCATATCACTCTAGAAGCTACTTTCCTGCTGTAATCGTAAACACATTGTTAAACTCGCATATCTAATAACATAACTATTGTCTGGACTTTAAAAGAGACCATGATTCTCTGAGTTTGTTTCGACGTTTCTTCTCAGAGGTAGGAAATGTCGGCGCCATCTAGTTAAAAAAAAATGTAAAAATCAACTTGTTAAAGTGTCATTAAAAGATCTACCTATTTACAGAAATAAATTTAATATCATTTCATTTCACAAAATATTTTTTTAATTTTCTGCTCTTGCTAAGCGTTACGTAGGTACTAGGTCATCAGCATTTGCGAGAGTTTCCTTCTATTAGTTGTTCTATAGCCTTCCTCCAACATCTAGGCTGAGTACTACGTCGCACTGTCTAAGGAGTCGGGCACCGCACCCCTGCCGCCGGTCTTCACGAAGGTCCACAACGACAGCAGTCAGAAGTTCTTAGATAACCTCACAGAGTATAGGAACGATATTTACTGTATCTTGGACCATGAAAATTATGTCTGTTACTAACTAGATCAGTCGAGTATGTATTTTAGAACAATTATACGGCCTTAAATCATTATTTACAGGGGTGAATGGATTACTTTTAATAGGTAAAAAAATAATGTAATAATAATCGAAGTATTCAGCAATCACCTTATTATTAGCCTTTACATTAAACATCGTATAGCTTCTAAGTTTAGAATTGTATCTGTAATAAAATAAAAATACGTTTAAAACAATAAATACTAACTGAATAAATTGTTTCCTTTTTGATTACAATCTTAATCAAAGTAGATACTAAACCAATTAGGTTATGTATATAACACCATAAAATAAATGTTTCAATAATTTAGGTAGGTAATCATGGGAAGTGATTATCAATCAATAACATTATTTTCAAAGGAGTTCATCATCATCATCATCATCAGCCCGTATTCGTCCACTGCTGGACGTAAGCCTCGTTAAGTTAACGCCACAGAGCCCGATTATCAGCTCTTTTTATCCAGTTACTGCCAGCTGCCTTCCGCAAATCGTCACTCCACCTGGCCAGTGGGCGTCCTACACTACGTTTGCCTAGCCGCGGTCTCCACTCGAGAACTCGTTAGCTCCAACGGTTGTCGGTTCTCAGAGAGACGTGACCGGCCCATTGCAACTTCAGTGTGCTAATTCTTTGAGCTATGTCGGTTTCTTTGGTTCTCTGACGGATGACTTCGTTACGGATTTTATCCCTCGGAGAGACTCCAAGCATAGCTCTCTTCAAAAAGCTCAAAGGAGTTATTAGAAACTTTATTTTCTTAACAATAGAACGAAAGTAGTCAACTGCCATGTTCGCTTATGACATAATAACATTTACAGATAAATATGTAAAAAGTTTATTTAAATGATGTTGTCCATAGATACCAGTTACACACATCTAGCATTTTCCAAAAGAAAGTAAAATAATTTCCCCATTCGATAAAATTAAGTTGTAGGTATAATGCAGATAACATTAGGGTTAATATTTTGTAGTCGAATGGTTATGGATAGGTAGTTAAGTTATCAGTAATGAAGTCATCAAGGTATCCACTCCACATAATGAGGCGCCATGACGATCCCCTAGCTCGCAGTTTCTCAATCTCCTTCGAATGTTATGGACCACGTGATTACTTATTGGCGAAAGTAAATAGGAAACTGATTGCAACCTACGGCCTACGGGTCGTGGCCTACACTCTATGTATGGTATTGCAGATACTGCAGTCCACATGTTTTGAAATATCTTTCGCTTAAATGCCATCCTGTTTATAAGTAGTAGGTATGTTTATTTAAACTTTGTAAGGTGAAAAACTCACTGTGAAAATGCAATTTAACTTAGCTTCCTTATATTGAAGTCCAGCAACATCTATGGCGCCTTATTCTGAAAATTCCTAGCCGATGGCCTTATTCTATTGTGATATACCCACCTACTTACCTTTTTTAACGCTTGGAAAATCCTGATAGATTCCTGTCACCACCCTCTCCTGTCCTGTCGTTTGAAGCAAGTCTGACTTCCAGGGCAATGAGATTCTCGAGGTCATTTTTTCCTTGACTTCCCCGGTCAATCCGTCAAATATTCTCCAAATATTACTGTGGCCATCGAAGCCGAACAAATGCTTTTTAGTTCAGCACTTTTTTATAAACCATCAAGATAAATTGAATCCGTGGATCGTCGCGTTCGATGGGTTTTTAAATGTGACGTGTAGTTATTGCTTCGGAAGCTAAAGTAAAAATTACGTTTACAAGGTACTTGTAGGCATCCAGTACCTATGTCGAGTAGGTGCCTATCTATTTATTTTTATTATTTACTACTTATAATTCCAGTCACTTAACATGCAGTCGTAACCGTGTGAGGTCTTAATTATTGAAAAAACATGAAATCATGGACACAAAAGTTGATAAGACAAGGAACGAATAAAAATATTATTATTCAATAATTTACATACCTCGTCGAAGTAAGCTGTTCAATAAAAAAACTAAATAAAACATATTTTATTAATTGATATACACAACAATCAATTACATACAAATACTAGGAGTTCATAAACCGCAAGGGATTACAAAATGGTCCATTAAACTACTATAGTCCGTGCGCTACGTCTTGATACAATCGGAGCTTGTTTTGCACTGCCATTCCCGTTTGCTACTAGAACAGTTTGCGGTTTTGTTTGGCCTAGTTGGAGGTTATCGAATGTTTGCCTTGGCGCGATCGTTCGACTGTCAGTGACTGCGATGCGATATGCCTTCCTTAGTTTAATCAAAACAAGGATATAATATACGTCTGACCGATTGCATCGAGTAGATACTTCCCCTACTTATAGTGTTTATATTATGTTTTCGTTTCCTTTAACATGAGTCGTAGGTAATAGTATTATGTTCTAAAAAAGCAAGCACCATCCTACACTTATTACTGTTGTTTTAAATATGACATTCAAAAGATGCAATTTTGATAAGAGTTTATTTTTTTACAACGATTATTATTATTGACGTGAACTTTGTATTCGGCAGTTCTAGTACTTATTTGTCCTGTCCAGTTGTTAATCTAAAAAAGTTCTGTCGGACCGTAGACGCCCTCTAGTATACCTACCTAATGGTCGTAAAATAATGTCATTCGTGCGTTGTTACAGGAGAAATACTACTCGTCATTAGCAACGGAAGCAAAAACAAAAACTCTGCCTTCAGTGATGACGAAAATTAGGGATGAGAGCTCCATCAGGTTCCTTCATAACCTGAAACACTACCGACAAGACGTCTACAAGATCATCGATGACGACACCTACGAAATAATAAGTAATGGGAAAAGGGAAGTTATTTGTTGAGCCTTAAACACAGAACTAAGTGAATAGTATAAGTTAATTTTAGCCTATAATTATATGACCTATTATTATTTCAATAGCTATATCGGTCTGGTATTAACGGAAAGATTGAAGATGGTATGAAATTATTTATGTAATCGTATGAGAATCGATTTTTCGCCAATTGACCATTATAATTTCTGTTTTAATTTATTTGAATTTAATGTTAAAATCAGACATGTATTATACATAATTTTACAAGTAAAGTCTGTTATGGTTATACAGTTGTTTTAATAAAAACACCGAATTCAGCCAAAAATATTTTATTTAAGCGTATTTATAATCTTTATATTATCAATGCTGATATATTATTAATCTTTAATTCTAATATTTTTATGGCTTTCCCCATTCTATTACACGCTAAAATTGATAGGAGTAATTCAGAAAATTTACAACAGTCTTATATTGTATTAGCTTGCAATATATCGTCAATTTATCGCTTCTAAGGCTGTTTTAACTTTTAATGAATTAAACCACTGTGTTAGTATACGTACACTGGGCCGAGCCAAATATCATTCATCAACAAGTTTGTACTTATTGTAATAATAACTTCGCTTCACATACCTACTTTAAGTATAAAATAAAAAAAAATACTTTTACGTTCATTATAAAAATACCACATTCTTCAATATTGTTACCGAAATTCGCACTTTTGTTTCTCTTATATATTTGTCTCAATTTTTGTCATCATTTTTTTTGTCAGAATGTAAAATTATAGTTCAACGAAATTCTTAACTTAAAACGATTCTTACGTCTAAATCTATATATACGTTAACAAAAAGTACGATGCACGCCAAATAATATATAAGTAATTGTGGTTTACATAATATTTTAATAATATTAAGTTGGAGACTTAATAATTATAAACTTAATTAAACGCCATCTTGCATTACTATTTTGGCCACTTTCTTCGTTTACTACCTTTCCTTTGTTTTAAGAGTACAAGAATTACATAATTACAACTTTTCTAAAATTGCGATACATTAACGATCATAAGGCTGAAACATTTGCAACATTTTCTTATAAACTTCACTGGCCAACTCGTACAAAACCTACCCTACAGTCCTATCGTCAATCAATCTACCTACATCCCTGTCTTTTCAGTCCCTTAAACTTCAAGATATGAATAAAAAGGATTAAAAGTAGGGCTCAAACATACCCTGTCAAAATAATATAGTTATGAACTAATTAAAATATATATAAAAGTAGGTTTTACAGTAAATGGCAACATTTGGAGTACAAGCAGATGAAATGAAAATTCGGAACAAACCGTAAAATTACATACCAACTAGTTTTGCAAACTTATTATATACAATCTTAAGTTACTACGGCGAAACGTAAACGAGTAGCATCAAGCGTCTAGCACCATTTCGATATCAAAGTATACATCATTAACATAAAATTATCAACCAAGGAAAATATAAAAAATCATTGATAAAAACAATTTATATAACAAACAGCTCTAAGAACCTAACACAAGACATTTTTATTTTATTTCTCCGAAATTATTCAAAATAAGATTAATGTATCTAAATCACTGGTAAATTTTGAATAAAAGAGGGGACTAGCTGTAAAAGTATTGCATTTAAGATAATAGACATTTATACCAAGAAAGACTACGTATACATACAATCTAATCGAATAATATACATAAAAATACATCTATACACTGAGATTACAGCGTTACACGTATAAAAAAATAAAATCACATATCATCACGTTCGGTCGCGCCACCTCGACCAACTCACGCAGATCAACCATCACGCCTCACGAACTCGGCCCACAAACCAGGAAATAATTCAATAATCCAAATGGATATCACTAAATACAACGTAACGAGGGTAACTTTTTAAGATCATTCGAGTTTTATTACGTCAATATAATGTCGTCTCCTAAGGACGGGTGAATGTGAAATAAATTCTCACAATTTGAGCCTCAAAAATCTACATTGTACTTTAAGACCTGTATAGGTAAATCTCCAAGCTACGATCAGTTTAATGGAAGAGAAACACATTACATATTGCATAAACCTATTTTTAACACTAACACCGAGATAGATAAAATTGTGTACTTTTAAATTAATGTGCCACTATAAAGTGGCTGTACCATGTCTTTAGAAAAAAATATTAAACGATCAAGATCGCTATTGCACTCTGTAAAATGAAACGCGATTATAAATTTATTCCTCTCCACTCGTTACAATGACCTTGCTGCCAAACTACTAGGGTGACAGATCCATTTAGGAGGTCGTTTTGCTCGCAAACGGTATGTCCGGTTCCATTCGCAGTGTCTGTGGCGTCGGGTCGTAATTTCCTGCGAGGTAGTAGACATCATTGTTGTCATATACCGTGCTGTATTTGACCGGGTCGTCACCCATGCGCTCCTTGTACTGCGCGAGCGGCAACACCTCGCATTTGTGAGATATCGTCTGGACATCGTTCTCGTCTGTGTGTGGAGATTCAAACAGTCCACCCTGGGAAGAAAAAAAAGTATGTAATTTTAAGTTTTATATTGAAATTCTCAGTAGCAGCTCGGAGTCTCGATATGTGCCCGGTGAATGGCAATAGGCTCGCCTCCTATTACATGGGACCTAAACATACCGGCGAACTGTGGGTGCATATTAAGTACACCTCTGCCTAACCCTTCGGGGAATACAGACGCGATTGTACGTGGTATGATATGAAGCAATACATACTGGGTAGTGCAGCTGGTCCGTACAGCCGACGGTCTCCTCGGGGTGGTAGAACCACTTGACCCTGACGGCCATGGCCCCGCGCGCCTCCCACAGCGCCACGATGCGCCCGATGTACGGCCGGTCCGGCCGCCCGGTCGACAGGAACACTGCCGCCTCGCCCACCTGGAAAAACCACATAATACCATGTTATATAAAAAAAAACTAAACCCGCTACGATTGGCATCGGACTAGCCAGCATAATTGAAGCCATACATTAATTTTAAAGTCTGCATGGATTTTGAGATGTTGTCAAGTAATAGTCAAACAAATCTCCGATATGTCAATTTTATTACGATTTCTGTAATCATGTAAAAATTAAGTTAGTAATTAATTGTCTCTGGACTCTAGAGATATCCGGAGATGGCGGATAGAATGATGATAGGTTTTGTTACGGAGATCCAGACTTGACAAGCGTGCCTCTCATCGACAGCATTATCAACTATACAATAAAGGAAAAAATAGAGATAGATATGTGGGGTCTATAGATGATGAGCAATAGAATTCAAATCTATAAAACTTTTGTTTGTATGTACGCGCATCACGCAAAAACCTGTCTACCAAATTTGATGCGGTTTTCACAATTGCATTGCTTATATTTTGAGGTTAGCAAAGTAAACACTTTTGAGATGCAAGTGAATCCACGGGCGACTACTAGTTCAAAATGATAAATTACTTAAGTTTATTAGAATGTACTTACGTGCAGCGTCTCCTCTCCCCTCTGTATGGCGCGGTAGAAGAGCTTGCGGTGTCGCGGGCGCGCGGTGCGGCGGTAGGCGGGCCCCAGCCAGCGCCACAGCGCGCCGCCCGGCAGGAACGCCGCCATCTTGCTGACTCCGCCACCGCCGCCACCGCCGCCGCCCTCCGACGACGTCGACGATACTGTGCGCCGCTTCGCCTTCTGAAGTACAATTAGACAATACAATTAGACCACCGTATCATCTGAACTGCTATACATCTACGTGAGTATCTCGGAATCAGTCAACCAAATATTCGACCTCAAGGCAGAAGCAATTATAACCTAGTGATTGACCCATTGGATTGGTCTCAACTTCCTAATGAACTCAATTCAATAATTATCTCGCGATTAACCGGTGAGGGATAACATTGTTAGGAAACCTGCAAGCCTGAGAGACTTAATTCTGGTTGGTTAACTTGGAATAGGCCAGCGTAGTGACCCCCCATTGGGATTCTCGCCTTGTCGCGGCGGGGGGGCTTAGTAGCCGTGGAGTGGGCCCACGGCGAAGCGAAGTGGAACCCCGGGGCGGGCGCTGCTCCTGCGGGCTTTGCCCAGGAAGCCCGCAGTCGAGCGGCCACTGTAGGTTGCGGTGTCGTATGGGAGGCACCGCAACTGAGGCGGGCCGCGGTGTTGCACTAGCGACACTGCGGCTGAAGGTTTACGGGGCCGCGGCGGGAGAGGAGTGCCGGTATCACGGTGCGCCGCTCTCCCTGCCTTCCGCGGCCTCGGCGGGGCCGCAGCCGCAGGACTGCGGACACGGTGGGGCCGCAGGGGGAGAGGAGTGTCGGTATTACGATGCGCCGCTCTCCCTACCCTCTGCGGCCGAGGTCCGGGGCGGCGGATGCGGGGAAGTCCGCCAACCCCCGTCCCATGTCCGGGACAGGACCCGAGGTGGCGGCGCGTAGTGTTCCACGCGCGCCCCTCTAGGACGTAGGGGGAGTTTTGACTCCCCACTACACGGCGGGGCCCGCAGAGGCGGGCCATCACCAGTCGGGGGCCGCGGACGAATTTATAGGTCCCGTAGCCCCCGACGCAGGTGCGAGAGGGAACACCGTGTAGTTTTAGTCGGTAGGTCACCCACTCTGGGTGGAGTCCGACACGCCCCGTCGCCTACCCGGGCGGCGGATGTCCATGAGGATTTCCACACAAAAAAAAAAAAAAAAAAAAATGAACCAGGTATATAGCCTTATCCCTCTCATCCTGAGAGGAGACTCACAGTGCACACTCGTGCAGTGGGACAATAGGTAGGTATAATGGAATAATGACGATGATAAAGCAGAAATGTATAAATATTATATGTCACGGGCCTCAAAATACCATTTGAAATCACAAGGTAACTCGGGCGGTATCTTGGATAATATGCTGACTTCTTTCAACAGATGACAAAGTGACATAAGTGCTTATTACTCCTATTTCTGTCGCTGTTTAATTAAACAAAAGCTCCGTCATCACAAGCTTAAATCTAAAAGTTATGTTACGTACCTTCTTAGCGTCACTGGTGGAAGCAGGGGGTGCTTCCTCTTCTAAACCTATTCCACTATCCTTCAAATTGTCTTTACTTTCTTCTTCTTTCTTCAATGCAATTTTACCTATATTGCTAAAATCCAACACGGCGTTTTTGACCAAACTCTTTTTGGACAAAACCGCTTTCTTTATCACAGTCTTCATTTTGTCTTCTGGGGACTTCTCCACTGCAATTAACGTGGAAAGTCTATCGTTAGAGTCGATGGAATCTTCATTAGATTTATTCGAGTCAATGTAGTCGGACGAAGACTTGACTCTTTGTTGATCATCACCTGATGAACTAGAATGTTCTTTGCAGCTGGAGTGATGTCTTTTCCTGTGTTTCCTGTGATGTTTCTTATGATGCCTCCTGTGTTTACAGTGTTCTTCACAACATTTATGCTTTTTCTTTTTCTTCTTCACGTACTCCGCTGAATTGGGATCGTCTTCACTGGAATGACGCTTTATTTTGTCTTTTCGATGCTTTTTGAGTTTCTTTCTGTCTTTATGTCTGTCTTCGTCTTCTTTTGGCTTCGCTACAGCCTGTTCTGATGTTGACGGTTTAGTTTCATTACTTGCACTGGTAGAGGGTGGAGTAGCCACTACTGATTTCTTCTCTTCTGTACTTACACCGCTGACACTGGTATTTCTTCTTCTTTTACCAAGAGTAAACAATGGATTTTCGTATTCTGTAAGGCGAAAGAAAATATATTAAAGCAAAAACAGAAATAATAGTATTAAGGCAACGGTTTTTATTTTCGATATGTGTGGTACTGACCTACTACAGGATAGTTCGGTTCTAAGAACCTAATGTCTTCAATAGCTATTCTACCAGAGTCCCCGTCATCGAATTCCACGGCAACGAACTTATCATCGTGTGGGTCTGGAGACGACACCGCCACGGTGCCAGGGTACAAGCAGCGGTACTGCTGCGACCAATATGCACATACTCTGGTACCGGATGGCAGTTCTGCCACTGATGAGGGGCTTACTTCCAAAATCTGAAATCAATTAAGAACGAATTATAAATTTTATGATGATAAGATAACACAACAATACTTAAATTGTTATAACATCATAAACTCACAGCATCCTTCAAAGTTTCTTCTCTTGATAAAATATGAGGTTTGTTTCCTCTTTCTCCATCAAGTGTGATGGCATATACATCTGGTGCAGTCACAGCGCTCAGTTTCCCAGCATAAAATAGCCCTCCCATAGCTGTAAGTACTCGAGGCGAATCATCTAACTTATCTTCTGTCAAAGTACATTTGGATACCGGCGGAGGTACGGTTGGCTCCGTGGGTGTTTGTTTTGTGTCTTCCTCAGTTCTCTCCTTCGATTTAAGACTCTTTCGTCTTTTTTTCGCACGCCGCCTTTCTTTCTCACTATCACTTGAAGCACTAGCGCGTCGTAGCGCGAACTCAAGCTCAGGTATGTCATCTCTCGAATGTTTTCGAACTAATCGATCCACTTTCTCCCTATTTTTCTGTCTGACTTCATTAAGACTCTCCATAGAAGAGCTTGCTGATCTGTTGAGGGTCCATTCCGCTTCCTCCGGATCAGAGCATGACTTCATAATTGGTTCAGCTTTCAATTTCGGGCGCACTTTGCTTGTTCGGTTAACCTCCTCTCTGGAAGGTTCCCCTCTCGTGCACAATATACCACCTTTAAGCTTGCCTTTAGCCAAAAGGTAGCCTACGAGGCTGCTTTTTGACTTTGGCTTCTTGGCCACTATAGTTTCAGTGGAATCTGGACTGGAGACTTTTCTTGGCCTTCCGACTTTACGTTTCTTGGATGAGCCCCTGTCAGAGTCGGGTGACAGTGCCGGAGTGGAAGGTGTCGTAGATGCTGACAAAGACGGAATAGTCGGTGTTAAGGCTTTTAGCTGAGCTTTTCTTTCATCAAACTGCCTCTCCAATGCTAGCAGTCTCTCACGCATGTCTTTCTCTATTGCACTTGCAAGCGCATGCGCTGACCGAACGTTGGTGTTGTGCGTACATGTCACAGAATTACAAGAACACGCCGTAACGCGTCTGAGACTTGTCTCTAGCTCGCCGCCACTATTTCTCCCTTCATCGCGTTCCCTATCGCGTTTATGTCGTCGCATCTTTTCCAGCTTGTGTCGTAACCGCTCTTCTCTATCCCGACTTCGTATTTTTCTCCTTTCACCACTAGAATCGATATGTCTATGTCTGTCTTTTTTATTAGTGGAAGAATCTGCTGAACGACTTCTATCTAGCGTAGGACTTAATAAGGGTTCACTTTTTATAAAAGGACTCGATGAAATGGGCATACTCGCTTGAGGGCTATCAACAACTTCCTCCATAAACCTCTGTTCCGCCAAAGCACACAGCAAACCCAAGCCATCCAGGGAAGGTTTTCCTGGCTCAACGGTATTTGGATCCGTCGGTGGGAACTCAAATCGCCTGTGAGGTTCCGCTTCCGTCCTCGGTGGAGATTTAGGCGAAGTCTTTATTAAAATATTTAATTTTGTCGGTGTTCTCGTATCGACTGTCAAAGGTGTAGGGTCTAATGTTGGCATACTGGTTCCAGGTGTTGTGCGTTCGAACTGCTCGATACTGTTTGATAAAAGTTCCAAACCACTCACGTCTACTGGCGGCCTGGAATTTTGTGGAGGGTGCGCCAACGGCGTCATCCTAGCTGTATCTATCACTAGGTCATTAGAACCACCGCTACTAGAGTTGTCTAATGATTCATCTCTTTCAATCGCATCTATTGCCTTTTCTACAGCACCGACAACTGAAGTCGCGATACCTTCTGATGAAGACTCTTCATTACTATCAATGGGTTGAGGTTGTAATAATTGAGTCTGATTTTGCATCATACTTTCTTCCGGATAGTGTGCAACTCCAACGCAGGCTACATCCCTTTCATCCTCCTCCGCATTATTCGGTGATTCATCCTCCTCATCGATATGATCAGTTTGGTTTGAAGCATCCCTATGTGCCGGGAGCTCAGGAGCTTCAGGAGGTGGTGTAGGGGGAGCAGCTGGTGATGTCGCCTGACTCCGACACGCCTGATCTGAGTAATCAGGCTGGTAGTATAGATGCGTGGTGATCATTGGCTGCGGAACCGGTTCTGGTGCATATGACGGTTGCGGTTTCTCATGCGCTGGTTCAGGTTCAATTTTTATTAAATGTGGTGTGATTAGAGGCTGGATGATTGGTTTCCTTTTATCTGCTGTATGGGCTTGGTGAGGTTGCGGCTGAGGCGCGGGCGCAAGAGTTACCAGGCGCGTAGAATGCGTGTGGGTGTGCTGTAACGTGGCTGTACTGGCAAGCAGGTCGCCTGGTAGTAGTTGCAGATGATGAGATGGGTGCGGCGCTTGAGGGAGGAGTAGCGGTGCAGACTGGTAGGGCATTCCGCCCCAAACAACCGCGTGTGGTAGATCGGGAGGTGTGGGTAGCAGCAGAAGCGCGCCTGACGTGGGTTCCCGCACCAACTGGAAACCGCTTGACATGCCGGCGCCGACGGAACCCACGCCGCCTACGCCAACACCGCCTACCATCATACTCTCCATCGACATTTGGGCTGGAAGTAGAGATTTTAATTATCAGAAGGAGTTTAAGTAAAAAGGTAGTCCACGTATCTATTTATTATGCGTAAGTAACTATCGCAGCTAAGTTTATTAAAGCGATGCAAGATTTTCTACATCGCCGACAAAGGTACCTATATTATAAATATGATAATATTTCCAATAAAAATTCAAATAAAATTAATTAATTTATCAAAATATCATAAAATTTCACAATTTGCATACAAAAGGGTACCAAGGCATCATAACAATAAAGCAAGTGTCATCGATACCTATCTATTTTATCAATGGCTGCAAACACGGAGTAGTAATTAATGGAGTTCACGCATATTTTGATAAAATCAAACGCCAGCGGTGTCTGGTAAACTGAAATCGTCGGCACATTATTATACGGTTCAGTCACGCAACTAATGAGTGTCGATTTGCAACCCAGGTTCGATGGACGGTGTATTATTACTGTAAGAATTAGATAATTCAATGCTTCTAGTTTACCTACGTTAGTTTATTCAGTGCTTGGCGTGGACGG
The DNA here is from genome assembly GCA_958496365.1 of Subacronicta megacephala. NCBI lineage: Eukaryota > Metazoa > Arthropoda > Insecta > Lepidoptera > Noctuidae > Subacronicta > Subacronicta megacephala. The sequence continues at coordinate 14,436,594 of OY292521.1, forward strand.
CTCATCATTGAGTCACAATACCGAGGCATACGCGTCCAACGCTTAATATTCAGTGGCCGCGCTTCCGGAGACGAGTAGGAATGTTAATGCTTTCGGTGGGAAATTACTCTTTGTCGTATTATGGTAAAACAATATTGAACAGTAGGAATAATTACATAGGTACCTACAATTATGATAGGTACCTATTAGGTATAATGGTAGCTTACAAAAGTCCTTTTTTAATTTATTAAGTAAGGTAGGTAAGTAGTGTAAGTTGGCGCGACGGTATGCCTTTCGTATCTAGGTAGGTATAGTTTGTTCGAAATAAGTAAGCCGATCGGAAGTTAGCCGTTCCGAACTACCGCGGTGATAAAATCGTTTAATTAAGTGTTTTATTACATAAATATCGAAATTAGTAAACAAAATAATTAGAAATGTGAAACATATACGACTCTAATTATGTTCACACCGACTCTTTCTATTAAAATTTACCACTTCTAAACCATTTGCAGACAAATTCCGATCGGCTTACTTATTTCGAACAAATTGTACTAAGTATAATTTGAGTTCCACAATTTCTGTTTATTTCTCTGGTCGTCTAAAGAACCACAAAGTAAAGAAAGCATTGAAAATTAATAACAAATAAGTAAGTGAATAGGTACCTCCTTAGGTCAATATTATAAGTATAAGACCTCTAGGTAGGTACCTATCTATACATAGTAGGACCTTAAAATCGGACGCTGTGGGTACCCGTCACTCAACTCAATCAAAATCGAAATGTTACTCGATCAATTAAAAAAGCAAACACGAAAAACTTCACATTGATTGCTTAAAATTCATTTCGAAATACCGAGTCCTGCGCCGAAACACAACTTAATGACTTGCACTTCACTGTTCCAATTAATCCATTATTCTTTTCACATCCCTACTGAGTGTAAAGGAGATGGCGTATACGGAAATCAGGTGCGTTGAAAAAAGAGAAAAGAAGACCCATTAGCATCGCTTTAATTTTAAACGTTTCGGAAAAGCGGTCGGTCTTTTTAAATAGTTTGTTTTAGTTTAAATTGAGTGATGTGTTGAATATGAAATAACAAGGGTTCTCTTTATGATGTGAAACTTTTCCGGTAGGTGCTTTGGTCGAATGGGCCACCTACCTGGGTAGTACGTACCTATCTATTTATTATACCTAAGTACCTACCTGAATACCTAGCTTTTAGTTTTGAAGGCACATTGTATTAACGCAAAATGTTGGTCATAATATAGGTATTGACCTAGGACTTAGGCCCAATACTTACCTACGCGCCAAACCATTAGTATAGGTAGCCATTTATTTTCTTTGATAAAACATTGCTATAATATACCTAAACATACCATCACGCCTGCTTTCCCCGAAGGGTTAGGCAGAGCTGTAGGTACTTCCCTACTCATGTAGGTACCTACACCCTCATTTCGCCAGTAGGTATGTTTAGGGCCCCTGTAGATACCTACCTAATACCTAGGAGACCAGGGCATTGCAATAAAGCTGCTATTGAGAATTTCATAGAAAACCCAATAGGTAAGTACTTAGGTAACACTTTATTTGACCTGAAAATCGAACCCAGGACCTCTATTGTAGCAGCCGCGCTTAGTACAAGGTACCTACTTACCTACTTTTTTACCTACTTACTCTAATGAGGCAGTTTAGTTTAATTCTTAACTACCTTTCATAAAACTTTGTAGTAGGTATCAAAGTACCTACCTACTAGGTAGGTACGTAGGTACTTACCTTCACTAGATTTTTGTCCTGTAGGTAGGTAGATACGTTTTTTATATGTAGGTACCTACCTAAGTTAGTAGTACCTAGGTACCTACTTAGATCTTACCTAGATACAGAAAATCCTCATGGATAGTCAGACCACTGCATGCATAGCTCTTTGATTGAACCGGTCCAATCATGGCGACTTTTTAAAATTGTCAATTTCATTATTTTGTATTTTTCTTTTAGAATGGCGAAAAGAGGGCAGTATTATACCTAGATACCTACTTGGAACGAGACCAGAATGGATGGAAGCGTTGCACATTTAAATTATCATCTTAATAACTATAATTTTTAGGTAAGAATAGCGTACCTCAATAATTGTGAGACGAAAAGTGATTTCTCATTTAAATAAATAATTAGATTTAAGATTTAACTTCTTTTAACTTTTTTATGACATATGAATGAGTAAAATTGAAATTTAAAATTTGAATAAGTAATGAATAAAAATATGATTGTGAAAAATAGTTTTATTTTTGTGCATTCTAAAATTAATATGTTTTTGTGGGCACCTTGAATGGACCAGTAGGCTAAAATTGCCTAGAAGTTACAGTGGTCCAAATAAGGCGACCATATTACTTTTTGCTCTTTTGACGCTAAGTATAAACTTTTTTTTTTAAATCTGAAACAATAGCTGCGTATGCCTACTTCAATTAAAGCTCTATTCATTTAACCAATTTCTAGATTCCCTAATGCTATAGGTAAGTACTTAAGTACCTACTTATTTATGATTTTATGCCCGTTGAAAATTAAGTGGTCCAATAGTAGCAACCTTACCTTAGGGTTACCTGACCTAGATACTTACTTAGGTATCTTGGCATGTTTGGATGCATGGAACCGGACATTCGACTCCTAGAGTGATAGGTGTGGGTAGGTAAGTACCTACCTACTTTCCTCAATGCTACCTACCTATCTAAGTAGATATCTTAGGTAGGATTTTTCCTTTGGGAGGTCCTAAACGAGAAGTCCCCTTTAACGGGTGTATGTTTCCTTCTATAGAATTCTTTCTTTCAAAGCCTAAGCAAATGTTTATCACCCTGTAAACAATCTATTAAATAATTTCCTAATCAGATAGGTACCTATATAACATAGCCACCAATTACAGTATCATCAATCATTTGTAGCAACTTATGTTTTTGTAACGGTCGCGTGAGGTGTCAAGCGCGCGCCGTGCGTTCGAGACGCGGCAAAAATCACCATTACCACACAACTTGTTATTACAAGAAAAACATAAATGCAAAAAAGTCATTCGCAACACTAAAAAGATTGAGGCGGCGAAGATAAAGGCCTGCCTTTACAGTCACAACGGCTTCTTATTGGCCGAGACGCGCAGTAGGCGGAGTCTTTGGGGCGGAGCGATAAATGTTAGGGCTGTACAGTACGCAAGTCGACTCCGGTTTATCGATAAATGTTTTTTTATGGTGTTATAATTTATGGCGTGGAAGTGACAGAGTTCCGTTCATGGGGAACAATTTGGCGGATGGATGCGGGTAAGCGATGGATCCGGATGTTATTTTTACAGCGTCTTAAGATGTATGACGTCATATGATTTAAATAATCAACACGAGAAATAGGTAGGTAAGTAGGTACACTACTTATGTGGAGTTAACCGAATCGTAATTAGGGTTTAAACAATTAGATCCCGAATTACTTACTGTATTACCGAAGTAGGTACCTACCTAATTTGTTTAAAACCCTTCAGTGGATCATGGCATTTTTTATCCCGAGCAACATACTTAGGTACCCACCTACCTTATGAATGATAAAAATAGCCATAATCTACCTATGCCATGGCCTAACGAGGTTTGGTAGGTAGGTATTTTACTTACCTACTAAGTAGGTAGTTGAAGGAAAACATCGTGAGGAAACCTGCATGCTTGAAAGATTTTCTTGACGGCATGTGAAGACTGCCAACCCGCAGTAGGCTAACATGGACTATAATAGCCTAAACCCTCTCTAAGTCTCTACTGAAGGGAGACCTGTACCCAGCGGTGGGACAATGTACCTAATGGGTTGATGATGATGATGAAATAGGTACCTACCTACTTAGGTAGACGGTAGTGGTACCTACATAGTTAGGTACCTACCACTACCGTCTACTGAAATTAAATTACTTAATCGGCTATAGGTACCTACATCAATAGGACTTATTTGTATCATGTTCACATATCTGCAAATGATTTTAGAATGAATTCCTCAAAGAATACGTAGGTACCTAAGTAGGTAAGAAGGTACCTACTTACTTAGGTAGGTACCTAGTTACATACACACCTACAAACTCACAATCAGAAGTAGGTACCTAAAGGGTGACTGCCGTCATGATGATTCGAGCCTAAACATTCCTACTTCCTACAATTATGAAGCAAGCCAGCATGCGCTGGACCACAACCTTTATGATTTTAGGCAGGCACTTAGGTACAAACCTAATTATCTGGTTAAGTAACGGTTATGATTACGAAGGCCCCGTCCTAGAGATGTGTTAAGTATGCCTGGGGTTCGGGGCATTTATTTTTTACCCATGCCTCGGCCCATCTCTTCCTCGAGCATAGCGTAAGTAAGTAAAAGGAAGGCATGTTGAGTTTTTATACGTTACGTAGGTAGATAGGTACGAGTGTGTAGTACTTATTAAGTATAAGTATTAATTGAACAAGATAGGACCTAAGATATAACCTACTCAGATTACCTAAATGGCACAAGAATGTCCATCCGTTTGTATTAGGTAGGTACCTAAGTATCTATCTATTACTCGACAGTTTCATCCATAAATGCATTAGTTAAATCGAAAGATAGATAGTTAGACTTTTTTATTGTTGTGTGAATCAGTCATATGAAGAAAGGTTACAAGGAAAAAAATATAAGCTTTGTAAGAATAAAAAAAATGTGTGTCTATGTCACGAAACTAATGAAGCATTCCACGAAGCACACCCAGGCGAAGCACACCTAAAGTATTCCACTTAGCACACCCATAGGGTGGCCTTCAAATAAAAATTTAAAACACCTAATTAATTTTCTACTTTCTAGGTACGCTTACTAGCCTAGCAAAAACAGATGATATTTTATGAAATTAAGTACCTACATAGGTATTGAAGGAAGTTTAGACAAAGGCTAAACGATCATCTTGTTTGATAAGTCCGTTACTGAATAGAGTGTCATAACACGGCATGCTAACCCGAAAAACTGAGTACTTACTTAGGTAAATATTTATCACATGTTTTACTTAGGTAGGCACCTACTTTCTCACTTAAAAAAACATTTGGCGAACTAAGAACGTAGACATACTTACCTAAAAGATATTTAAAATGTTGATAAAAAATCAATGATATCATAACCGATGCTCAAAAAGACCTCGACTTAATAAACGAGTGGTTCAAATATAATTTGCTTACAATAAATACCTTTAAAACATCGTACATGATTCTCGCCGCCAAAAATAAAACAATACCATTATTTCCACCTCTTATCGTAAACAATAAAGTGATACAACGTTCACATGTAGAAAAATACCTAGGACTATGGATAGATGACAAGTTAACTTGGCATCATCACATTAATAGCGTACAAAATAAACTTGTATCAATTTTAGGTGCACTACGTAAAATAGCCAACTGTATACCAAACAAAATACGTACTATCGTTTATAACTCGCTAGTAAAATCACACTTACAGTATATGATTGAGATATGGGGCTCGGCAGCCGCGACTAACTTAAAACCGCTTCAAATTACACAAAACAAAATCATTAAAGTCATGCACCATTATCCTCACCTAACTTCGACAAAATTGATTTATGAAAGAACGAATATAATGAACATAACACAACTATACACCTTTTGTACCTGCATCCTAGTAAAAAAAATTATAAATAACACGATCCAGACAAACATAACACTACATAAAAAAGAAAACACTCATAACTTGAGAAATAAACATAAAATCAAGTTATATAGACCGCGCACTAACTATGGTAAGACAACGATTTTATTTGAGGGAGCACAGTTGTATAACAAACTACCAAGTGACTTGAAAGAATGTGGCAATATTAATATCTTTAAAGCTAAATTAAAAAAATATTTAAGTGGGAAATGTTAAACTGTGTGATTCTCTTCACTTATATTACTATCATGCATTATATAATTTAATTATTGGTATGAATATGTGTTTCGTATCTAAGTTTTATATTAATTTAATTTATAAATTTTTATCAATCAATTCTAATTAGTAATGTCATAATATTTATCTCAAAGTAAATTATTTTAGCATAAGCATGCCAGAGGTAATGAAAAAAATGTATTTTTAAGGAATTCAAATTAGCCTAATCTTATTTTAAAAAAACTGTATAGTTTTTATAAGAAAATAAATTCTTTAAACCGATAAAAATTTAATTCTATTATTAGAAACCATATTTCGATTTTCCTTATTACGTCATTCATTCACTAATGTTCACATTCACTAATTAACTTTTGTCGCCGAGCGTACCTGCTCCATTCAAAAGTACAATCGTGTACAGGCGAGAGCGAAATTCAATGCCGCGTCAATGGCGAAGGGATTTCATTAATTTATACTAATGATTAGAATGTGATAAAAAAGTACGGAGTCTGTTGAAAAGGTTCGATGTGGGCCTCGCGACATAATAAACGCGATCCGGTTACGAGCTTCGTATGTTTTGTGTTCTGGTAGACGTGGTTCCGCATAATATTACGTATAAGTACTAAGCACTTTGATTTTGAATAAAATTATGGATTTATAAACCGTTAGGCATTTTTAACGAAAGCTACATAGAAGGTAATTTCCTACGTAGGTAGTTATGTTCTTTATAATTAGATACCTAGGTAGGACTAGGTAGGTAGGTAAGTACTTAGATATTCGTTAAGTTTGTGTTGCATAAACCTTGTATTATAGATATCTAGATCTATTATTCAGATAGGTAGGTACCTAGTTAATTAAATATTAAGTTTATGTACAGAAGATACCCCGGATTAGCCGTCCCTATGAGAGGTGCATAATGTGGTGCTAAGTGTATCAACCTAGGTAAAAAAAAAAAACTTAACTATTTTTAATATCCCTATGTTGTAGCAGCTACTTAGTGGAACGTAGGGAATTTATACACAATATGTTCTTGTTTAACCCAGGTGCAAATCTGTTTATATGTATAATAGATAGGGAAGTAGGTACCTACACACGGCTACACATCGATCTATACAAATATAAGTTGGCCTCGTATTGTACGGAAAGCCTTTATAATGCGAGGTCAGACTATAATGGACTTCAGTATAGCCATGTGTAGGTATGAAGGTACTCAATTAGGTACCCATTCAATTTCAATAACAAACCCCCGATACTCCCCGAAGGATTAGGCAGAGATGTAAGTACTAAATGTACAGTGTACACCCATACTTCGCCGGTATGTTTAGGTCTGTAATAGGGGGCGAGCCTATTGCCATTCACCGGGCTCATATCCAAACTTCGAGCTGCTGAGACTTTCATAGAAAAACCCAATAACGGATTGCTCACCCTAGGATTCGAACTCAAGACCTTTAGCATAGCATTCGTGGTCAGTAGGACCACTAATTTTCTCTGAATTCATTTTAAATGTCCAACCAATGTTAACCAATGCCCAATGTAAGCACGGCTACACGTCAAGCCATATCTACAAATCCAGTTTAATTTTACCTCTCATTGTACGGAAAATAGTAGGATTCATGTTGCATTTTATAGGACAATACGAGATCTGCTTAAACTAGAAATGTATAGCTTGACCTTTATATTCTCGAGTAGGTAGGTAGGTACCTACCTACTGTGTCGTGATCGTTAACTAAGAAGTCTTTTCCTAAACATAATAAAAAGAGTGACTAAGAACCTACCTACTTTATATTTTAATAAAAAACACAGTACACAAAAAAAAATAACAAGGAAAAAAGCGCCAGAGTAGCCACGCGCGAACCCGGCGTAATTATAAAAACCTGCCAATTTCAATTCACAGCGTTATACATTACGACCCAACCAACAGGCGTCGGTTGCTTATTTGGCCGGTTAACAGAAACCGGTCAACGACGAGTATTGACCGGACGAGTACAGTTGCAATGCTGCTACCAAAGCAACATGACTCAGGAGGTGGTATATTTAAACGGGCAGGATTCTCGTTCAGAATTAGGCGCCTTCTATCTTAGACCTATATTCTATCTCGTTTTAGTTTTTGGAAAAAGAAAGAGATAGATATACGGACACAAAAATTAGTGTGTTGGTGTTAAATTTTCATTTCTGGCCTGGGTCCCGGTATCACTGAAACGGCGGTCTCGCAATGCAGTTGGCGCGTAGCTACCAGGGTCGCAGATATCAGTAGGAGGTGACTCACCGGGGTAGGGCCAAAGGGGCGCGGGCGGCGCAGCAGCGGGAGGGGCCGGCCACGCCAGAGGGGCGGGGCGCTCGTCGCACAGTACGTTCGCCACGCCGACCGTCATGGCCGCCTGCGCCGCGTCTGCACAACAACACAGTGACGTGGCGGTGGCGGCTGCAGCGCGCGACACGCGTTCAGAACAAGAATTAACAAACACATTAATAAAAAAAACACTCAGGTATTATTACCGATGTCCTAGTTACTCCTTTTATCCAGCATTCGCTATAGAATAGAAAAGTTAACACCTGAAGGTAGCTCTTTCAAGAAAGATAAGTACACGACACTTTAAAAAAAATAATTTTCTTTATTACCGAAGGACTAGGTAACCTATTCCTGCTTGGACCTGCTCCCTTCCTTAATCGGAGCATGGTAGGTAGGTATTTATTCTCTCACCGAGATGTGGTAAAGCGACCAAACCTCTTACCTAGTATCTCTGTCAACCATGGTAATAAATTAAAGATGACCAATGCTTAAATTTATAGTGACTAAGTAAATACCTACTAAGCCTACCAGCCACATCACAGTTCACAATGTTTAAGGTTTGAGGCACCAAACGCTAGGGACCCTATTGCTACTAAACGGGCACAAAACCAAATTCTGGCAGTGTTTGTGAAAATTTCATAGAAAAACCCAATTTCTTAGTGTTAGGTAATAACTAATAAAGAAAGGCCCTGGCAATGACCATGTCCGAGCTACACACAGTGACGGATTAACCATATACCTAGCAGGATTGGCAAATGCTACAAGCCCCGCGCAAATAGGGGCCCTGCGAATCCAAATACAACAACAACCGACAACCTCCGCCCGAGCTTACCTAATGTTTTGAATGAAACCTATTACCTAAGATACCTACTAAAAGATTATGAAGACACTAAAAAGTCGACAAAGTGGATTATTCCATGTCAAAGTTTAGAATTGACAGTAGATCAAGGGCCCCTCAATAGAATACGAGTATGTTACGGGCCCCGCGCTTGCTTAATCAGGCACTGGCACCAGTATCGAATGACCTCGCATTGTAAACGCTTTCCACACAGTGCAAGGCCAGCCCATACTGGATTTAGGTATACAGTTACCTACCTAGGTAATGAATTTAGGTCCCTAAGTATTTAATTAAGATTCATCTATAGATCATTATTTAGTTTTATTTTGCTACGTATCCGGTTAGTTTAAATGCGAACGTTCATAAAACGCGGTCGTAAAACGGATTTCATAAACAATGAACAAGTTACGAATACGGCGAGATTGCGTGCACCTTTGTACCCCATTCCACCACCAAGCAGATATTCGGGTAGATATCTTAATGTAGGTAGGTAGGTAGGTACCTAAGTATAGTCGACCATAAAGTTGCTTTACCACCCTTAGTGTGAATATCGTTTGCATATCACAAAACAACAAGGTCTATTTTTGCTTAGGTAGGTAGGTAAGTGACCGATATTGTTTTCATCAATGCGTGACGTTAGTGTAGAACATTAATACTTAAGTAATGAGTCTTAGTGAAGTTTTTGCTAAAATTGGTAAATCAATTTTATGGCAACTTTGGTGCGTGAATTATGATTTCAATAAAATATAATATAGCCATTAAAAAAGTATCTTCTTAAAGGTAAATCGTAACAGGTGGCGTTCATTTAGGGGTTTCTGCCTACATCTGTGAGGGAAAGGCCTTAGTATTACCTATACTAAGGCCTTTCCTTTCCATGGGTTTGAACCCATGTCTAAAACAAAGTCTGTATTACCTACCTATGGATAGTGTAAGCTATCGACCTAATCATACCATACTCAATTAGATAAATACTTAAGTACATTAATAAATATTCCAAATATTTAAATTTATCCACAATAATCAAGATTTATTTTAAAAATATCCTTATCACCTTTATTTTTTATCATTTTGATAAGTGCACATATTGATATAGGTAGATAATATGATAAGGGTAATCAAGATATCGATCTATAGATACCTACTTGGGTAGGTACACCTTACGATAGATAGCATAGTGATGTGATCATTAGATTGCTAAATCAAAGGTCTCGAGTTTGACCAAGGAACACACATCCGACTTTTCCATGTAGGAAAACATTGTGAGGAAATCTAAATTTGCTCGTAGTAGGTACCTAGTTCAACGTGGTGGACTATAACCTAATCCTGAGAGGAGATCCTTGCCCAGCAGTGGGACAATAAGAAGGGGTTGATGATGATGATCTTAACTAATATTTTATATTAGCTTTGACTGGAGAAATCCAAAGCCGCTGCAACCGAGAGGGAACTGGCTCTCACTCGCAAAAGAAACTCACACTAAGTTTCTTTACGACTGTCTCCGGCGTACCTAAGTGTGGTCGTCAGACAGTCAGATTCCATGAGGTCATAAAACCCGCTACCAGCGATTTGTTTTAGATTTGTTCACGAACGTTTTTTTTTATTCCTACTAAGACCTATAGGTACTTATACCTATCTACTTAGAGGTAATTCTAAGAAGGTACTACAAACATTGAAAATTCCTATCAGATTTTTAACGATCTTTTGACACCCTAACCGCTTCCACGGCGATTATGGGATTAAATCAGGTGAATGGTCAGCAACATTCTCTAACCCATTGTCCAATTTACGGCGGAAACGAGGGTTACTCTGATCAAAGGGAACCTATTCTGAATACGAAAAGCTTACGTATTTAATCTAGGTAGGCTTTACAGTCTACAAATGCACACCCCCCACTATTACGGTTATAAAATTGGTGGAGTAAACTGCGCAAAAGCTTTCTTAGTAGAAGTTGACGAAATATAGCCGCGATACTTACCTATTTCTTTTCTTTTATTTTACTTCAAGTATAACGGTGCATACCAATTACAATAATTGAAGATACAGAATAACTTATATTGAGCTAAGACTGATCATACATCCCTCTCGCACAACTTCAGGCACACCTTCAACAGCCTTGCCCATCCCTCCTCAAACAAATCAGTGTCTGGTCATGAGTCCAGGAGATCGTTGAGTGTGGAGAGTGTGCGCGGTATTGGGGACTTAGCACGAGTTAGGGTACGGCAGGCTGGCACTGCAAGCAATTTATGTCTTCTACCTCTTAGATAGATATTAGGGGCAATGAGTCGACACAGTTCACTAATCAAATCAGGTGAGTCAATTTTTCCACGTAGGATTTTGCATACTGTGACAATTTGGTCAAGTTTCCTTCTGGTTTCGAGGGAATTGTAACCGAGACAACCCAGAAGAAATTTGGTGGGATAAATATATGGGTAGTATCCATAGATCCTCTTGTAAAGATATCGAAGATATGCCTTTTGTACTTTTTCGAGTATAAGAGTGTACTTTTTCGAGTGGGGGCTCCAGATAGACCCGCTGGTTTCCAACTTACTTCTTACCAGCGCATTATAAATTATTCGAATGACACTGGTATTTTGGAAATCATGTGCGTTTCTGAGGACAAAACCTAGTCTCATATAGGGCTCCTTAGCAACCGCGGCCATATGATCATGGAATGTTAACCTCTGGTCGAATGTGACACCCAGGTCTTTCTATGTGCGTGCAGTAAGACATAATATGTGAATAATTAGGTACGCCAGCACACCAAGTTACCACAAAATGTAATTTTTTCTCAGTTGTTTTTGAACTTAATCGTCAGCAATGTAAGGTTTCAAATCATTTGGAGGAATTTGACAGTTTTGTATAACTTGATGTGCCGGCGACTGTAGGTACTTACCTACTTACCTATATATTTTTATGTTTGAAGGATAGTTAAGTTATTAAAATTAGAAAATAGATAATAGTAACTAAGTGCCTACAGTTCGAAATAACGGTGCGTGTCCGAAGTTAGCCGTTCCAAACTGCCGCGCTGTCAGTCACTTTGTTTTCAAATTTGTTTTTATATGTAGGTAAGTATACTTAGGTACGCCTTAATATCGATATAAGTACTTAGGAAAATAATCACGAATGCAAATCATTTACGACCTCAACTGTCTTTACACCGTTTTTTTTACCACTGCAAAACCACTTGCGGGCGGGCAACTTCAAACGTGCGCTGTTATATGGACCAAACTGTACTCGACGTAAAAATTACCTATCCTTATGTATATTCCTCAGGTAAGCTACTTGAGAAATGATAAGTTTCAGGTAAATCTGTTGTACGAATATTTATATTATAAGATAAGTAGGTACTTTTAGAAAACAGGCGAGGAAAGATGATTGGCCACTTGATGCGACACGACAACTTTTTTAAGACAATTTTAGAAGGCAAAATTTAAGGAAAACGAGGAAGGGGAAGACCTAGAAGAAGTTTTATGGAACAAGTGAAGGAAAAAGTGGGAGTACAGTCGTATCAAGAGGTCAAACAGAAGGCAGAGAATAGAGACGAGTGGCGATTGCTCCACCGACAAGAGCTTAGCTCTTAAATGAGAGAGAGAGGTACTTTTAAAACAGACGAAATTAAAAGATAAGTAGGTAAATCTTCATAGTTTTAGCGTTAGGTAAATTCAACATACCTAACTTAATCAGTCCGTAGATTCCGTACCGGCCACCGGACGTCGTCCTACATAATATCTGGTAGTAGGTACGAGTAGGTATGTGACCTGACTGGTCAGCTGATCACAAACCGGTCCGAACCGGTTCCGGACTAATTTATATTGTAATTCATTTGAACTCGTTTAAAAACCCAATGGCCCTTAGTGAGCTTTGTGAAACTAGTCTTTAGGTAGCTGTCGGTAGCTTTAAAGAATCGCTTCCTACGATAGGAATAAGTAAGAAATTAAGTTATTTTTTGTTATGTTGCCTTGGTGCCTGAAAGAGTAATTAAGTACTTAGGTACTTATTTATACCACAGAATAATAATCCATAGATTCTTATATATTGTGCTTATAAGTACCGTCTTATTTTCTCTCGTCTCACGTTAGCTCTCATCTTTTCCACTGATTATTATCTAAACAGTAGGGTAATACCTACTTACCTACTATAGATGTAAGTACCTACTACAATGAATGGAGTGAGAAAAATATTACTTATTATGTTTATGTTATTTATGTCTGAAGTATTGATCCATTGATCGTAATAGACGGTTTTCGAAGTAACAACAGTAAAGTTAGGTAGGTATTAAATTTCCTAACAGTTATTTCAATATTGTGGACATTTTCTCCCCAGTCAGGTTTTTTTAAATATGTCATTTCAAAAGGGGAATCTACTTAGGTACCAAATAGGTACGAGTACCCTACGTACTGAGTAAGTACACTATGGTTAATTAGAAGTTACAAGAAACTTTTTCTCACGAAACGTATTCATACAATAAGATGAAATTAATATCCGAGGTAGCAGCGGGGGCGAAGAGCCAAAACAAAAATTATGAAAGGAAGCACGTGCTGGTATGTCTGTCTTACTCATACGTATAGCGTTGTCCTTGTCCGTCACCCGTCGTAGTACAGAGTAGTACAAATAAACTCTCAGTCGCCGTAACAAGTCAACAACAGAGAATAGCAAGGTTTATTTTTATTTTAATACTACGTATTAGGAAGGTTACTCTTAATTAATAGGTAGATTATAAATGAAAATTTTTGAGCCCGACTGAGTTGATAAAAATGCCAGTTATAATTTTTTTAGGTCTTAACATATCAAGAAATTACTATAGTTATACCTATCATTAATTTATTAAAATAAAAAATGACCATTTAATTTATCTTTTCAATAATCTTGTACGTACTATCTGTTCTTGAATTACACTGTATCCTATCAGTTGACCTTCACCGTTACGTCTCTTTTTAACGCTAGCATTCCAAGCATACGAGCGTCTCTTTCACTCCTATGGCAATATTCAACGCGGCACGCCGTACACTCTTCGTGCTTGCTGTGAGCCTAGTATCACGCGCGCTGAAGAAAAGGGTTTATCCGACGCCGAGTGACCCGAAAGCGACTAGGATTTTCCGACCGAAGAAACTATTTAGTTTTTCGCAACGCAAAGTTTATTTTCCGATACAAATACCAATCAATTATTTGTTACATTTAATTGTGCCGTTTAATATTTAATTTCAATACAAATCTACTGTAAGTATTGGCTAAATTTCGATTATTAGTTTAAATGCAGTGTCCGATGCACTCCTTTTCAAAGTAGGAAATCTAGGCCATAGTTAAAGCGTTAGCGTCCCTAGAATAAAAATAGCTGCACGTCGGGTTGCGTGGTCAGTGTAGTGAAGCGTAGCGTAAATAGAATGACGCGACGCGACATCTCAGTCGCTCGGACGTCGACTAAGTTGCATCGCGAATTGCGAACCGATATCGATCATGAAACGTATCTATCTATCTGTGTGGAAATCTTGAACGATATTTCATAAATTTACTTGTGAACAGATCTATTATGATTTACTGCAAAAGATTCAAAATAACCAGAAGTTTAAAATCTTTTACATATTTTTTAAACTTTCCAATGCTATGCTCCTAACGAATATGATACGTATTCTTCTTATCGTACCTAACGATAAGATGCATAAGAAATAACAATAAAATAAAAATAATAAAGAATAATTAGAATAGCTACTCGGTATTTCAGTGGCGTAAATCAGAATACTAACATAGACGGGACGCCTAAAAAATCATGCAATTTTTAAATATATTACCCATTCGTTAAACAGTTTTAAATGATTACTAATAATTATAAAATTACTCTTGTTTATCAATCAGTACGGTACGGTACTAAATAACGAGAGTAATAATAATATTATAGTTATATCTTATAACTAACTAAGCCGCGTCATCCTCAGTAAAGTCATAGTGGTAAAGTAACAAAATAAGAAACTTCTACGTCCGAAAGCAAAATGACTCCTACAAAAATCTACCAGGACCGCATAAACTGCTGCTAGTCATTTGTTTATACACGCGTCTGACAACTTGTTGTTCTACAGGCAAACTTGGTCTTTGTTCCACCTTGATAAAGACGTTCATCTACGCATTAAGTGCATGGGTGTAAAGAAATAGCGATGCGCTGTGAGCATGATTTAATTATTTAGTTCTGTACTAATTTAGTGCAATTACTTATTATTATACTTACTTACATAGGGATGGGTTTAGCGTTGCCAGGCGTCCGGATAAAGCCGGACATAGTTAGGCCTTTTGATTGCGTGTCCGGCAAAATAAAGGTTGTCCGGCTTTTGTTAGGGTTTTATTTTTTATATTAATTTTGACTGATGACTTTATTTGACTGATTAATATAATAAATATAAAAACAATATATATAAATAAAATCGAATGCCAAATCAGTCTACTTAGATTGATTTATATTTCATTAGAATTTAACAAGATTTATGGTAATAATCAAAAAAGCTTGATTTTTTGTGTCGTACTTACCTAATAATACTGAGACACAAAATCCTCAATAATGTAGGGTGTCCGGCCATTTTACCCAAACTGGCTGGTCTGTCCGGCTATAAGGTTTGGTGACCTGGCAACCCTAGATGGGTTACTTAATCATCATCAACCCATTACATTGTCTCACTGCTGGGCACGGGTCTCTTCTCAGAACGTGAGGGATTAGGTTATAGTCCACCACGCTAGCCTACTGCGGGTTGGCAGACTTCACATGCCGTCAAGAATACCTCTCAGGCTTCCTTACGATGTTTTCATTCGCGGAAATCTAAACTAATACCTAGGTATTATAAAGAGCATTGAATAGGCTATGAATCTGAAAGTACTGGACCGATTTGAAAATTCCTTCAATAGAAAAAAAAATGGTCAAAACATGGTCTTTGACGGGACACCTGAGATTCACACTCGAGGTTTTTCAGGGAGCAATGGAACGGAGTATAAAACTTGTGGGCCGGGTTAGGAATACAGTCATCCGTTCCAAGACCAAAGTAACAGACGTCACTCGGAAAGCTGCCACGCTGAAATGGAACTGGGCTGGACACGTCTGTCGCATGTCAGACAAAAACTGAGCCAAACTGGCCCAGGCGGAGATGGCGGGATGAGCTGGACTTATATAAAAAATACGGGTCCTCTAATACTACTCTACAGCAACGGACAGAGCGAAGTGGAAGAAGAGTGGGGAGGCCTGAGTGACATAGGTTATATAATACCCCACGCGGGCGGCGAGCGGAAAGCTCATTTTTAATTATTAAGTTTTTTTTTTCAAACGGGTTTATTCAGATAACTTGCATATTTTCCTCATGTCATAAAAGATAGGTATACTATTTTTTTACGGAGGTAGGTATAGAATAAATTTTTTTTCGTTCTACCAAGGCAATAAATCATGCTGCCTGCCTGATGGCAACGATGGCAAGTCACGCTAAGAGTTTTTAATTAGGTATAATTATTGTTGAAACATTGCCCCTTACTGTTTAACACTTGCTTGTAAGTTGTGGCAGCACATTATTTAAATTTACAAAGTATTAGATATACAAATAATGTCAACATCCGCATTTAATAGGTGAGTCAACATTTTTTATCCAAACAACTCAGGCTGGGGTGAGAATGTCACCCTCCGCATCACTCGCCACCCCTCGCAGTAGAATTCATTCAAATTTAACATTTATCTCTCTGTGATAGGGTTTAACATTGCAGACACGGTTCGAGACGGGTTCGCTCTAGGTTTATTTGAGCAATGCATTACGAAAATGAATACTAGGAAAGTGCAAATTTTAGTGAAACCGGTTTAGCTAGCCGTAGGAGTAAATATGAATGTAGTTTTTATGTCTATTCTATAAGTTTGTCAGTCTAATGAATTTAACAAAACTTAACTGTAAACGAAAACCATACATTTGCGAAATTTTAAGTTATTTATACCTACGCCTTGGCGTTGCTTGTAGGACTGTACCTGAATCTAATACTTAGTTCAAGCACAAGTTTGCGAAACAGCCACCTGCCCAAGCGACAATTTGCTATTAATCAAATTATTACCTTTTATTAAATACATCTTATAAGCTATTGATGTATCAGATTTTAAATGATCGTTTAATCATATAAATACAGTGATAATGCATGTAATTCTTAGTTTTCCTCGATAATAAATTTTTATAATCGCCCATTCAGCGGACGTATTTGATTGCATGCTCGTTAGAAAATCGCCTTTTATGGTTTGTATAGATTAACAGCAGCCATTAAATGATGGAACATGGTAGGTATGTGTGATATTGATGTAGTTCGTTTAAACAAAACTGTGACCACCCTATCTCGACTTGATAAATGGTAGGTATTTAATTCTAGTTAATTGTAGCTAAATAGATCTTTACACATTTTTTTTATTTGGCACCGGAATTTAAATTACTTACAAAATTATTATGACATAGATATCCCAACAATATACTATTCTGCTAACACCAAAACAGCCGAGGTACTAAAAGTCTTATTATTAAGCAGATCCGAAGTTCTAATAAGACTAAAACTAAAACAATAATCTAAAAGGAAGAAATAATCAATTATACTTACAGATGGAGGAATAAAAACTTAATAAGATCATCTAATGATGAAAGTCCTAAGCCAATTTGCTTGCATTACTATAAATATGTGTAAGTAAGAGAATAACAAAAACTCTGTGGAATATTGTTCTTGTACTATAAGTTATTCTATCTATTCTGTGCTTGCTTAATTAGCTAACATATTAACCAACTTTCAACTATGACTGATGCGGCGGCATTGAGAGCTAAATTAGTTTTAATCAGCGGGCATATCCATCTGTTTATTATATTTACTTACTCATATAAAACACAATTTGTAGCAATAATTTATTCAGACTATAAATTATTTCTTCATTGACCCAAATACAGTTGCTCGTTTGTTATCAATGTCTTGCAGCACTGTCGATAGTTGAATTCTGTGAGTCGCTCATCATTTTAGTGGTAAATTAACATTGTCTTGTTTTTAACCACACTCACTACTAGTTACTAAATGGGTTTATGATAAAAGTTACTTATAACTATTTATACACAAAACTTTAAAAAAATGGGTAACATAAAGTCATTACAATTTTTTTGAGAATAAATACGTCCACATCTTCCCTTTGGTTCTGTCTTGTCTATCTTAGGTTTATTTGCCGTCTCATCGGATCCGAAATTCTTATTCTGTGGACAAGTTGGATAGAAACGTCACGGAATGTACTAGGGGCACAGTACCAGGTAGGCGGTATTTCTGCGATCCGCTCGACAATCCCGCCACAAAGTAAAGCTCTGTGATCCCGCCACCTAAAGTCGTGCTAGGGTCGCTACAGTGCAAGGTGGCAGTATTGCGGCTCGTTTTGGGAGTTATTATTAGGTTGGTACTTTGTTATAATTTAGTTTTTTTTTTTAAATTAAGAACTTACTTAATTGTTAAAGCAAAACTATTTCATTTAAGAACACATATAACTGAGATATATGTGTCAACTACGACAAAAAATAAATGCAGGTGGTTTTAATAATGCATCTGATAAATAATTGTATGTTCAGACACATACTGCGGCCATATCGGTACTTAGGCGCTGTTTGAAACTGCTATGGTGAAGTTGTTTAAAGTTATCATAAAACTAGTGAATACCGTACGTACAGTTGTTAGTAGAAAACGATAATGAAATAAATTGGCAGGCGTTGCTAACCCTGGTTCGCGGATTGGCGGGAAACGCGCCAAATGTTTGTGACATGCGGGCGGGGGCGAATTGCCACGACTGACGTGGATAAAACTTATTTCTCCCGTTGGATGC
Source organism: Subacronicta megacephala (assembly GCA_958496365.1). Classification (NCBI taxonomy): domain Eukaryota; kingdom Metazoa; phylum Arthropoda; class Insecta; order Lepidoptera; family Noctuidae; genus Subacronicta; species Subacronicta megacephala. The sequence goes on from OY292521.1 coordinate 14,455,414, forward strand.
GCAAGTCCCTGCTTCCAAAGTCAAGCCCTAGGTTGAGATTCGTGCCTCATGTTTAGGTAGAATGTTTCATAGAGGTATTTCGTGTCAGAAACTAGGAATCGTTGTTAAAGCATCTAGGTTAGTCAAATTACATGCGGGCCACATTACTTGTAAAACAGGCCGCTGCCTGGGGCAATAAGATTTTTGAGTGAAGAATACCTACGTACCTACCGGAAAACACAGTGTTATATGACCTTCAAGGAGACGACCTGATAAAGGTCGCTGGATGCAGGTGAAATTAACGCGCTCCTTGTGGAAATCTATGGATTCTTTATATTCCGATATGAAGATAATAATGATGAATATTTATTAGGTACGAAAAATATGAGGTAGGTAAGTACCTAGATAAGTTAAGAGGTATTTTCCGAAAATAGTAATAAAATTGGGAACTTTTTCAACTCATGAAATAACCATCAAATTAGCAAGTATTTTTTAATGTAATAAGTACCTATTAGTACTTCATACATTTCTTAAAAAATACTTTTAGCAAAAAAGTTCAACCGCCTTCAAAAAATAATTAAATAATTTTGTCTAAAACAGTTTGGGAAGTCGTTGGCGAAAACAAAAGACCCACTCAAATAGAAGTCACCGACTTCCCAAACTGTTTTAGACAAAATTATTTTATTATTTTTTGAAGGCGGTTTAACTTTTTTTGTTAAAAGTAATTTTATTTTGTAATTTTTTGCGGAAATTTTTGATTAGAAGTACTTGTTAGGCATCTAAATGCACTGCTTCAATAAGACAGCGATGTTTCGGAGTAAACGATAATATCATCGATGTAATTTTTTTTTTTATTTTCGTTGATATTTTCCAAACTGCTGAACCGATTTCGATAAAATTTGAACGGGACCACCTCTGAAGTATGACCTACCAAACAAAATCGGTCCACAATTGGCGGAGATATCGCGTAACAAACATACAAAAAAAACAACATACAGACGAATTGAGAACCTCCTCCTTTTTGAAGTCGTTTAAAAAATATCACCAGTACACACGGCATCAAGTTATCCATTTGCAGTTCATGATAACCTCGCATTGTATAGGCTTCCCATACAATGAGAGAACAGTTTAAACCGGAAATGTATATCTAGCATGTGTAGCCGTATCTACCTAAATAAAATAGAATCAAAACCAACTAGAAGTTCGTTTTCGTTTCACTATTCTCAGGTAAAACCCTCGAGGAGATTGTACGACCATCTAGTATTGGTCGTTTATGTTCTAGTAAATAAATAATTATTTAATTATTGTTTCTTAGAACCGTTTCAGATTCATAACACTACCGCAACGATGACATAATTTGGGCTAAACGTTGCCTTTTTTGAGCGCTCTCCTATCGTTACAACAAAATGATTCATATCAATCAGTTACTTCAAAGAAACAAAATAGGTACTTAATACTCAAAATATAAAAATAAATGACGACAACCCTAAATAACATGAATGAATGCCAATTAGGTAAATTCCCAAACACTTCATATTTCAGTATTCCTAACACTAAACGTATCGAAATACAAGGAATTCATAATGATCGTCACAGTTAGCCCACATGTTTTCGACCACTTGCTGTGGGGCATTTATTTTATCTAATCGTTCGCAATTTTTAGAAAGCAAAATTAAACTTTATTGCGTCTTCCGTAAGGATGAATTTAAAATTTCATATGATTTTGTGCATCAATTTCAATACGATGGTATGACTACTTCTCAAATTAGTGGTGCCCTGGTACATGAAAGTCAACTTTGTAGTTGTGACATAGAATCGTATTTCGTCGAACTGATTTACAAAAACTCTATGTTTGTGAGTGCTATTTGAAGTGCCTGAGGGCATTGAAGACTCTAGGAGGGGGTCCTTTTGTAGAGTTAACTTGTGACAACATCTAAATTATGTAAGTATATTGATCTTTTACTTCAATATTTTTTTACTTTCAGTCATATTTTTATTACAAGATTTTGTTAATTGGCTCTTAGAGGGATGACAAGTTCCGAAAAACCGAAATAATAACGTAAATAATAATAAAATACAATTTTCATGTGGAATTGATACCTATATATGTAGTAGATTATACAACTGTATTCTGTAGGTATTCCGCGTTGACTCTTCGTCCGTTTAAACTCATTTAACTACTTACGTGTAAACATGACACGGGATGGGGCTTTTATTATGAATCGCAGTCTATCGTAACATTTTGTTGAGTAAGACAGCAATGCAAGTCGAAATAAATCATTGGTCGAAAATATCCACGCACGACAGACATTTTAAATTGCCGCCACATATGACATGGATTAGTTACACATTTACAGATTCCCAAAGAGTTCCTAATTTGAAATTTAGCATGCTTTTCTTACTGGCCTATTCTAAAAACTTTCTGTGTGACCCCGGTATATGTACAGCGTGTTTGCATTATTTATTTATTATTTTTTCAAAGTTTAGTTTAGCATTATAAACGTTTCAAGAAAATGAAATATAAATATTTATTGTGCCGTTTCATTCATCAAGAAGTTACAACAGAAACTTGATTAGCATGTAATTGGTTGGAGCCGGTGCGTTTTTGCAGTGCAAATAATTTCGCTTTCGCGATGTTATCTGAGAAGGTAGAACGGGGGCGAGGTCCGTACCGACATGTATTTCACAAAAATATTGTTGTGTTATTTAGAAGCATATTTTTTATACTTATCTATCCATGGTAGTTTAGTAGTGGAAATTCTATTAATAATGCGAACGGACCTTCTAATTGCAATGACACATCAAATATTTTGTACACTGATGGTATAAGGAAGTAACTTTTTTTTTTTTTTAATTTGTATTTGTGGCTATAGTATCACTGCGACCGATATCGGTCTATTGTGATCGCCACTTAAAGACTTAAAGTTCACCGCTGAACCCTGCGGCTGCTATAAACTGCAGGATTTAGGGAGGAAGTAACTTAGTCTATTTAACATACCACCCACCATCTATTTAACTAACACCCTTAGCACCCTAGCAAAAAAATCAGAGACAGATAAACACAGCTAGTTCTTCATAAGATAAGTACGCACGTCGCAAAAATAAATATCGATTTATAAATTTCTGGAAATGTATCTGTCAGCTTTTACTGGTATAAGCTAACCTCTTGTTGTACGTAATACCTAAAGAGTGCGAGGTCAGCTTACAATGTAAATGTATAGCTTGTTGCATACCCATGTGTACTTATACCATATATTTTTCGGTGTATCGATTCTCGACCCTCACAAAAATAATGTGTAACATTTTTGGTACAAAAACATTTTCCATACATTTTGTTCATGTTTTTTTAAGCAGCTAAAAGAAAAATTTCTTTTCGAATGTAAGTAGTAATTGAATTGTAAGAATGAATAAACCGATTATAAACTGTAAGGCATTGAGTATTAAACATTTGTTTTTATATAAAAAAACTGTGTATGTATGTGGGTTTATGGCGGCAGTTGCAAGCCAAATTGGTAATAAACTTGATCCTAATTTAGTAAACAAACGTCGCTTTCGAGTTCGCGGCAGGTGTAGGGGTTGCGTCACCGTTTACGTTTATTCACTGTTCAACCCCTTGGTATCGATTAGGTCATGAAACTCTATATTTGTATGGTTTATTTTATACTTTTTCATTCAATTGATACTTAATTTATTTACCTACTTCATTATAAACATGAAAATATTGCTAGATTAGGATGTTGGTTTTTTTTAATATTATGTACCTATGTATTGCAGAACTTTTAAAGAAACAATTGTAAATAACGTCAATCAAACTACAGAATAATAAAATAATATTTATACATAGAAATACAACTATTATAGGTCTTTGTAAACCTCTGCCTAGTAGAGGTAATGGCCTATAATAGTTTCCTTCGGGGAATACAGGTGTGCGAAAGTATTTAAGTATGTATGTAACATTTAATTACTTAGTTACCCTCTGCCTTGTTGGTTTACTAAGCGTGAGGTTCTGGGTTCGTCACCCAGATTGAGCAGTCTTATTGGAATTTTCATTTCTAGCTAGCAAAAATCATTCCACAGCGACGTTAAATGAAGAAATGTTAATTTATTTGATAAAAGACTTAATTCAGTATTTTATTTTACATAAGCTTAATTTCCCAGAAAATTCTACTTACTGCGTTTTTTTAAATAAACTGTATCAATAATATATTCCGTGCACGATTGTCGATACCATCTATGGCACGCTATTTACAATAATAAGGGCCGCTTGAATATTAAATAATATGATAATAATTGCAATTTACAGCAAAAAACGTGGTAATTAATGAAAAATCACCTGCTCGTATACTAAATCGATTATTTTATAATGTTTAGTAGTTGCAAAGTGGCATGTTTGTTTAGATTGACTTATCCGTTATATTATTATTTATTGTAAATATTTATTATTACATTTATAAGCGTACATAACTTAATCATCTTTTTTATGTATTTATTTTATTACGGCCTAATTACTTTAACGATTTTAACTTAATTGTTATTTTAGATATTATTTTTATTTTTTAGGATAATGCTGAGTTCTAGGATCCTGGGAAGCTTCTTTTACTTGCTATTTCAATATTATACCGTTGCCGGATTCTTCTCCATAGGATCAACTTTTTGAAATTTTAAAACTGGACTCAATAAATGATCTGTTTTTGAACTATTTTTTTTAATTACTTCGACATTTGTTCTTGGTCAGTTGCAACACTTGCATCATGAACGTTGCATATCAAGGTAGGTACCTAAGTTACGAACAAACTTGTAATATCTGATTAGCATATAATTGTCGGATACAGGCGCGCTTTTATGCCATAAATCTCCTTTACAAAGGCCGATGCACACATATGTAATTAAACCTATAGCTATTGGCCATAAATTAAATGTCAAAGCATAGTCCCATGGAGCTCGAGGAAAACCACACTTACACAGTATACCTATAGCGTTCCACATGATCGAGCAAACCATGTGTTTTTATAATACTTATAAACGGGGAAAATTATTGCCAGTTATGAAGTAACGACTATAAAAATAATTTGTTTTTCATGAGTTAGGTACACAGGTTGTTTCTTTTTTTTAACATTTACCGTAAAGTAAGTGTGGTTATTTCATTGGTACAATTACCCTATAAGTATCTAACTCAACTTTTTGCATCCCAGTTAATCGACTGAAACTCTTTTTACCGGTCTGAGAAAAAGGAAAGGATGTACCTACTTACCTAAGTATGTAGGACGAATAGGTATATGTGTTTATGAGTAAGTATGTATGAATATATATGGATGTGGATAGTATGTGGATGTTCGACTGTCGCTCAAAAATTACAGTTAAAAAAATTCTTGTTGCGTGCTCTTCGGTGGATCTTTTCGTAGTCGGGTTTAGTTTTTCTGGTAGGTGGGAATAAGGTGGGATACGGGAGTCAAACTACAAGTAGGTAAGTACCTACCTACTTACTTTTTTATAATTGGTACACATTAGCACGAAATATAAGTCTAATCGCATATAGTTCATACTTGGGTACTAACTTATTATTGTAAATTAAAATTATACTCAAGTTGAATTGAGTTAAAGTTGAGTTGAGTTTTATGATCAAAATATTGAAGAGTCATTGAATCTGTATTGTATGTATTTATATAAGATTGTTCGTATAGTTTCGTACCATGCTTAAAAAAGGTGCCTAGGATTTGAAACTAAAGTTGCTTGCGGCTTCACCTAGGATCCCGGTTCTCCCGCAGGGTAATTAATAGTCTATGTTAATCGGGAATAGTGTAGCTTTCTAATGGAATGAATAGAATTATCAAAATAGGTCGTTTTAGAATTTATCGATTACAAACAAATCTTTCATTTCTTTAATAAAGATGAAGCAAAATAAATGACCACTTGACAAGTAATACATAATCGATTTTGAATGAAAATACCACTTACATACCGGTACATACAAAGCTTCCTGCCTGTACTTATAGGAAAATACTTGTCTGAAATCCTACTCATTCATAATGTGAAAAAGGTATTCGTCAATTCCAAAAAAAATACGTAAATCACAAACACGCGATGCGAAACGCTGGCAAAACAGAAGCTAAATGATAGCGATTCAAATTATTTCGGAATAATATGTTACAGTTTTCGCATGGATAATGCGTGAGGTGCCGATGCCTGACGGCGCCATAATATACAAAACGGTAGAATACGAATAATATAAATTCTAAATTGAAATTAAGATTCTGCAACCAAACCGTACATTTATGCGCCCTTTACATAATTAGTGACTTTAAAAAGTAGTTTTAAAAAGTAACTTTTCAAACTTTATGGTGGAACCAATGTTTAAGTTAGTATGTATGTAGAAATTTATTTTGTTGTAAGTGACTCGGTGGGTAGTTGAGGTATATTAATAATTATACGAGCAAGGTGTCCGTGAAAACGGGACACCTTTCATGAATACCTACTCTGCATAGCTTGTTGTTTGTACGTGGATGTTTAATTTCATTTCTTTATTTTTATCTTTGCCTAAGTATTTATTATTTACTTAAGTATGCCAGTTGCGAAAAGTTTGTTATAGTTTTGGTGCAAACAATAAACAAACAAAATATATCTACAACCAACGAAAACAAACAAAAGCTTCCTAATAGTTCCTCGCAACAATGTTGCGTCTTATTATTTATGCTTGCTCATAAATAATGTAAGTACCTACATTATGTACACGGCTGTTGTTATTTATTCATTGCATGTTGTTTTCAAGGTGGTATCAAAAACTGTGCTTGCGTGATCGAAGCGATTCGGCGCGATAACAGTGCGATTTAATTTCGAACGGGTCATCAATTAAACTAGACGGTTGACTTACGAAGCAGACTAAAACTATGATTTGTCCTTATTGGTTTTAGCTAAACGAAAAATCTCTATATCGATTTCTTTTTTCAAAATTGCGAGCAAATAATAACGGAACACGCACGGAAGGAAGCCTTTGTAGTAAAAATCAACTACCTACAAAAAGTTGAGCAACCTTGTAAGTTAACCAACATGACCCCACACAATATTGAGCAGTGCCACTAACATAATAAAGCATACTTCTCGATTATCTCCACTATAAGGCCTTCGATAAGGTTTAATTTACTTTTTTTTCATTACCAGCGATCATAGTAAATACATAGTGGTACCAGGCCAACAGAGACAGCAAAGAGATTGTAGCAGGCGTCAATGGCGCACTATCGGCTCTGCGAACGGGCGGCGCTATCGATATCCCAGCCAAAGTGCCAATGACAGAAGATAAAAACCGTTGCAAAAACTACAATCACATAAGAATTCGCGATTTATATATTTTGAATGATAAGAAAGAAACGCCAATATTTCCTTTCAAACAGACTTTATATCTCTTGTGGTGTCTACAATATTCTACATTCAAAGTAACTTACCGATATCGTGCATGCGTTGTTGGTTGTCTTTTTGAGAGAGCGCTGCGAGGAGTCCGGCATCGCCTACTCGTTGTCGGGCTACCGCGATACCGACAGGAATAGAACCTGTGATAAAAATTCAAATTATTTATCTTATGTCCTATGTCTACCATATTGTAAAACTTGAGAATCAACTCGATTTTAACTATTTTTTTAGATGCTGTTGTATAACAACTTTTATGTACAGTCGCCAGCAGGTCAAGGTATACAAAACTGTCAAATTTCTCCAAATGATTTTAAACCTTAAGTTGTTGAAAATAAAGTTCAAAATCAACTGAGAAAATTTGACATTTTGTGGTAACTTGATGTGCTGGCCACCGTACAAACAATATTGCTAGGGACATGATTAATATTAATAAAAATCAATACTTACTACATTTTTAAATGTTTTTATTTTATATTCTGTTTTAATTTAAATATTTCAAAATAAAGGAAAAAATAATAATAACTTAACTAAAATATCGTGGTACCAATTAAAAAGTTAAATAATGTTCATTTGTTTAGTTTGTTAACAGTCTTTTTTAGCAAAGGAAAATCCCCCGGTCGGATAACTTAGATGAGAGGCAGCATTTTCATCGCCGTCTCGGATAAATACGATACAAATGTACTAGGCAAGCATGAACTTACCGTTGTTCAGCGATGCCGGTATCGCTGGAGGCGGGTGGTCGGGCTTGTTACCAGGCGACGCTTGCTCAAGCTTGACGGCAACCAGTTCAGAAACTTGGACATGCTGCGGTTCCCGTTTCACCTGAACTTGCACATTTTGTCCTGCCACTCCGAGCCACGTTACAGGATTGGTTCGACTACAGCCACTGTCACCGTGCATGACCTATTGAAAAAATTAAATAACGATGATTAGAATGCTGCTTTGAGATTTGCAGGAAAAAAATAAAATAATGATTATTACGAAATCGTTTCTTACAAAGTAAATAGCAGTATTGATATCCATTTTCTCTACCTTTTTAGGAGAATTAGTGAGACAAGTGCTGCACGATCGCTTTGCTTGTTCGGTCTTGATAGTGAGTGGCTGCATTACGCCAATGTTATCCATCATCTGCCGCTGGTCACCAGGGCAACATAAAGATTCAGGAAGACAAGCTTTGCCCAGTTTAGCGTCTTCCATCTTGTGATCCCTGTTCATGAGAAAATTTATATTCTCATTTGCTTTCGTAGATAAGTCTCAGGACATTTTGATATGGAAATATAAAAAAATGTGATCATTATTAACAATGATAATGCAAATAATTATGCCAATAAGTTACGAGTGACGATTTAGGTGACTGTACTTTTCTGAAGTTACGAACGGCCGCGCAATTTTCAACAAATATCAAGTTTTAAAGACACACTGTGAGTCATCTACGACCCTGATCTTTTTTACCAGAGTTTTAATCGTTAAATTGACCGTCACTTGCATAAACACGGCTACACATCAAGTTACACAGTGTAAGCTGACCTCGCATTGTATAAGTTTTCCGTACAATGCAAATGAGAGGATAACATAAACTGGAAATGCATAACTCAATATGTAACACAGCTTGCAACTTCAGAGAAGCACTGTTATATACCCCGTAGGTAAAATATTATTAGAACTGTAAATTGTGCTTTATCACAAAACAGCTATTACAAAAGTGTATAACAAATTCGATTCAATTTCCCCAGTACACAGATATCCGACCACAGGGTCTAACACTGTTTTCATTCTGTATAAAAATTACATACTTTAATAATAATGAATACGACGACGGGGGCTGTTTTAGAAAGTTTCATTACTGCTGATCCAATATAAAAATTTATAACATTTTTTTAAACTTGAACTTACTTGTCGGTGAGGAGAACTCGCTGCGAGCAGTTGAGCAACTCGAGCTGCAGCGGCGAGTACGGCGAGTTGGGCGGCGGTGTCGGCACGCCGAACGTTGATAGCGACGTCGAGAACAAACTCTCCGTCACTGGAACAACTAGATTTATTAACTTTTTGAGTTATGTGATCTTAGTACATCTTAGTCATTTTAGTACTTAAGTTGGACTCTGTAGTATTCTAGACTCCTAGTACTTAACTTAGTAGTTCAAGGTTGCCTGTTTCAGTTTACGCGATCAAGTTGATCACGTCCGTATTCTATAGATCTACACGACCGATAGAGCCTGTATCATTTCTTGTATCTACTTATTTTACTGTCAACAGTTTTTATCATAATTTATATTGTAAATAATTCATGGAAATTAATTAATGATCACATCAAATTATTTTCACTCCCCGAACACAAGTTTTGTCATTGTGCCTCGGAGACGTTCTCGTACGCGTGCCACCATTAAAATGTGTTAGATAGCTAATCTATACATCCAGGGATCTTTTTTTCTCTTTACCAAATATTGAACTTGAACGATGCAATCTTTAAAAATACAAACTAAACAGCCCCACGACTAACAAAATAAACTAAGCAAACTCTTTGCGCATTAGAGAACAAAGAATCTATTTCTGTCGAGGCCCAAGGGATCTAAGGCCTTAATTACTGAGTGTCACTCGACAGCCGGCAACTCCCGCGCACACACATGTGTTCATTTGTGTCGCATACTTATGATGAACCATAATAATAATTATCTTTCGAACAACAATATTACAACACATAATATTTACTCTAGTGAGCCTTTCTCCATACAAACGCATTCTGCTGTTTTCTTAGTAGATAATGGCTCTGGAGCAATGATATTTTTCCAAAAAATCTGGATCTAATTCATACGGGCCCATATTATTTCAATTTTTCCAAAAAAAATGTCACAAGAAAATATGACAATTCAAAAACTCGAAAAAAAGCCCGTTTTTACCGTCATGTTCAGGCGACTATCAGACAATTTCGAAAAGTTTTTAACAAAAAATAAAATAATAGAAACATAGACATGCTTTTCCTCTAAATTTTGATATATAAATTGTTTAGATCAATCCACTTTTGAAAAAGAAAACAGCAGAATACGAAAGTAAAGTTGTAGGTAAAATCATCCTAAGCTGCAGTTGTCCTTTTCGCACTGTAAACGAAGAGAATGGAGGTGCAGCGCGACGGCAATAGTTTCTTCAAATACCTCATTTTTAAATTCCTTAGGACTAGAGTCCCCTCTTAATATTAATTACACTGCAACCCGTGCGCAGCTTCGCTACGTAAATTTTCCCATCGAATTATCCAGAGAATATACTCAATGCTCATCCCAATTACGAAGAATTTCTAGCAGACTAACACGCCGAACATGACATGATCCAGAACTCACTGGCTCCGTCAACGGATGAGGACTAGCCGCTGACACTCAGTAAATCTGGCAACCGGCTGACCTTATAATTATTTTTATCAAGACTTATTGTAAAGCTTATCGACACTGTAGAAGTAGAAGAAGATGGAAAACTGGAATTTCTTTATTATTTTGAGAGAAAAAAGTGACAGAATATTTGGTAATGCATTGGTAACAACCCAGACAAACTAAGTCTCTACTCCTTAAAACAATGGTTAGTATCAGTGGTTCCGCAGGGCGCTGTCAGTCAATAAGTATGGCAACAGATTTTTTCGAGGAATATGTTGCATACTCGTAGACGCCGCCGTCAAAATTACAGTCTCAGTTTATTTTTTTAAAGACTGTAATTTTGACGGCGACGTCAGACTGCCTCATTAGTCTAGTGGTCCTAAGCGCGACTGCTACGCTAGAGGTCCTGGGTTCGATCCCCAGGTCGAGCAGTGTTATTGGGTTTTTCTATGAAATTCTCAGTAGCAGCTCGGAGTCTGGATTTGTGTCCGGTGAATGGCAATAGGCTCGCCCCCTATTACATGGGACCTAAACATACCGGCGAACTGTGGGTGTACATTAAGTACACCTCTGCCTAACCCTTCGGGGAATAAAGTAATTTAATTCGTAGGTCGGTAAATCACAAAAATAATTTTCCTTTTATATGCAAGTGCGTGGTATCAGAATGCCGCTATTGTCCGGTCCCATTTCACGGATGCCACTCCGCTGGCTCGCGCCGCGTAGCTAATCGTTTTAATTCGGACCCTCGATGCATTGCTGTGATTAAACACGCATGTTTTTTATGGGCTTGCACGAAAATATTTTTAAAATATACAAGACTTCAGACGTCAGTTTCTCCTAAAACTTAATAAGTACCTAGGCGGGTTTTAGTCAGTAGAATTCCTTTCCGATATACGGCCTCCCTAGGTGGTAGATGAACGATAAGGAATTTCCGACCTATGAAATCGTGAAATAATAATCCATGGTCTTCTTCTTCTGCCGTGCCGGCCATTAGCTTCTTAAAAATAAATTTTATATGCGTAGTACAGATTCTATAGTTTTTACGGAATTTAAGAAAAAAGTAACGGAATTTGATACTTATGATTTAGTTTTAGCTAAGTAAACAGTGTAGTGTTTTTGGAAAAGACCCAATTTTAGTGTTTTTATCTTAACCGGAAATATAATACCACGTATAAGTGTTCTCTAAGATAGCTGTCTCTTACATCTCCAAGGCATTCCTGATCAATACGGTCCCTGCCCTCAGGAGCGTTTACCCTCAACATTGTAATATTGCCAGCTTTGCCACCGGTGCGCCTCCTGTCAGACACGTCACGTCAAACATATCTTCACGCCTGTCGCTCGGAGCAGTCAGGCCACAAGCAGCCATCACGCGATGTGTAACCCGGTTATATGAGACTCATACCAACATTTATATTTTATAAATTCTTTGCCTTGGTATTATACGTTAAACAACAATGTTGGCATGAAGTGTAATGTGTCCTATAATTTTATGTTTGCCTGGTAATCGAAGAACAATTTTGCATTGTAACAATTGAAAAAATATGACGAGGTTAATGAATGCGAGCGTGCTTAAATTATTTGATATATCTTCCTTGACTAAAATAAAAACACTATTTATTTCGTAAAGGTAAGTCAAAGGTAATCAATCAGATAATCAAAGATTTAATTCTATAAAATTATCTCTTTCAAATTCGGATTCAAATCATCAAAATCGGACAACTGTAAAAAAATGTCATAAAAAAATATATATAATAAGAGAAACACAACTGCATACCTAAATAGTTATCTCTCTATCTAGTTATATATAGAACAGGTATATATCGTACCATGCTGAACTGAGATGAGGAAATTTGTTATAATATGATCTAGTTACGAGTATTCACCGGGTTAATGACCATCATCACACTTATTAGAATTAGACGGCTAACAGTTAAATAGGTATTCAAACTATGGTTTTACGTCAAAGAATAGTAGAGCAGCTATCAACGTTCCGTTACCTATACTTATACTTATATACCGACTTGAATAGACCTTAGGACCTCTTAGACCTTTTGTGTTTTCTATCAGATAAAATTAAACGCATTCAAGTTAACAGAAAATAAAAAGATATGAGCAGCTCTAGCCATAATGTCATAATACAATGTTTTTTTTATAAAAAATAATCAGCGTTGAAACAAAATAATCCTTATTCCAGAGCCTAGTGTGATTTTCCTCGTTATAATAAGGTAAAATTTGCGTGTGTTATTTTTGAATTACGCCGCCTAGGCAGCATAGAACTCACCTTTGTGTATCGTGGGCCGGTTGCCGGTCTGCGTAGGGAACAGCGAGTAGAGAGGGAACCGAGCCACACCTGTACAACATTTATTTTTATTAACTACGATAATTTAGCGTCAGTGTTTGTTTTACAGCAACAATATCAATGATTCAATTATTAAAGTTAAATTGACAAAATGAGAGAAACAGAAATAGATACTTTAGTAAAACCTATTTCTTTTATTTAAAAATATCTCGAACACTTATTAATACATCAATGCTCAATTTAATTTTTTTATTAATTAAATGATAATTAATTATCGAGGGAAGTTAAGAGAGAAGGGGAGGAGAGTCGGTTTTAAATTAACTAAAAATACTGCTGTTTTAGCAGCGTGGATACTAGGCTGACATACCTTGCTGGAGATCAGTGGGCGGGCGGGAGCGGGCGCCCCCCGCCGCCCCGCCCAGCATCGCCTCTCGTGTTGAACCACCTCACCACCTGTGAACACACGCACACGTTTAATCACTGCCCAACATTAGGATATTACTTTACGTATATGAACATAAAATTTTCAATTACTTTGTGATGAAAGAAATAATAATTTATCCAGAAATACCTAAATGAAGTGCACCTTAATGCACCTACCTATATGATGCATACAAAAAGCCCTCGATAGTGTTCAAAATTGAGACTAGGCACTAGGTTCCTATATGTTTTTCAAGTGGTCCCCTTACAATTTTGACTAATAAACATAATCAAAAGAAGCTATCAATATTATTTTTTTATTTTATTTTTTTATATAAAGGTCCTGTGTCAATAATTAAATTGGTAAGTTATCACTTGCAGAGAACACAATCACAAATTCAAGTAATTTGGGCTGTTCTTATCTCTGTCGCCTACCAAGGCGAAGATTTCGTGTACCAACACGAAATCTTCATTCACTTTCAAATTGGTTGTTTTAAAATTCGATAGCGCCGCAGTTTAAAACTAGCTATTGACGGCTGTTTCACTCGCGTCTTAAAGGGATTTATTATTTTTGCGCGGTATTTCTAATTCTTTTCTTCAAATAAAAGAAGCATTAAATAAAGGTACTCCTTATAACATCAGCTATGACAGTAATGATCCCGTTTTTTTACGCACGGCTAACAACTAAAATAATCTACTATATACATATATATATATTTATATATTTCCAGTATACGCTGACCTCTCCTTGTACAGAAAGACAACCATTCGAGTGTAGATTCCATTGTAAAAATAAATCAATATTGTTCCTAATAATTTCGATTTCTAAAATCGAAAATATTTTTGCACAAAAAAATGCTCAGCTTTTATCTGCGCGGCCATTTGGAACGGCTGCTTTGAGATACGCTTAGTTATTTTTCCTTCTGTTTTGTTACCTTCTGTACTTTAAATATTTAAAATAATAATCGATCCATCATACATTTTCCAAACAATTTTCCTCATTAGGCAATTTTGAAACAGTTTTACATTGTGTTTGGAAGCAATTAAATTATCATTTAATACGGAGAGACTTTCCTAGCGAAACTAAACTACTCGTACATAGAGTAGGAAGCTAATAGAGTATTCATGTACTGCGAATGTATATTAACGTTTACATCATCGTCAAATTATGATTATTCTGGACTTACTCGCGTGGTATGTTGTGGTCCTAGCCTTACCAAAGCATGCCTACAGTCTAAGAGGGAGCAAGCGATTCAAGTAAATACCATTCTGAGAGGTTCTAAAACGATTTCTATCCCTTTAACGACATATACCCCCTCTCATCGCACTACCTACGACACTATACGATGTTGTCATCGATTACTTTATTCTTAATTGACTATTAAGAAGGATGTAATAACGTTGTGAAGTTCTTACAAAACCAGTCGCGTAAAGAAAACCTTGCTTTAGATCTCTTTATTAATAATTAGAACAGTTCATTCGCTATTTTTCAGTGTTTTTCTATGTGGTATATAACCTACAACGAAATCATAAAGGTGTTTGTAATTATTATGTTGTAAACTGGTTCCACTAAATACTATGACAGCTGATTTTCGGCGATGCCGAAATACATCAGAAACATCCATGTATGATGGATGTTTCTGATGTACTTGGGCATCGCCAGTTCGCTGTAGTTACTCGCCCACTGTCCTCAGCACCTGACACGAACTAATATTAAACATAGGTAGTTGTTGAATATCCTTATTCTTACTTCCTATTCATTAGTATGTATATTAAATATAAAACTGGGGGAACATTTCCAGATAATAATAAATCAAAACGAATAGATCATACCATCACGCCTGTTATCCTCGAAGGGTTAGGCAGAGGTGTACTAGGTGTATGTAATAGGGGGCGAGTGATAAACGAATATTTATGCAATATTATTCAGTTAATCGTCCAAAAAATCGCATCCGACAACAATACATCTCTTTTTCTTTTTGAAACAACGCTTATAAACTGTACAAGGTTCAATTAACAAAAAACCATTGTTAACTCGTGAACGCAACAAAAACGGATCAAAAGAACTAATCATTCGAAATTGTGAAATAAGAAAAACGCATTGGACGTCCTTCGTTTAACAGACGGACGGTCGGACGAGACGAATAAAAAACAGAACAAAAAATAAACTGGTGTCCTATTAAACAGTGAGAGATGCAGTGAATAAATTATGCTAACCCATTTGAAAAGTTAAGGGCATCACATAAAAGGACCGGTATTGGGCCGTTCCAGGAAAAGCGATACAATCCTCGAAACGATATTAGAATACCTAGGTCAGGAGAATAATTTAAGTGTTTCGACTGTGTCTTATATTAAAACTGTGCAATTTGTTGAGGGATCAGTCACGACGCGCATCTTCGCTCGTGGAGGTAGATGAGTACTAATAGTCACAGAGTTACTAAAGAAAATTGCACGAATCAGAATCCTAATACGAGATAAATCTAATAAAAGCTTTACATCCGCTCCCATGAATTCAGAACATAATATTTCGTCGTTTTTTTTAACTCAGCTAACTCTTTGACCATGTAGGTATTATTACACGTATGTAGGCAAAATCAGTTTTTTTTTTTATATCTTACGAAAAATATCAACACATGGGGGCCAGAATCATATACTGAATTCATGGTAGACGGTTGTGCGTCGATGTCCCTTTCAACTTGTACAGAACCTATATAGTTTTTATAACCGATAGAGTTTGAGCTTTAATTAAAATAAAGTTAAAATATTATTTAGCTCTACTAAAATGAATCAGACTTGTGGTTGCGGCGAATGTCACAATTGTCATGGCCGTGTGACTATAGGACGAGGAAAGGCACGATTAGTGCTGTATTTAGTCGGTACGAGTTCGACATATCCTACCGCCACTCCAGGTGGCAAACGATCCATGAAGATTTTCCGCATAAAATAAATGGTATGTTAACTTCAAAAGTCTATGTACCGAGTTCACTCGTGGCCGGATTGAAACAGAATCAGTGAGAATGCTCATCAGAAATATTTACAAAAGGTACCTATATTAATTTTCACGCCATTGCAAGGCTTTTAAAAGTGAAATAAATGTAGATTTGAACTGGATAGTGATGTTTTATTAGTAAGTATGAGACGAGAAGCAAGATATCCAATGACTGAGAAGTTGATGTAACGATAACTTGATTGATTGTTTGTAAGCAAAGATTATTTAATTTTATCATTTTCTGGCAGACGACCTGGTAAAACTACAGTCACATTGAAAACCTCCTCCTTTTTTTTTAAATCGGTTTAAAATACTGCAGCTTATGGTAGCTAAACAGGTCTTATTGGACGAACTCAATCTTTTAACTTTCTATGCTCTATTGAAAAGCTGGAAACCTAAAATTGCGGACAAGTTTAATATCAGCGGCGCTATTGTTACTTCTGAATACAGGAATTGAAACCATAATAGTGTAATCTTCAGCCTCATCTTCAATAACAATCCAGTTATAATTTGGACATGGCTGCGTCGCCGGTATCTCTTGATCAATTCTATTATCGTAAGATCTCCACGCGATCGAAGGCGCGGTATACTTAGTACCTTGGTTGTGTGGGAAGCGGTTTTATTGCACTAATGATGTAAAGATATGAAGTGTCACGAGTTATGTCAGCCGAAACTGACGGAATTTTCTGTCAATAACTTACAAAATGGTTTTTGTGTCGAGTTACCAATCGAGCTTTTTAAAACCCGAGTTCTAGAAACCTGTGATTTTATCTGAATAACAATGATCCTACTTTCTCTACACATAAGTATAAATAAGTGTAAATAAATCTAAATAAATAATATCAGAAAATGTACTCTGGTAATTGAATTACCAAAAATCATAAACTGACCTTTGTGGTACTATTGATTATTTACCATAATAAAAAGCTAATGAGCAACCTTAGAATAGTTTATTTGAATTTAAAACATCCCTTTCATTCACAGTAGACGTATGTAAAATTTTAGATTCCATACACGTACTCTATAGGTATATGTAGCTATTATTTAGTATCACTAACTCTGAACACAGGGTGGTCATATACATTTCAAAAAGACATCACATAAGACAAATGAATTTGACCAAATAACAATAAATATTTTAGTATTAATATACCTAATTTACAAGTAATCCGCAATTCATCTTAATTTATGCGATTTGAGACAAAGGAATAGACAATCGATTCTAATAAAACGATGAGTTGAAGATGTGAACGGATGCAAATGCGTGAGGTCTGCCGCTTGAGGTACAAGTGCCTCGTAAAATGCTCAACTGCCTATTCTTCTTCGACAAAGAAAGCTCAATCTTCACTCAAAATATTGGCTTAGGAACATACCCATAAGTAGGTACTACGTGACCCGTTCAGGTGGGAGAGGGTCGTGAAAAATACCACGCTTGTTCACTCTTGGCGTCGCGCGGTAATAATAAAGATAAATATGCCGAATTTTCTTTTTTAAGCTTTCTGTTTGCCAAAAAATAGGTACTTAAATTCTTAAAACTGAAAACTATATCAATGTATTACTACGTGAAAACTAGTGGGGTCAGGGGGGTCCTTGGCATAAGTATATACATAATCACCGAGGGGGAGGGGGGTTAAGATTGTAAAAAACATCCATTAAATTTGTATAAAATGTTCTAAAAGCTCATAATTATAGCACCTGCCTCATAAGTTTAGTGATTCCAAGCGCAACTGTTGAGAGTAAGGTCCTTGGTTCGATTTACAAGACTGATGTTGTTACAGGAGGTCTTTTATTTTAAAAATCAGTAGTGGTGAGTTATATTTTATGATCATATCGCTTAGGTATATCTTAAATTTTACAGATTTCGTAACTTAGTGTTTAAAGATGATTATTAATAGTTTTTAAAGACATTACTTGTAAGGTACCTACCTAGTCCAATAAAAAGCTTTCAGCTAAAATCACAGCAGTTCAAAGTGGAAATGAACGCGGTCCCATTACACACTTGCGATGGCAGACATAAAGCGAACTCATTTTAATTACAGCAAGCAATGCGGACGACATCCCGGGAATGTTGCCCAGGGGGTTCTGTTGTAGAGACCCAACAAAAGTTATAAGGACGGGAATCCAAATTACTATCGGGAACAATTTCATACGGAGTTTTTTTTTGTTTACCTGTTATCCCGATGACTTCTAATAGTTTCGAAATAAAAACGAATGGAGCACTTAAGCAGCGTCATATAAATTTTAAGAACTATAGTGCAAACTGTTGTTAAAATCAGTTGTTTAACTCTCTTTCATGGACGTAAAAGTAGGTACCTAAGCAATTTCTACACATTTTAAATTTGATTTCAGCTTTGGCACCTATGCATTAGTCCTTTACCCAAGTGCAAAATTAGGATAGCAAGTCTTTTAAACGGAAGTTTTAAGATACCAGTAAATATTTTAATGGAACCCGTATCGGTGGCTACGAAAACATCCTTGGAATTCCTTATTAATGTAACCTGAAGTTAAAGTTACGTCTGCTGTGAATTAATGTTTATTAACCTTTTCATACGCGATACCTGGGTGGCATGTAGATGTGAGAATTATATGTGCATATATTGTGTCACGTACAACCTTAATTATTGAACCCAATCATTAGTATTTCTACTGTTGAATTCATCTGATTATGGAATGACTACTACTTAGTTACATTTTGGAACCTTACAATATCGAATATTGTTTTATATTAGCAAATAATAGATTCGGAAACAAAACATGACTGCTTGTGTCCCGAATTCCGGTAGGTACTTACTTATAAAGTGAGCGTCCGAATTCATATAAACGGGACGCAAAGCAATAATGACATGGACGGGTCACGGGTCGTCCTAGTAGAGAAAATCTATGAAATAATGGTAGTGCAAGAGAGGGTTACCACTTTCGTAATTTTCATTCAATAAGTTATTAACTTTGTAGAATGTAACACGATTGTTTGTTTCTTCAGAACTGATGATCACTCAGACACACACCAAATTTAAAGAGAAAAAGTTTTTTTTTTTTTAATAAAACGCTAATTATGTTGCTTAAAGAGAGCCTTCTAATTTTTCCAAGGATTTAAAGTAACATCGATATAATAAAATAGTGTTTTATATAAAACAAAGCAAGGTCTTAGAATTGGATTGGATAGTAAAGTTCTACGACAACACATACATAGAAGGAGAGTGCGTCCCTACCTCCCTCTCGCCCCGGTGTAAAATAAGATAGGTAAATAATTTAAGCGCCACGTAAACACTGTACCAGGCTCCCATAAAAGTGGAGTAGTCTCGTTATCAGGACTATAAGGAGATTATAAAAGTTTATCTCTCACATCATAATAATTATGATGCGGGGACACTGCTTGCGAACAGGATAAGGCGAGCGCATTGAACAAACTTTTCCTTTCGACACTATGTTTTCAAGAGCCATTTGCTCAGATGATGTAGCGGACATAGGACATTTAGACTAACTAAATATAACTTTTAAATTGCTGCTTTTACAGCTTTGTATTTAAACTTTTAAATTGCTACTTTTACAGCTTTGTATTTACCCTTCAGCATTAAGACGCAAAAATCCTCTCTAGGCCTTGTTAGACTCATGACGGTAACGACTTCTGAGATTTTTACTGAATAATTATACCTAATAAGATTAGAATAAGAAAGGCAGTTATTTTGGATAATCTATCATCAACTTTAATCATTTGATTCACCTAGTAATATACACATCAAAGATCGACATATCTAAGTAATGAATTATGAAATTCAATTAGCAAAACTTTCTGCTCGTTATAAAATATCATAGGTATGAAATCGATTATTACGCGGTACTTATGGAAGTTGCGGGTGACGTCCCTCGGGGAGTCGCGTAGCAACCCCCGCTCCTAGTGACACCCCTGTCCGCGCTGAGATTATTTATTTGTTTATTTCTCAGAAACTCCGAATATCGTAACTTTATCATCCCATTGTTTGTTTATGATTCGGAACTTTACAAAAGAGCCATGAAAAATAGCTGACCTGTAGTATCCTATGTCTTTGTATCAGTTCAAAGAAAGATTAAGTTCAAATATGCCATATTGAATATTAACCCTATTTAATTTGTTTTGTTCAGATTCGAATGTAACGTTGTGTCAAAAGTTCGTTAAGAACTTTCAGAGTTCCATTTTAAACAAATGGAAATTTACAATTGTATTTAAGTATAGATGGATTGTTGTCTTTTCCAAAAAAGTAGGTACGCGACAGTCGTTGATAAAAATCAGCGAGGATCATACGAAGTCGTATGTCTGGAGAGTTTTCGTGTTGCATAGCAACTGCCTACCCTAATAAACTTCACGAGAGTCGTCACCAGCTCAGGCGTCGTGGCCGGCCCTCAATTGTGACGCCGTTTAACCTCAATTGCTTAATTCACACTTTGCTTACTGACAATTAAATATAATTACTTCATTAAGTCGGGGTGTCCGTCATTGTACGCTACAAGTTTACACGATGTTGCTGTATTTTCACAAAATAATAGATAGAATTTCACAGAATTATAATATTAATAGGTTAATGATAGTTGTTTATGATACTTACCAGCATCAACTCATTTACTGTTTGGCACGAGTCTCAAAATAAAGGGTTAGGCTAAATGGTATAAACAAAATAGGTATATGTAGTTAGAGCTAGTTTGAAGTAGTTAACTATCACAGATGACCATGTACTCGTAGCCATTATATTAAATGTCTCAAAAACAGAAATCTTTCATCCCTATAAAGAACATTTTCTAAATTAAACTTAGCATTGTTTTAGGTTCAAAAGTAAGTCAGGTGAAATGAACGAGGCAAACCCTAACGCTATAGAAGTAAGGGTTCCTCTGACGCTGCCCAAGAAATAATTTTGTAGTTAGGTAAAGTTATCACAAAATAAGTAGGTACATAACCAAAAGCAAGCATAATCCAAATATTTTCTGCCAACATTTAAAATATAATAAAATTGAGAATCATTTCACATTGTCTGACTATTTATTCATAGGTATAAGTATAGATTTCACTCCGCTAGTAACAGTTGAAAACTTGAGGAGTTACAAGCGTGACTCAGCGAAGTACCTACGAGTAAGTTGATAGAAACCCCGCGAATACTTTCCAAGTCCCTTAACTTTGAATGTGTCGTGGAAATTGCAAGTTGAGAACTTAAAGTTGGGGTAAGTTAAATTATTTATCTTCACAATAAAATTCTAAATCTATAGAAACTTATTACAGAACAAAAAATAATTAAAATTATTGTTTTCGTTTAGTAAACACGGATTCACCAATCATACAGACGGATACAGATAAGGCATTATCATGAGTTTCTCTTGCAGTAGGTACCATGCAAAGCATTCTAATGACATTGCTTTTCATTTGGCCGAAAACACGCACGGTTAGATCTGGTGTCCAAAAGAGATATTGAAATAAAACTACTTTTTACGGATTTTATCGCGTTATATTGATATTTTTAATTCCCGACGTTTCGGATCCTTTACAGCATCCATGGTCACGGGTGGACTGAGGTGTTAGTCGTCCTACTGCCTAATTATCAACAGCTACCCTACATTTTGTTGAATATTAATTGTTCTGGTCACGCAGAATGAGCTCACCATCCCTTAGTTGTCGAACTCTTGCGCTTGGATTTAGATTTAATGGAATCTATGATGGGGTTCCAAGCAGATGGTAAGACCCAGCCATCTTCTCTATTGAAATGTGGATGTTTGTTATGATTGCGGTCTCTCATACATAAACCAAACTAAAAGAAGCATAGGGAACCGCGTAAAAGAACACATCGCCGATGTCAAACACCGCCGTTCCGGGAAGTCAGCAGTTTGTGAACATACACTTGACAAGACCCGGCACTACATCAGATTTGATAAACCACAAGTCCTTGCAAAAGAAAACCGATTCCTACCAAGGATGATTCGCGAGGTTATTGAAATCAAAAAACATCCAAATTTCAATAGAGAAGATGGCTGGGTCTTACCATCTGCTTGAAACCCCATCATAGATTCCATTAAATCTAAGGAAGAATTTACTGATAAAATATGCTTAATATCTTAACTTCAGCTTTATTTATCGACGCAGCATTCAAAATAACGTAGGTAGGTCCGTACAAAATAGGCGCAGAGCTATTTTCTCTCGTTACAAATATAATAACTAATAGGAACAATGTATGTTATTGATATTTCACGGCGCACAGTCGCACGCGTCGGTTGCCGCCAACAATAATATTTATTTATCGCTTTCCCGGAACCAGTGATAACGGTTATCACACAGGGCTGCCCGCGTGCATAAACATATTGTTTATGTATTCATTTATAAAATTTTAAAAATAACTATGATTATTATAGATAGAGTGAGTCTTTGCTTCGGCCATATGAGTTAAGTCATTCTTTGGTGTCTTGTAATTTATGGACAGCCCGGTATAATATTTCCTGGTGAACTAATTTTCGTATAATAGCTACCTAGTTCTATTAAGTGCTTTATAAAAACTCTGGAGACATAAACATTCTAAAACATCTAGCAAAAAAACCATAAAAATTCAGCGTGTTTTTAACATAACATATTAAATACTTCAAACAACATGAGAAAAAGGTTTTAGGCTCTCGAGAAAAAGAAGACAACAAATATTGCTTCGATGTCATATACATAACGTTAAATAAGAGCATGGGAGAAGTAGTTACAAGCCATTTTCATTTAATTAACCATTAATAACTTTTTGAAGTAGCGAATACTGCAAATAATATATCATACTTAAGTGTCTAAATTATTAATAATCATTTGCTCCGTTCTAGTCTCTCATTCAAGTTAGTCTAGTCTAGTTTTCGCTAGTTACAAGGACAAAGTAGTTATCATTCCCTGTTTTTCCTTTTTATCACTAGATAGTTCTGGTAGGAGTCTCTCGCTCGCATGCCTGCGCTACTGGGGAAGTGCTAACCTTCCACAGTGTCCACGTTAAGTAGCAGTATGCATACCGACTGTGTTTGGTTCGGCGAGTGTGGCCTAAATCCTCCCTCAGTCCCTTTCCTTCTCCTTTCCCTCCCCTTTGCCGAGCCTAACGGTAGGCAGCGGCTTGGTTGTTTATTCTTTACATTGTTTAGACAATGGTGAGAGGTCTATGAGTGGCGGTTGCCATTAACCATCAAGTGGGTGGTTTGCTCGTCAATCAAATTAAATCGTTAAAAAAAACTAAGTTCAAACGTAGTGGACAATATTATTATACTTTAAAACTGTTGAGAAAAAGGCTACCTACTTCATTTAGTTGGACTTCGGTTCAGTCTTTTCAGTTGAGTTTATTGCTTATGTAATCAAAAACTTACGAAATTCACACTTGAACATATTCAATAGGTTTTATTAATAATACCTATCTCATTGACTTCCGTCCATTCTTGATATATTTCCAGTGTAGGCACTGGAAATCTGTCCTAATGACTGTAATTATTTTCTTACAAGTTTATTTTGAAAAAAGTATCACCTACAGCCAATATTTATATCTTAGGCTATCCTAATGAACGCGCTTGATCACGAAACATACCAAAACCATGAATAAAATTGTTAACATTACCTAATTAAATTTATAACGCATGCAACATATTTATTTATTTATTTATTTATGTACGCTTTATTGCACACCAAAAACACAGTTACAATACAAAACAAATGCGAACAGAAGTTAATGTACAATGGGCGGTCTTATCGCGCAAGGCGATCTCTTCCAGACAACCTTTGGATGAACTGGGAGAAAGGAAACACACAGTGGGTAGTGTTGGCGTACTAACATAAAAGGATATAATTAATTATTATTAGATTATAATAAATAATCCAAGTAAAATATATATTCAGATATATAAAGATATATAAATATATATATAGGTAATATAATGTATATATGATATATATAATGTAATATGATAGGTTAAGGAAATTAGTAAATGATGATGTTGCTTGCATAATTTAAGCATTCCTGGGTATAGGACATAGATAGTGTTTTTTTACCAGCTTTTTGAAGATAGGCAGCGATTGGGCACGTCTAATGTCAATAGGCAAAGCATTCCACAAGCGAGCTGCTTGGATCGTAAATGACCTGTCAAAAAAGCTGGTGGAATGTTTTTGAATTTTCAATTTTAAGTTTTCAGAAGATCTTAAACATTTATTGTGAGTATTACATACGAACTCAAAGCGATCTTTAAGGTAGAGCGGGGTGGAAGGATTAAAAAGAACATTATATAGAAGAGAAAGAATATGAGCATTCCGGCGAAGGCGAATAGGCAGCCAATTGAGCTTAGTACGAAATTCAGAAACATGATCATATTTGCGCAAACCAAATATGAATCTGATGCATAAGTTTTGGAGACGCTCAAGCTTATCAAACTGCTCTTCAGTAAGATCAAGATAGCTGGCATCAGCGTAATCTAGGATAGGAAGAAGAAGGGATTGTGCAAGAGCAATTTTGGTGGCAGTAGGAAGGAAATTCCTAAGGCGTCTCAAAGAGCCCGCCGCCGCAAACATCTTACGACTAACTTCCTGTACTTGCGCAGTCCAAGAAAGTGTCGAGTCGATATATATTCCTAAGTTCTTTACTTTGTCAGTAATAGGAATGGGAGTGTTATTAAAAGAGACTTTAGGAAGTACCGACCAATCAATCCTGGACACCATTCGAGAACTACCTACAACAGTTACTTGGGTTTTCGAGGGATTGATCTTTAGGCCAAATTCATTACTGCAGTCCCCAAGCCGACCAAGATCTAAATTAATTAGGTCGATGGTTTTTGACAATTTATCAAGTGGCGCTTGCCTATAAATTTGAAGATCATCAGCATAAAGGTGGTAGGAAGAGGTAAGTCGATGAGAGATAGAATTTATAAAAATTGCGAAAAGAAGTGGAGAGAGAACGCCACCCTGCGGCACGCCGGCAGACATATTACACCAAGAAGAGAAAGAATCTTCGATGCAAATGCGTTGTCGGCGACCAGACAGGTAACTGTGAAACCAATCAATCACCGAAGGAGATATGTTAAAAGAGCGAAGTATGCCAAGCAGAATATCGAAATCTACAGTGTTAAAGGCATTCGTAAAGTCTAAAAGAACAAGAACTGTTAAATTTCCGACTTCCATGCCTGATCTGATATCATCCGTAATGTTCACAAGGGCTGAGGTGGTGCTGTGCCCGGGACGGAAACCAGATTGGAGTGGATTGAGGAGACTGTTTTTGGAAAGGAAATGACTAAGTTGCTGGTGAATAAGACTTTCCAGGACTTTGGACAGGAATGGTAAAATTGATATGGGACGAAACTCGGAAAAAGATGAAGGATTTGTCTTTTTGGGTAAAGGGACGATCTGGGCATCCTTCCAGGCATTAGGGAAAGTGCTACTGGATACAGAGAAATTAAGGATGTGGACGATAACAGGAAGGATTTCATCAATGATAGGAATGATCATGTTACGGCTGATACAGTCACATCCAACAGCATTTGATGAAATCGATACAACGCTCCTCTTAACATCACAAGCGGTGAAATGATTAAAGGCAAAAAAGGGAAAATCAGGTGTCGGGAGGTTAGAAAGATAATTAAGTGTTTTAGCTTTAACGGCCTGATCAAAGTCAGACGCAGAAGAGAAATGATTGTTAAGTAAATTAATATCTAAGTCCTTGGGAATTATATCGTGCTTTGATTTCCCGACCCCTAATGATTTAAGAAACTTCCAAACTTTAGCTGGATCACCATTTTGAACTGACTTATGGATATGTTGGCGTTGTGCTTTCCTACACACCCTATTGCAGATATTTCTAATCGATACAAATTTTTCCCAATTATTGTCCGATGGCCGTGTTTTGTATTTGGATTTTGCCGTTGATTTCTTAGTAATCAATGTCTTGATTTCATCGGTAAGCCAAGGAGCAGGAAGATGTTTAATTTTAATAGCTCGAATAGGAGCATGTAGGTCATAAAGCTGAACCAGATTGTCCGTAAACAGATCAACCTGTCTATCAACTGAAGTAGCAGCAAGTACAGGAGCCCAGTCTATGTTATTAACATCGTCTCGAAGACGATCAAGATTCATGCCCCCAAAATTGCGAAGAAGAAGAGTTTTAGACTTTGCCTTAGGTGGGCGAATTTTATAAGAGAGAAAAATCAAGTCGTGATAAGAAAAGTTGTCAGCTGCGCATTGGCCGTGCTTAGCAACATGAAGATTAGATGAGACCAAAATAAGGTCAAGAAGAGACGGAACGGAGTTCGGGAAATGATGTGAAGCATCGAGGTCTAGAATGGAAAGATTACAGGATTCAGTGATACGTCGGAAAGAGGAAGAACGGGAATCATTTTTAAGGAGACAGGTGTTAAAATCTCCCATGATGATAGTGTGACTGTAAGATGGGAGTAGAGATTCCAAAACCGTTTCAAAGGAAGAGAAGAAATTAATACGTAAGGAGGGACAGTAGTAGACTCCAAGAAGGACTTTTGTGTGATGGAGTTCAACTTCCAGAAAAAGATGCTCACCGGCATTCAGCGGAGGCGGCTGTGTTGACATATTTACAATAGTAAATGGAATGTATGTACGTAGGTAAATGGCAACACCGCCACCACCGCGCGATCATTTCTTACAAGCTGGAAGCCCGGTAAAGAATACGAGGATGAAGAAAGACATGGTTTTAACCAAGACTCAGAGACTAATATGGCGTGGATAGTCTTACAGTCAAAACTTGCCAGCATATCGGGGAAATGAGCCGGAATACTTTGGGCGTTTATGTGGACAACATTAAAATTTTTAGATACATCTGAAAAAGTTGAATCAAGAGTTTCAGACAGAGATGGGACACTTACAAAACTTTCATCATCATTACTAAGTGAAAAAAAGGTATCATTATCACTGCTACAGTCGGGGCTGAGCATTGATAAAATATATATGTATATACCAATAAATAAAATAATAAATATTAAATAAATCTATAAAACTATAAAAATTTTAAATTTAGGTGTAAAAAATAACCTCCCTTCCACCTGCCAGCTGTGTGAGAAGAATATAAAAATTTTAGATAAAAACAAAACACACAAAAACAGTCCAGGCAACAAGAATAATCAACAGTAATAAAATATGAAATAATTTGCATTTTTAAATTTTAACTAAATTATACATCAGTATGCATAATTATCATGCGAAAAAAAAAAAAAAAAAAAAAAAAAAAAAAAGGTTACATAATGGTTCTTTTAGCTCTTAGTGGTTCATATAATAATAATTAAGTAGGTATTTAAACCATGTAAAACATAATATCGATAAAAATGCCTAAACAGTCCCAGCCCTAATTGATATTGTTATAAAGCGTTTCATTGTTAGACGACAGCCCTGCGGTTATAATATCGAAATATAATTTAATTCATCAAGTGAGTCCAACGCGTAACACTCGGGAACGTGCCTCCTATATCAGTGAGTACCACGAATTTTCACTCGGGACCACTAGAACCACCAATGTTATTAAAATCGAGTGTTAAGACAACCATTGGGATTAAGCTAACACGTAATATCCCATTTCCTAAGAGTTCTCTCAGATTGCGTAAGGACTCAAGAACGCCATAGCCGTAACCACTAACACCAAGTTTTAACAAATTAAGATAAAGCCATAAGATAGCATCGTTATTTGTGTTAGGTATTTTTGAGCAAAATATTGAAATCATTAAGGACAATAATCAAGAAGTCGAAATATTCGTGACCCTAGCTATTATAAATCGGGTTTTTATTAAAAGGCAGACCGGAGGTTTTACTTGATCAGAACTCCAAACTGTAATCGCTGACTTAGTTAGCACTCCATTTCTGTTTACTCCGTTTCCGCTCCCTACATTTTAATTACACGTAGAGCTATATATTTAACGGACGAAAATATCAACTTGCAAGCTTATAATTAAAATTACCCAATATTTGCAACCCGTGGGCATTTTACTGGCAGACATAAGCCATGATCTGTGTGTAGACTGAATGTTTTACATAAGATTTTCGTAATTTAGTTGGGTTGAAATTCATTATGTTTGCAGTAGACGATAATTGATCTTAGATTCAAGCCACAAGATGAAGTTATCTTAGTCTACTAGGTATCTCTATTACGCTATTTAGTTTTTTTACGCAAATCAAGGTAGTATTAACGCATCAATCATCTTTAAGTAAGTATCTAGGTAGTTGTGCCGCTGCAGACAAAACAAGTCCTTATACAGGAAAGAATAGTAGCTTCGTAATAACTGTTCTCTCAGGCTACAAGGTTTAATCCAGGCTTGCCAGAATCAATCCCCCCATACTTCGGAGAGCATACTAAGCCGTTAGACACAGTAGTTATACGAACAGCGATGAAGAAAAGCCAGAAACGCTGGACAAATGTCTATCATGATGACGGTGAACTATTTAATTGGCATACCGTTCTTTTTAAATAAGTTTTCAATTAGTTAATACATCCTTACTCATATCAAGAATCATGATTATTATTTTTATTATTTACTTATAGAGAATAATAATAAGTATACCTATAAGTAAGTAGTGTCTACCAATCCGCGATATTTATCTAGTATTTTATTCGTTATCTATCAATTGCTTCCTAATGGATGATCGAATGATGATGAATCGATGATCTACTAATCTTTATTTAAAAAAAAAAATATCTCCTTCAAAGGATCGCAAGCGACACTGGCACGTTAGTTGCAGACGTAACCACGACCATAAAAGAAAAAAAAACTAGGCGTACCTCGGCGTGTAGTACTAACTATAGATATAATGTAGCGGCGAGACACGAGCGAAAGTCCCTCTCGCTACGCTATAATTCGAATACCTACCTACCGTCGCTACCGGGGGTGTACGGACAGAAGATTAAGTTTGCTTTGAAGTTTTAATTTGCTAATAGGTCTGTAGGTAGTAAAATATTTTTACTTCGTTTAAGAAAATAATTCTTTTTTACTTGCGAAAAGATAAGGACAATATCAATTTTCCTGGATGAAAATGAAAATGTACAAGACTTACCCTCGATCATATTTCCTGAACCACGTTAATTAAAAAAAACATTCAAATGGGTCAGCGGTTCCAACATTTGATTGAAGTCGCTGTATTCATTCAGTTTTCAATGTTTATGTTATTAATAAAACAAAAGATTTATTGTAACATCTGTTATTAAGGAACCGATTTCATAAATGAAAAAATAAATAAAAAAGATTATTATTATTATACTCGTAACTAAAAAAATAAAAATGATTGTGACTCATGATGTAAGTATCTAATCATATACATTTATAGGCTAAAATAACAAATTTGCAGAAATGAAATTTGAATATAATACTCATTCTCATCAACTTTACTTATTGAAAACTACTACACGAATGTTCTTCTGGCACTGCACTGGTTAGAATAAGATAAATTTAGGAAGAAATGTCACGGTTACCACTATATAATGCAAGACCATCGCCAGTCAATACTGTATCTAAAGCTTGATGTGCAGCCGAATGTGCGAGTTAACAATTCCAGATTGATTTGACAGTTTGCTAGTGACTATCTCATTAGAAATCAGTATTACTTTTGTATATAGAGCACCAGAGAGTATTTAACGTCGTTATTAAAACGCGCTTAACAATTTTAATTTTATTGTAGCTTTACTATATTAAAAAGACCGTAACATTATCAAATAACGACCCTTTTCTCATGGGAGAAATACTTCAGTCGTAAAACACATTTTAACCATTAAAATTATTTTACGAGAAAACCCCTTTGAACTCGCCAAATTCTCTGAAAACGTGTTAAAATAATGCAATTACACTTTTTATAGGAAAGGAAATAAACGTAAGTGTTTGTGTGCAAACGTTACCGCTTCCCGCGTAGTTTTTCAGCGCAGAGAGAGTGGAATAGGATTATACATAATTGTGTGTTTATTTAGGGTTTCCTGCCAGACGCTGCCTACCTACTGCGCGCCTATGCCGCCCTGGTACTCACTCACGTAATTATATCTGGTGGGGGTCTCCCCTTGCCGTACATACGTAGGTATGGATGGCACTTTATTATATGTTACGCCTTAGGTATTTTGTTACATGTCTGGATATTTCCTGGCACTCTCCAAGTAATAACATGTTATCATGTTGTTCAACAGCATGTTATGTTAACGTCAACAGTTTCGGTTGATTAGAATACTTCAAAACGAATGTTTGGTAAGCGAAGCGAATAAATATAAAAATAAAATCCTTATAAAATAACATTAAGAAGATACTTTGATAGGATTTTTGTAACTTCAAACAAAAAAAACCGGCCAAGTGCGAGTCGGTATCGCGCACGGAGGGTTCCGTACCATTACGATTAATGTCGTATTAAAAAAGTTTCAACAGCATAGTTATTATAGTTTCGGAAAAAAGTGGCTGTAACATACGGACGGACAGACAGACAGACATGACGAATCTATAAGGGTTCCGTTTTTTGCCATTTGGCTACGGAACCCTAAAAACTACGATAAGTAAGTAGGTAACAGAAACTCGCTTTAAAACAATACCAAGAAAGTGTAAGAGATTAAAACTTACGGGTCGAAGAGCGTTGCCTTGCGAACTCCACCCGCACTCAACGCTCCCGACCCGACCCGGTAATGAATGCAGACAACGTATTTTGAACTTTTAACGAATTAGAATTATACTTCGCAGTGTTGGTTGAATTATTTTTGCAATAAATTATAAATTAAATAAATTAAACGAGCGCTGTGAGTGTGCTTACCCAGTGAAATGGCTTTGTTAGTTTCTCTACAATACAACTTGTTCTTCCAATATTAATTCAAGTTGCTACGTTATGTCCTTAAGTACCTTTTCAATCATGACAATATGTTGAATGCCTTAAACATCTGATTATAAGTCGTTACTGAATGGATCGATGTTTTATATAATTGGAAGGAAGCTTTTAGAGATATGCTATTAAATAATTTTATTATAGATGTAGATAATCTGCAGAGGATAACTAAATATTGTCATATTTATGGAGCCAATACAACATTCTTTTAGGTTATTAGTAACTTCTTGAAAATTTAATATCATCATCAGCCTATACTAGTCCACTGCTGGACGTAGGCCTCCCCTAGTGTGCGCCATTTCACCCTGTCCTCCGCTTTTCGCATCCAGCTTCTGCCAGCCACCTTTCGCAAATCATCACTCCATCTTGCCGGAGGGCGTCCTACACTACGTTTGCCGAGTCGCGGTCTCCACTCTAGAACACGTCTACCCCAACGGTTTTCGGTTCTCCTACAGATATGGCCAGCCCATTGCCACTTCAGCTTGCTAATCCGGTGTGCTATGTCGGTAAGTTTGGTTCTCTGTCGGATAATCTCATTGCGGATTCTGTCCTTCAGAGAGACTCCGAGCATAGCACGCTCCATAGCACGCTGAGCGACTTTAAATTGGTAGACAAGCCGCACTGTAAGTGTCCACGTCTCAGCACCGTAGGTAATCAGGGGTAGGACGCACTGATTGAAAACTTTCGTTTTCAAGCTTTGCGGTATGGGTGATGAGAAGACCCGACGAAGTTTTCCAAATGCTGCCCAGCCCAACTGGATTCTCCTCTTGGCCTCCCTCTCGAAGTTGTTTTTACCCAACTGCAAAATCTGCCCGAGGTAAGTGTATTCCGAAACAACTTCAAGAAGATGACCATTTTCAGCAATAGGTCTCAGACCAATGTGGTCATTGAACATGATTTTGGTTTTATCCAAATTCATGCTGAAACCTACGCTTTGTGAGACTGATGCTAAGCTGTCCAGCATTTGTTGCAGCTCCTCTAGCAACTTCGCCACTATGACTATGTCGTCTGCGAATCGTAAGTGCGAGATGTAATCGCCGTTTATGTTTATGCCCTTGCCTTTCCAGTCCAAAGTCTTAAACAAATCCTCCAATGCGCTTGAGAACAGTTTCGGAGATATGACATCCCCCTGTCTCACGCCTCTGCGCAATTTGATAGGTTTAGACTGTTGGTCCTGTACTTGGACATTCATAAAGGCAGATTCATAAAGACATCTCAGCACTTCGATATAATGATAGTCCACTTGGCATCGCTGTA
This sequence comes from Subacronicta megacephala, assembly GCA_958496365.1. Taxonomy (NCBI): domain Eukaryota; kingdom Metazoa; phylum Arthropoda; class Insecta; order Lepidoptera; family Noctuidae; genus Subacronicta; species Subacronicta megacephala. The sequence goes on from OY292521.1 coordinate 14,487,918, forward strand.
AGGATTCCAAAACAGCCCAGGTTACCACAGAGTCAAAAGCTTTCCATAATTGCCTTTCTTGTCTTGGTTCATGTGGTTCATATTTCTTAGCATTATAACGAAGAACTTCTCATAATATAATATTATTGACATTAACTTATAGAACCTATAAAAATCTATTCACATGCGCGTATGAGTATTGTGTGTGGGTGTAAGTTTGGATGGTTAAATAGTAACCGTACCGATTCCACTGGCATGACAAAAAATACTGTTACAAACAAATCAAAATAGCGTAAAATATAAGATTACGATACGACTGCCTCGTTACAGTTACCTCATCTCTCCCCCACTAGGAAACCATAACGCATTAAACACACTCATTACCAGATCCTTATTCATCAATGTTTTAAATTCCCCCATGTCCCGTAGGTACAGTTTTACGATTTTTAACGCGCCATGTACGACCGGCTAATGAAGCAATCTGTCTGTCGAACGTCATTATTCATTACATTGTGCTGGTTGGAAACCGGGTTGAGTTCATTCCGATACAATTCTGTCTGATCGTCTGCCGGATTTTAGATAACGAGATAAATTGTTTTTATTTAATGGTTTTGTAGTAAAACTGATTCTTTGTTAGAAATTTACTTGGTCCCGAAAAGGATATTATTTAGAATAATCTTTTTACGCACATGCAAAAATCTTTTACTAAGACCAATAATTCTACTTGGGATTTAAAATGCTCACTGCAGTTTTAAAGAAATTTAAGGATGTCAAGGAGGTATTAGAAAATTGCTACATAATACCTACAAAAAATAACTACAAAAGATACCAACAGCAACTAAAAATCTCAACCTCAGTTATCAAGCAAGTATAAACACAAATGAATTAGAAAATGCGACTCATCAATAATCAACAGAGAAACAGACTCCGTTCGGTATGTGTCCAAAATTTTAACTAAAAACTTAATTCAAATGCATAAGCGTTGCGTTAGGATAGGACCGGGCGATAACGCGGCCTTCGCAGACCTTAATAAAAAATATTCAATACTTATTATTCGTGCGATAGAAAAAACTTATCGTGGCGGTGGGAAGTGGGAATAGCGACTAGTGATGTGTGAAGAACTTGGCAATAGGAATGTATCGATGACTGCTCTGTACCTAATTGTAAATTGACGTAATTGTTGAATCTACTTAATCTTACACACCTAGTGATTATGTTTCTAAAAATGTATTTAAATGCATCTTTTTAGCTTGAATCATAGCCTCTTACTCTTAAATATAAATCTATGAAACACGCTTTTATTAGATTAGTTTACATAAAATTTTGTATTACGATCAAAAAATTTACGCATTAATTTTTAATAATAAACTTGATTAAAACACAATTTGATTTGTCCATCATTGCAGATTTAAGCACAAGAACGATTTCAATGCTTCAGTGGTCGAATCAGTTAAATATCGATAACTCGAACAAAAAAGTTTTTTGAATTATGAGAAACAGGGTTGCCAACACAGTAGGTATGCAAAAACTGAACTTGCCACGATCATTCAAAATTTTTTAGATCGTTACCAGTAAAACTGGATACATATCTCAATCGGAACTGGTTTCACGAAAATATGCGATCACTGATCTCTGCCAATTCTTGATTAAATAATTCTGTTTAAGGATAGATTTTAAGACCATTCGCTTCCATATTTGCATGTTATTAAAACTTAGAACTATTCAGTAGCAAAATTTTAGTTTAGTTTAATTATAAGTACCTACGGAAAGTGTGATTGATGAAAAATTGGTCATAACGTTCATTTTTCAGACCTGCCAATATAAGCGAAATACATGTAGAATAATTATGACTTGCGATTATGTCGACACGTAAGGCACAACCCTATACATTTTTTGTGGGGCTTAGGGCGCTACCTGGTCGCTGTTGGTAGGTAGGCGGTTCTGGGAACCGTCGACACTTGATAACTGCGATAAACGCGCCGCGACCGCTAGAGCGCGCGTTCCTTGTGAGAACTGTGCCTTATGTAGGTTTGTTGGATACGGTGTTATTGTTTATTATACATGTGATTTTTTAAACAGGAAATACCTATCATGCCTAAAAGAGAAGTAAGCCATTATAAAGTTTTGAGACTTCGAGAATATCAAGACCACAAGTTGAAGGAATTATAGGTCTACGCTTCATCAGCATCCTACAACAACTAAATCGAGACATTATATTTTTTTTTAATAAGCTTACTAGCAATGTGGGTCTTATATTACTAGTATTCTTGTAAACCCCTCGTGCTAAGTTGAAATGCTTTGTTACGAGTGAGTTCACGTCGGTAGTGAGTGAGTTTCGAACCGGCAACTACATGATCGCAAGTCCGATGCCCTAGCCATGACGCTGCGGCCGCTTCAATACAAAATTCAACATTGTCTATATAAATTTTAATTTACTCAGAACGCTGTATGGTTGAGGGAAGTGGGCATATATTAGGATTGGAGACATGGCTTAGGAAGAGAAAAGCTACTTAAACTTTTTTAGATAAACATACCTGAATCAGATTGGCGAAATGGAGCTATCCTTTTCGCAGAGCAAGCAGCTCTAGCTGTAGCTCGGCAAATTAATAAAAGTAATATGTACATAGTTACCATCACTAGACTAGGGTGGTGTCCTGATATACATCCAGAGCTCATTGCGATGAGTATTGAGTACGCCTTAAGGCATTAATTGGGCACTGGAGACTCTAAATCCAAACTCTGATCTCTCTTTCAGAACTTGTTCAAATTAGTATAAAGTTACTCAATTTCATTTTCATATAATTGAATAATCGAAAAAAGCCTCTGATTAATGGCCATAGGTATTCTTATAACATCCAGATCTATATCCGCAGTAGTATTCTACGAGCGGGTAGAGATGAATTATTGTACTGTAGTTGTACAGGAATCGTTCCCTAAATATAATTGGCATCCTACCATAGCTCGTCCTAAGCAAATAAACGTTGAGCACTAAACAGTAAAGTGTGTTGATTAAGTGCAGATCAAAGGGGCCGCACGCAAAGAGCTGCTAACTCGCCGCCATACTAACTGACACCGCGTCACTCGATGTCCTACCACTGTTGACACTCCACATAACTGAATGAAGTGCCCCTGGCTACTTGTCAATGTGATTAGTGAGGAATCTCCACCCAATTCCTTATCGCCTGGTACTTTGTCATTTGAGCGTTGGTTATAAATGTGTTAATAAAACTTGTACAAGACGTGCATGTACAGTTTCATCTTCGAAAAATGCATGGTCCAATGTGCATGGCATTTAGAGGCTTTAGATAAAACAAAATTTAACAAATAATACTCGTATCATGTTCTGTTACATAGAAAACATATTAAATAAGCATGAGTTCTTTTCTTTAACTCCTTTCTCAAAGTTTTGAACCTCGAACTATGAATCCCTGGAATATGAATAAGTAAAGAAAAACCTAATATCCGTTTCAAAATTGTTTTGATACTACGTGACGCAATGCCAAGATTGATGAATAACTGAGAAGCAGAAACGCAGCATAGTATCGAAACGTAACTCGACTTCCACAGAAGGATTTGCAGTGAAATGATTTAAATATAGGAAATAAAATATCACCTATTTAAAACTTTTTTAAATGGATCTACATACAATTGTGATAATAAGTTCTCGAAGTAGATTTCGCATGCATCGGTAGGTGAGGCTTTGAGCTTTAAATTTAAACTTTTCCTAGAGGAAACCCTATACGCTACGACCGGAAATTAGGTATCTACATAACGCCTCAAGGGAACCAGTTTCTTTTGAGGAAGTTACCGTAGTTCAAGCTTCATTGTCACATACTTATACGTATGGTCTAAATAATGTGCTAATATGGGTCGTAAAATTTCAAAACACGTTTTTAAACATATTTTACAAGCAATATCCTGTGCGAGAAAACTTATTTACTTGACAAACATGAAGAATTAGATACTTTAGGTGACAAACTTGCAATTGACAACCAATAATATCAAAATTGGCTCTCGTCCGAAATGGACGCGTGATAATCATATTGAGATGGAACAAAGACCTGCACTGCAAGGATATGAGTTAGTAGATCGATTCAGTCAGAATCTTCCCTTAGAGAAAGCATGACAGACATGTCTTTTTGACTGCATGGTTGGCTTCGCGGAATGTTGTTCGCTTTCCGACAAATATTGGTGCGTTCTTACATATTGATTTTGTGTCCGTAATTGTGTTTGAGAAGTCCACTCAGGATTGCAACGTTGTCTATAGAGCAAGAGAAGGCAGTGTGGTTTTAGTTGGTACCCGTCTGACTTGCCCTGCGGCCCAGGTGGACCACCAATGAGAATTATCCGTACCATAAAAAAGAACTAGTGAAGTAGTACTTACGCGCGTTATTTTATTAATTATCAATACAAGATAGTTGTTTATTGAATTTGTTATTTGCAATGTTATTAAAATTCACAATACCTATGTTATTACGGTTGTAGGAAATTCTTTCAACTTGAAATTAGGGTGTTCAGTTTAGATATAGCCAAGTCTATGCTTTACTTTACACACACACTTAAGTAATATACTTACAATACAAAACTTCTAAATTCTTCATAGATTCTGATAAGTATTTCATGGACTTTTTATGAAAACGAATCCAATTTACGAATCAAAAAGGGATAGTCGCGAGTGAAGCATCAGTAAAATTGTGTGGGAATTGCACAAAAGTTGAAAACAGCGGGGTCGGGCTGTGAGATCGATGGCGGGTGCATTTTTTATGGTAATGTGCTCGCCCCGGGACACCGCTCGGCTGTCCATTGTGCAATCTACACGCTTTTGCAATACCCGCACCAAAAATATAGCCTACTAGTTTGACCACTGGCTTTCAGCGTAATCATCTAACTGTAGAGTTAGTTTTGACAGCGGTATTGTTCATACAAAACCTTTTTAACCCGACAAGACCCATATTATGGTCAAAATACAAAATATGTTAAGTATTTCTGTCACCTGTGGGCGTCAGTGAAAAAACATATTATTGAAAGTTTAGCAAAGATTTTAGTCATAAACCGGGCACAAATCCAAATTCCAAGTTGCGACTGAGAATTTCATAGAGTATCCCAATAAAACTTTGATGGACTTGGGGATCGAACCAAGGACCCCCAGGGTAGAAATCATGCTAAACTAATGGCGCTAGTAAAACCTATTTTATTTAACTTAATTTCGTCTCCGAACTATAGTTACTTAATGTTTTATTTAGCTTTATAAAACTTGTAGCAGCACAGATTTTGAATTTGTACCTTTACATGGGACCTAAACATCCCGAAGGTGTACATTAGTAAACCTCTGCCTAACCCATCGGGGTTACATACACAAAAGCTTAGACCAGACACTATAATTATAAGACTATACACATATTTGTTCCGTGCGAGTATCGATCTCGCGTCCCGCAGCATAGAAGCCGATTGTTAGGTCATTGCGCCATTCTTGCTTATCATGCATGCAATTATTGTTATGCGTCGCTAGAATCTCATTTGACCATGAAATGCTCAAAACCAAAGCATTCACGCATGCATGAAGCGGAGTGCACCATGCATGCATGTGTGAAAGTTACTCAAACGGTTCACTATGAAAGAGTTCAGAAGCTAAAATGCAGCGTCACGTGATTTAAAATACGTATGTGGTCACCTCGCCATCGCCACTGCCGCAGCAAGCGTGTCTTCGGTTCGATTTCCTCTTGAGACTAATATTTGTGTTCCACAGATATTTATTTTGGGTTTGGGTGTTACTTTGTGTCCGTTAATTGTATGTTTTTGAACAGTGAGCGTGTTTTCTAGTCTAGTGTTTTTTTATACCAACTTTACAATTATAGCCGATAGGTAATGAGTGATTTCATTTTACTGTTAATTCATACAATACAAAGCCAGCGGTACGTTATTCAGACTCATATTTCAAAAGATGTCTTAAGTGCAACATTCGCGGTTTCGTGTTATGGCTGCCAATAAAACTTTGTAGTATTACGACTAGGAAAACTTATATAGGTGTAGTTACCACAATAGTTAACTAAGAGATAAATTCTTATACAGGATGGAGACGAAAATACTATACCTAGTCAATGAAAAACAGCCTTAGTCTAGTCAGAGGCACTCTATTCAAAACATATTTTTCAAATACAAAGTGAGTTTATCCTTTTAATCCGACTTATCTGTTGGTTAGAGCAATTTTTGGTGCTTTCAGAACATGTTGAAAGTAATAAGTTTGTACGGAAGCCAGCTGATTAAGACTCGCCCTTGTCTAGTTCCAATAACAATTATCATAATTATTCGTAGCTTTTATCAAACCTCGGCGGGCATAAACTTCATTGTTTTATTTTCTAGTGCGGAAAACCCTCACTTATCATCCGCTGCTCCGGCAAAGAAATCAGCAGGGTATGTTGAACTGCCGACTGAAAACCAGACCTGTGTTTGTGCCCTTGCCATTGCCCAATGGTCGCTGTCGTGGGACTGGTGGATATATTCACTACGATCTCGACACGCTGTGGTCAGGGAATAGAGTAACTAAGGATTTAAAGTGTTTCGTTTATTTATTTTATGTACGCCAGACTACCTTATTGTCGCCTTACCTTTCTCTCGAGTCCATCCAAAGGTTGTCTGTAAGAGATCGCTTTTAGCGATAAGACCGCCCATTGTACCATTTTATTATTAATGATTTGTACTTGGCTTTCGTTTGTGGTGTACAATAAAGAATATTCTATTCTATTCTAACTATACCTAGCTTAACTACTTACGTAGTTCATAGAATCAGCTTTCAACAAGAAGAAAATTTTCCAATCAAGCGTGTTCCATCATCGACCGAACCGTCACTTAATATCAGGTGGGATAGTAATCAAAAGTCATTCAATACAAAAAAAAGGAAAAGTATCGTAAAATATTACGATTTAGTACTTCGTTTAATTACACCACAATATAAAACTATAATGGTACTATTATACAATAATTAAATAAAAATTAACCACGATCCACGACCCACCTGCATATACGGCTGCGCCTGCGCAAGTATCAAGCATCCGATTAACTTTGATAAAGTATCAATTAATAACGAGCCGCGTGCGTTAACTACGTCGCGCTAATACTTATTATAGACACACCTGTCCCTTACAAATAGGTTTCATGTATACTGGACATAATTTCTTGGTCTTTGCTCTTTATACTTTTGTGAAAAACTCGCGAGTACCTTTTTTACCGGAAGTCGGCTAAGTAGTTTATCACTGTACCTACCTTTCAGTTGCAATGGAAATCCATTTGGTGATATAAAACCGAAAGGAAATTTCTGTGTAGTTCTATGCAAGTCCTCCAAAAAGGTCAGGTGCGTATTACTCACAACCGGCGCTTGTGTATGACGAGTTGTATGAATGTTGAGGAAGCAAAAAGGTATGCAAGACTAGCAAGCATGTAACTGTGACTGTGGTCTGTAATTTCTATCTACCTCTATGGGAAAACAGACTTACGCCTTTTCCAAACAGCAGTACCTATGTATATCTGCGTAGTGTATGTATTTATGACATTATACGTAGGTTTTATTCCATAGTGAAATAAGTTTAGGTTGTATATAGATTGCAGGGAATGATTGTCGGCGATTTCATGAAATAGACTGTAGGATAGAATCTCGCATCTTAAGTATCAAATTAAATACAAAATATTCTGCAATATTGTTAGCGATTCACATAAACCATTTATCTTAGCAATGCAATGTCACGATTATCGTGACAGGAGATTAGAAGGTGTAGGCTAAAGCTAGTTTATTTATGTTAAAGGCTAAAGCCTAAGGCTAAGGTACGCCTACGCCAAAAGCTTGTGAACGGTTACCATGAGTTCACGACATTTCAACGGGAGTTTCGGGTAAAAATGGCAAATCGAAAAACTAGATCTATTTTGGTCTAAATATAAGTCTATCTCCTCTAAAACTAATCGATTCTTATAGAGTTTTTGTATTTGGCCTTATCCCGATCTGAGATTTCTTTCAGGCAACCTTTGTACATTGCCAAACGCTAAAAGTAAAATGCACATCATTATAATTTCATCTTACGTCCACAATTTGACATGTGACTGCAACTCTGTATTGAAAAACACTAAGATATTAATTGAGGCTTCAAGTCTCGTCTTAAACTCTACAGTATTACAAAAGGTCTATTCTGAGAATCGACGATACCTTAGCCACAAGCCCGCAACTACAAAGTTGTAGATAATTGTAGACCAAGCCCGGGGCAAGTGAGTTGCCCACCGCATTTGCATTAACTCCACACACAGCACCGGAAACCAGCCTTGTTCGGACTTGTTGCTATAAAAAAGCACCAACTATGCAATTATTAGAGTAACTCTAGCTTCACTATGTTCATGAATATACAAGAATACGTAAACTGAAGTTAAGTCTGTGTGAGATTCCACTAGTATTATTAAAAGCAGTATTTTATGATTACGTATGTTGTTGGAACTAGTCGGCTCGAAAATGGCGTATTGGATTTCTAAGATTTTGACAGACGAACAAGCAAAATACTCATTCGTTAAATTTCTCGTCACGCCGCTAGTTTGTTGTCTTCCGTTGTTGTGTATAAGCTTAAGAATAAAACGTTCACTTTGTCTATGACTGTCTTGGCTCTGGCTGATTTGTAGCCACATGCTCAAGCTTCTACTGTCAAATAGCTCTCATTTGAGTTATGAAACTAAGTAGAATTTCCAAATAACACATTAGGATTTAAGCGTCAACATTCTAGTGATGTAAAAAGACTCAATGACAGGTAAGGATAATCACAGACGTACAGAATATTCTATCGTACTGTGATATATTGTAAAACACTGTAGGTAATTGCAATTAAAACTTCTGTGCAGTTCAGTTGCAGACTATTTGTGTATACTTGTGTCAGGCGATATGAGAATGTCAGATGATAGAACTCAGAAAATGTAATGAGTAATGTTTAGTATTAGTTAATTACATTATATGTAACTGCAATGGTCCAGTAGTAGATATAGGGTGGAGAACACCTTAGCCCTTCGTTATTTAATTTAATGCGGTGAAAAAAAAACACCATCCTTAAATTGGTATGCTTCTTTTGGAATCACAAATTCAAAAACATTGTCAGGACACTCAGGACCAGGGTGGGAACCTATCGCACACAAAAAACAATTTAAAACGTTTTTGTTTGTTTGGCGAGGAGTGTTGAAAATTGAAGTGCTCGTAAGGAATGATTTAAAACAATGACGTATGTGCCACGGCCTGTATCAGTGACATGCGCGTGATTCACTACTAGTAGCTGCACTGAGTCGATCCTTCGCTATTTCCGTCCCTAAACTGCACATTGTACTTTTTGTGACTATTGAAACACCTATTTATTGTTTGGCGATAAATTGGAATTGTTGTATTTAAACAGTTGATATTGCAAGTATTTACTTACCTAAAGTTTACCATAACTTACTCATAGAGTGACGTGTAAAAATCCTAATTTACTTAGTTATGATTATTTTATGCTTAACCCTTCGAGTATTTAGTAGCATATACAGCAGACACAATGCATAGCAGACACAATGTAAAATCTATTATCGACACCGGGGTAATTATCACTCTATTAAAACGGTGCAAAAAATGTCGTGTGGAAACTTACATTAGAAATTTTCTCAATGGCGGCGTGTGAAGTCTGCCAACACGCAATAGGCTAGCGTTGGGGACTATAGCCTACTTCACCACTACATCGCTGGGCATGGGGCACAGTTAATGGGTTGATGATGATGATGATGATATACCTACAACTGGTTTTCTTACGGGCTTAGCTGAATTCGTTTGATCCGTCTGAGTAGCTACTACCCTCCGAGACGACAGGATATTTACCAGAATTGCGTGTTCCATTCCATCTTAGTCCCTGTTTGTTTTCTTTCAGGCATAACTGTAGTAAGTAAAACGCATTGAAGTCCAACCATATCATTTTTACCGTTAAGTATAGCGCGTCCTAGGCTCGATTCCAAGTATTTTTTTTTATAACGGATTTGTATTAAATTCGGCACACAGCTTATTACCTGAATAACACATAAGATGGGACTTTTTGCCTACTACGTGGACAAAGTCGCGGGCAGAAGCTAGTCCAGAATAAGCTCGTATTATGTAGACTTTGTAAATGTTGTGTAAACGCGCATGCATCAGCCACTTGTTTAATCCTTCGGAGAATACTGACGTGATAGTATGTCATATAAAATAACAGCACCCATAAAATCCAGTTTAATTTTATGTGATATCAGATTCGCACGGAAATAATGCCTACCTAGAAAGGGAACTTGGACGAGGATATATGATACGTAGGTAGGTGTATTGCCTAAGGAAGGCCATAGGTGGTCACCGTCACGTTGGCCGTAAACCGGTGGCACTGGTAGAATGCCAAGCTCTCAAGGCCATGAATTTTCATTTACAAGCTTGCGGCAACCACACACCGAAATTACTGTCGCTTTACCATTAAGGAGAGCCACACACTGTATGAAAAAATATTTTGCTGCTCTGATACTTCAAGCATTGATTTGACATGACATGTATAGAACTCATGCAGAGTCACGCATCATCAGGCCGCAGATAGTATGCTCACCTACCATTGCAAGATCGCCATGACAGTTATTTGAGACCAGAGTTTCATACAATATATGGTTGGCCTCATACTTATTTCAGTCAGACAGTCAGTCAGTTAAGTGGCGGTAGCCTAATGGCTAGGACGACGGACTTGCGATCATGTGGTTGCCGTTTCGAAACCTACCCATTGCAGTACCGACGAGAACCCACTTGCAACGAACGCATTTAGCTTAGCATGAGGGGCGTTAACAAAAATACTAGTAATGTGCAACCCACATTGCTGGTAACCTTTTTTTTAAAAAAAAAAGACTTGGTCATGCAAAAGTATCTAGATACCAACAACTTGGCGTTATATTTATATTATTTCGGACATCTAATGCTTCATAGAAAAATCCAATAAGACTGCTCGACCTGGGAATTAGACCCAAAATCTTTTGCTCTTTAACTTATACAGATAAGTAGAACTTTAACTTATACATTAATAAAAATCATATAAATTTCAATAGATTTTCAGTAATGGATAATCCATTTGCAATACAATGGGAAAATATTATGTGAATAAAAATAAATAATGGCAAATACGTAGGTAAGGTTTTTTAGATGCAACTTACGAGCTATATTGAACAAAATATTTCTCAGCTTTACTATGTATATTTGTATAGGTATGATGATTACCTGAAACAGAAGAAACAAATAATTAATCAATTAAAATAGCTGGAGACACCCAATCATACTCATGAAAAACGTCATCCTTAATTCAGTCGAATAAAATTAATGTCCGTAAATACGTGTATACTTCCACCACGTATAATTCCCATCGTTACTGCGGCAACAAAACTAAGACTCCATAATAGAGAGGAGCACATGTGGCGAATCGAATTACCCACACATTAGAGCTGTTTAACGTTTTATTTGTTTTTTAAGCGCGGGCGCCGGCGCGTCGCGTTGCTTTATGACCGGTAACTACGCACACTAGTCTGGATATATGACGCCCTGGTAAACTGAGTTCAACTTAAATAGACTCATTGTTTGTTAAAAACCTTTAAATTAAGTTTCGTGCTGTACTAACCGAACGTCAAATGGAGTTTGGGAAACAATGAATTAAATCAATTTATAGTATCAAGTAAGAAAAACAACAGATAAGTTGACACCTATATATGATTTCTTTTAAATTTTTGTTTACAACAGAGTATAATCTAATTAAAACAAGGAACTGAATGTGCCTAACCAAACATACTTATTTAATAACCTGTACTTTACAATGATATTTGTCCGTAACATAAGCCTGTTAATTCCGTTAACTAATGAATTAACCGGTTTTCGTTTCTACAACGGCTTTCAATTCAGGTGTCGTCATTTCCTTGACCTAGCCGAATAACCTGCAATGGCACGACTTTTACCGACAATAGACACGTTTACTTCACAATTCATGGAACAATATAAATCCATCTATAAATAGTTATATTCAGGTAATAATAATATTATAAATACGAAAGTAACGTGTATGTCTGTTTGCTTATTTGTTACGTGTTAACGTCTAAACTGCGGAACCAGTTTTGGTGAATTATTGTATAGAGATCGATTGGACCTTGGAGAAGGACATAGGTACTAAGAGAAAGCTACTTTTTGTCGAGTGAAACTGCGTCAACAACATCAGAAATAGCTATTAGCCATTTCTGATTAAGTGTAGTACTGTATTATACTTACAAGTAAAAACAAAACTTAAAGATCAATAAAGTTCAGACTATGAAAATGTGAAGCATTTCACCACTTTTCTAAAGCTTTCTTAAACTATTAACTTTTCACAAAGAAACATATCGTGCATTTCCCTGGTGTTGCAAAGGGCTGGCCCGCAACGGCACAACAATTACCGAGGCGACACATCACCACGCCGCGTCTTAAGCACCGCAATCATTTCGCCGGCTCTCTTCCCTAGTGGCGTCATGAGTATATGACACAAGCTACGAACGTTAAGCTCGATTTACACGCCCATAAGCACAGTAGCTAGTAAACTGACCGAGTTTACTTAACTCAAGTAAGTAGCAGTTAGTGTCCAAACGATGTGCGATTTCATTAAAAAAAAACTTATTGATTCATTCAATTTGTCATAGAATAAACAATCCTTTATTGCACTTCAAAAGCGAATGCTATAAGTCGTAGACTAAGTCATAATATGATGGTATAATTTGTGTCTCACCAATTTGTCAGAAGCAATTTAAACCACAAACTATTTGTAAGTAATTTTGGCAGGGAACAACTGAAGTTAGACTTCAATAAGCCCAATATTAGTCCAGTCCATATTGAATGAGAAACTTAATTCCTATTTATAAAATCAAATTCCAAAAACGTCTTCTCTTTTAACTTGCTCCACTTCCGTCTGGGTCCCAAGGCGCTCGTCGACGTCCCGCGACTACGCGACATTACTCATCGGTCAAGTGCGCCTCTGGGAGAGAGTAGGACACAAATATCTGTGTCTCTCTCTACTCACACGATCCGAATATTACACTAGAATGGGATTTTATTTAAACTGCTACTTATACAATCGATGCCTAAAATAAAGGATTGAATTTGATTTTGAAAATAAGTAGGTAATATTAAATATTCCGCAGCGTGAACGTCATAAAAGGTTAAAAATATACGAGTGTCACTTATCATATTTAAACATTTCTGGATTTTGAATTCACAACGATAATCAAATTTATTTACATAGACAAAACTGAAATGTTATGACATAATTTATGGATAAATTGTGGTTGTTTGCACAAAAAAAACATTTAGTATCCCAGATAAGCCACCAAAGAAACCGAACCACACCCGCTAAGTCCCGACCTCCCATGAATTGAATTAAAGTGCGATTGCGATAAGTTACAGCACTATGTAGACATTTGGTAGTTCTGTTTTCTGGTGGAGAATAATTATAGCATACATATCTGTCTCTATGACTACGGTCTTAGGATTTTGATGAATACGACTATCCATCAGATGAAACTATCGTAATTAATCCTAATGACTCTCATTACAGCTAACATAGATGAAGTGCATGTATTTGTGTAGCTCATCTATATCTAGATTCAAACAGACAGTGATGCAGTCCTATCAACTAGTGCTCCACATTTGTAATCACTGGTTGATGAAAGAGATTTTAATAAAGTTGACAAAAATGTTTCTTCCGCTACGTAGGCCTCTTTTCTGTAATGGTGGCTCTCTACATAGGTATATGTATGTTAAGAAAAGCTAGACGAAGCTTAAGCTATACCAGTCTATACGACTGAATGTCGATCGTATCAAACTCAAAAATTTCGAACATGTTTGCACGCATAGACAGCATAAGATGGATGACCATAATCTGAAAAATTACTTTTATCAAAAAAGTTAAACCGCCTTCAAAAAATAATAAAATAATTTTGTCTAAAACAGTTTGGGAAGTCGGTGACTTCTATTTGAGTGGGTCTTTTATTTTCGCCACCGACTTCCCAAACTGTTTTAGACAAAATTATTTTATTATTTTTTGAAGGCGGTTTAACTTTTTTGATAAAAGTAATTTTATTTTGTAATTTTTAGTGGAAAGTTTGTTTAGAAGTACTTGTTAGCCAACTAAACGCACTGCTCCAATAAGACAGCGATGTTTCGGAGTAAACGATAATATCATCGATGTAAACAAATTTTAGATTTTTGTTGATATTTTCAAAACTGCTTAACTGATTTCGATAAAATTTGAACGGGACCACCTCTGAAGTATGACCTACCAAACAAAAAAACAATCATTAAAATCGGACCACAACTGGCGGAAATATAGCGTAACAAACATACAAAAAAAAAAAAAAAAAAAAAACATACAGACGAATTGAGAACCTCCTCCTTTTTGAAGTCGGTTGAAAAGCGATCACAAAACGATGGATTGTCAACTTATTTTTTTTTGTGTTCTAAGTTATGATTGTTTCTCATGTGATTTGAAGCAATTCTTCCATCGTGACGAAATCCCTAAAGAGGAGAGGTAAATAATAATAGGTGAATCTTGATTTTTTATTAATTAAGTTAGTTGTGTAATAAATATAAGTCACTGATGGACTAGTCAATCAGCTACAACGGGCATCGGAAATAGTCATTATAAATGATATAGTAACACAGTTTATAATTAAGAGGCTTAAATCACTGATCAAGTTGAATACTATTTCCTTGTAAATGCAGTCCCTTCCGTTTAGTTCGTGTACCAAACTGTAATTTGTCCACATCCCTTGATAGCAACCTTCATCATACAATTAGTCATTTCGAACTTCCTAGTATCACACGCCAAGTCAGTGCGGGCTGCGGTTTAATTCCGTACTGAGGTATTATTATTGTTGTCTTCATTATAAGCGAAGTTATTTACCGAACTCCTATCACCAAAACATTCATATTTACGTACTTAGGCATGATCCCAAACTTAAAGATTAAAAGTAAGGTTAGACTAGCCTCAGAATTTGTCTCACCCTTCAACTTCACAGTGACCCAGTATTATGTATGTATTGCGGAGTAGTTTTATGATTGCTTTGCGATTCAGTTGGGATAGATGTAAACCCTTATCATACTATAAGGTAAGCAATAGCAAACGCCTTAACATTAACAATACAGTAGCACAATATCACGTTGATTGCATCCCGCAAGCAGCAATGCAAGCCACTGCTAGCCTCGCTTCGGTAGATGGCGACCACCACTCCGAATATAACTAGACAGTGTAAGCACAATGCGTAGGTAGAGTACTTGCCGCAACTATCAGATTCACGATTATTAAGTAGTTTGAGGTCTGATGTTACAGACATCGGAAATTAAACGAACTTACAGGAATTAGTAAAGTTCTATCCAAATTATACGAGTTGCTCCGTCCGAAAGACATTGATGTTGATGAATTCGGAATATGTTGAAAAAGGCCAGCAGATTTCTTAGTTTCCCTGTCCCTTTCCTCAACTTATTCGGATGTACGCACGGCTACACATCAAGCCAGTTTACGCTGGCATCTTATTATAAAAGAAGCCTATACAATGCGAGGTTCAGGTTAAACTGGATTTGTATAGGTTGACCTGTAGCCGTGTGTGTAAGTACGTAGTTCGAAACAATTTTCCTAAGGAACCTCAAATTTGAAAGGCTTGAGAATGTTTCTTATGGTTTTAAAAAGACATGTTGCTTGGTGAAAACGTAATACTTAAACGTTTATTTATTTATACAATTTAACTAGAACGGTCAATTAATATTGACGTTATATTCACCGTTATATCCGTCACATGGGTCTCCACTATATATTTTTTTAAACTTGACGAAATCTAAGCAAATTTACAGATATAATATCGACTAATCCTTGCAGTGGATCGCGAGTAATAGGTATTTCTAGTAAATGACGCAAGTGGTGGAATATGCGTCAGCGCGTATTTCGCTATGAAATCGTAATTGGATCCAGTCGCTTGCTCCAGCGGTCACGTGAGCATTGTCTTATTACTCGCTAATTAACACGTTGTGTTGTAAATGTATGGCTTGTGAGAATGTCTTCTATTAGAGAAGTGTACAAATACAGCAATTTAATTCTTGTTATTATAATTCGCCGGCTATGCATTAATAGTATGCATAGCGCGTTGAATAAGCGCCCAAAACTATTTTGTGCGTGGGTATGTTAGACTTACTGCTCTTCTAAGGGTTTTCCACTTGTGAACGCATCGACTAGGTTAGCGTTTGTTTTCATTCTGAAGGAAGGCGTAGGAGTGAAATAGTAGTACTTATGTTGTCATTTAAAAAAAAAGAAAAGGGTGTTCATTTTGTTTCATGAGCGTTGATGTTTAACAAAGGAATGTCGTAAGTGCAATACCGCAATGCTGTAGGTTTTCCGTCCCAAAAGCTAGTTACAACATATATAACAGTGAATAACGTCAAGCTTTCCTTATTTTTTGTAGCGAGAGCAAAGTGCGCATCCAAATGAGAATAAATGAATATGGGCCACAGCGAGGCCAAGAAAATGTGAATAATTTTTACGAAAAATGTGTAGAAGAAAATCTTAACTCAATTTAGACAACTAGACGTCGACAGTTTTTAAGGTTCATTCTAATATACGAGTATCTATCTACAACGAAAACAATAATATTATGAGTGCCTCCGTACCTACTTGTTTGTTGTTTTGGGAATTACGTTTCATGAATTATCCATTGCGTAAAATGTTTACTTTAAGTTGGATGGAAGACCCGGCAAAGGTCGCTAGGAGTAGTTGGGTGGGTTTGCTCGCATGATGCAAGATACGGAAAATGATCTTTTCGGAAAATTACAAAAACGTAGAATGTCAGATAGGTACGCACATTGACAGGTTCGACACCTTACATGGTTCTTGGGAACAGTGTCTAGTGGTAAACGTCCTTTGGCTAATAGATAATAAAATTATGATGATCATGTAAAGTTGCCAAAATTATATTTAATCAATTGGGAAATCTTGAGTTATGTTTCCGCCGATAATTTTGTTTGGACAACCAAGTAATAGTCCATAAACTGATTTTATTCAATGTGTAGAAAAGAGAACTTATTTAGCAAACCCAGAGGTGTAAATATGCTTGCTTTTAAAAGTTAGTGTTACCTTGACAGTCTGACTTTTTGTCAGACTTTCAAGGTTCCAGAAACCTATTCGACTGTTCCTAACAGCCTAAAGCACTAAAAATTCAGCTTTTTCGTTTATCCATTAAGTTTTTATATCCACCCATAAACCCACGCTGGGTTGAAGGTCAATCAGTTCAAAGGCTGGCGCCAATTAAAGGCACTCTCTTAAGAGGATAGTATCCGCTTCGCGCCCCATACAAACGCAGTTTGGCCCTTGCTTGAATTTTAAACAATGAAAGTCATTGAAATTTTGCAGTAACAATCTTATCATTAATATACGTGTTCCTGTAATATAAAATTTCATTTCAATATACGGTTAAAAAGTTACACGAGCTCAAAGATTGGCAATTTTCGTTGAAAAACGGCCCAACTTTATGCTAGTATTTCTCGACAATGTATCAATACAGAAAAGTTCTGATTCGAAGGAAACCCAGATAATATAGTGAATATTTTTTTACAAGATTTTTTTTTTACATATTAGCAATATTATAGGAGTAATCTCCAAAATTCGGAACATACGAAATACGCGTGAAAATATTGTTGTTTCTCCTCTCGGGCACGCGTTCGCATCGCGAGGGATAGAGACAGCGACAACTGTGCAACATTGTTGCGTTTGCGAGGGACACTCCTCTTAAGAACCTTACGTATCGCTTGGGTTGTAAACGCTCTTTCACGCTCCACTTCCGAACAATTACTTTTGAATTACCGGTATCTATATTAAATCAGAAATATTACAATAATTTCTGACATGGAACCTTGTGCTACTAATTACGTAGGTATCGAATATTTTGAAACATGTCTTTTATAACAAACTTCCATGTGTGTAAAACAAGGGTTGCATAAATCCAAAATCTGATTGATGAGTGACTTCGCACTCATCAATCAGATTTAGACTTTTTAGGGTACACTTAGTACCCTGTATTGAGTCATTGCAGTAGGTATAAGTTTATACGATAATTTTGCGCGATAGAGAGGGATGTGGCGCTACCATGTAAATATCACCATCCTTATCTCACACCCTAAAATACCTTGCTTTCATTACATTTTTTGCTTTACCGTGATAGCTAAGTTAATTATTATTTTATTATATCATATTATTTTTTAAGTAATCCTACTAGTAGACGGGTAAGGATAGCTTTCTTCAAATATAGCAATCGTTTACGTCTCACCAGCCAGTTATTACTTTTATAACAAAACGTGTATCACGTTTATAACATTCATGAGATACAGTGACGCTTTTGTGCGTTTCATTATCATTTTGATGTTCAAAAGGAATTATAGCACACTCGAAGTGCAATTAGAAGTTTTTGTGAAGGATATTTATGATGCCAATTAACAGCGAGCGGGCTAACAATTATGATATACGCTGTGTAAATCTTGGGTCGATGCGGTGCGGTAAAAGAGCAATAAATAGCTGTGTAATTTACTGCCTATGGATGCATAGATACCAGCCTGATATAGATTTGATCTTATAGACAAAATTCAGGTTATTTTTAAGACTTATATACATACGGTCCATCACGCTTGTATTCGCCGACGGGTAAGGCAGAGGTTTACTAATGTACACCTACAGTTTACGGCACGATTAGGTCCCATGTAATAGGGTGCGAACCAAGCACAAATCCAAACTCCGAGCTGCTACTGAGAATGTTTACAGAAAAACCCAGGACCTCTAGCGTAGCAGTCGCGCTTAAGACAACTAAGCTAATGAAGTAGTGAGGTTTTAATAATAATAATTTTACAGTTTATTCGTATGTGTCCCATTAGGTAAACTAACATTAACATTTTCAAGCTTGTTTCTAGATTTAAACGGCATGAACGTCGATAAAATTACAATGATATGACCTTTGATAACAGCGATATATGACTATTTGACTGCCAAATCAAAGTTCAAATCCAAGGCAAGGACTTCTAACAAATACAAAGTAGAGCAAGAGCTTGTGTGAATGTTGGAGATCAGATAGTCCTGTATTAAGGAATTACGATTTTGAAGAGATTTCGTGAAATTGATACCTACCCTGAGTCACTATGCGCATTACAAAATAGTTTATTTCACCAAAGAGACGTTAAACATACATAAAATAGCGTTAAACATAAAGTTCAACATAGAGGTGGATAGTTAAAAAATTTGGAACTTACGAGGTATTCTCACTAGGCAAACTTGATTCGTGGATACTGTAATAATCGCTAAAGATTTAATGATCACAATAAAAGATAGGACACAGAAATGTTTCCGACCCAATAAGACCTTCAAACCTTCAAGAAAAGAGCGTACTCCTTTTTTAATAGGCCGGCAACGCAGTTGTGACTCCTCTAGTGTTGCGGGTTTCCATGGGCGGCGGTAATCGCTTACCATCAGGCGATCCATCTGCTCGTTTGCCTCCCATCCCATAAGAAAAAAAACTACCCAGTTCAGGCGTAGTATGTATGTATGATCATACTAAAATGCATAAACATAGCATACCATCACGCCTGTATTCCCCGAAGGGTTAGGCAGAGGTGTACTTAATGTACACCCACACTTCGCCAGTATGTTTAGGTCCCATGTAATAGGGGGCGAGCCTATTGCCATTCACCGGGCACAAATCCAGACTCCGAGCTGCTACTGAGAATTTCATAGAAAAACCCAAATAACACTTTGCCCGACCTGGGGATCGAACCCAAGACATCAAGCGTAGCAGTCGCGATTGGGACCACTAGACTAACGAGGCAGGCATAAACATAGACCTTTATATAACTCTAGCTATCTATTAGTATGTTTAATTCAACTGTGTTCCAAGTTCACTACGCATTCCATCGGTGCTGACACCACAGCACTAGTACACACTTAAGAGGATAGTATCCGCTTCGCGCCCCATACAAACGTAGTTTGGCTCTTACTTGAATTTTAAACAATGAAAGTCATTGAAATTTTGCAGTAACAATCTTATCATTAAAATACGTGTTTATGTAATATAAAATTTCATTTCAATATACGGTTAAAAAGTTACACGAGCTCAAAGATTGGCAATTTTCGTTGAAAAACGGCCCAACTTTATGCTAGTATTTCTCGACAATGTATCAATACAGAAACATTCTGATTCGACAGAAACCCAGATAATATAGTGAATATTTTTTTACAATATTTTTTTTTACGTATTAACAATATTATAGGAGTAATCTCCAAAATTCGGAACATGAGAAATACGCGTGAAAATGTTGCAAATGTATTGTTGTTTCACCATGCGTCGCGGGAGCTGCGGCGGGTCGGGAGGTGAGACAACGTCCTTGAAACAACCGGCTCGCGGTGCATGTGAGCGACGCGATGAATCGAATGTCGTGAATCTTACTTATTCCGCCGGGTGCGACTTATCGAAAGAGATATTTAGATAGTTTGATGGACAACGAGAGCTTGCGCTCGAGAGAGGTTTTATTATTAAAATATATTATACGTACATAGACTGCCTCATTAGTCTAGTGGTCCTAAGTGCGACTGCTACGCTAGAGGTCCTGGGTTCGATCCCCAGGTCGAGCAAAGTGTTATTGGGTTTTTCTATGAAATTCCCATTAGCAGCTCGGGGTCTGGATTTGTGCCCGGTTAATGGCAATAGGCTCGCCCCCTATTACATGGGACCTAAACATACCGGCGAAATGTGGGTGTACATTAGTACACCTCTGCCCAACCCTTCGGGGAATACAGGCGTGATGGTATGTTATGTTATGTATACCTACATAGGTAAGTAAAGATAATATACCGGCCGTAACTTACTAGACTACCTAAGGTAAAAAAATGTGTAAGATAGGTAATTTTATTGTTTTACCCGTGATAATACTATTTTATACCTAGGTATATCTTATTATTAGGTATATTGTAGGTATATAATATATTGTAAATTAGAATTACTGTTGTTTACACACCACATAGGTACCTAACTACATGTACATACGTGGGTTGATTTTATGTTACTTAGGTACTTGTCTAGTAATAATAATAATTTATTTATGGTTACGTCGCGCGTTGGTTTTGATTTAGAAGTTACAAGAAACAGTTTGAGCCTACATCTGTAAAAAAGTTTCTTAGATTGGCAGAGGTGAAAGCAATAATTTATTGTGGGTATATTATAGATAGCATGGCAAGAAAATAAATGTATGCATGAAAATAAATGGAGAAGTGGCTAAGTAATCGGGTGCGCTATGAGTAATGTAGTATCACTAGTGGGTTCGATTCCCACACGGAGCATATATTTTTTATGGCCTAAAGGTAGTTTTCCATGTTATCTGCTTTTGTTAAAAGAGTTTGGGTTTGGTAAACGCACTAAAGATCCAGAAAAATCCTAGTGTAAATAAAAAAAAAGAAGTGAAAAAAAAAGTGATTTTTAGGTACTTAAGTAAGTACCTACCTACGTAAAGTTTATTTAAGTCATAAGTTCTTATCCTAAGGTTTTTAGTAATATAAATGCCTAGCACAATTAGTTGTAATGTAAAGTTCACTCGTAACAAAACATTTTAATAAAAGCAGAGCCAAGTCTCATTACTCGATTACTACATGTTGCTGGTGATTCATAATATTATATGTACATGTACGCACGGCTACACATCAAGCTATACAAAACCAGTATAGGCTGCCCTTGAATTGTGCTTTAAACCTTTACAATGAGAGGTCAGTCTAAACTGGTTTTGTATAGCTTGATGTGTAGCCATGTGTACATAATTTTCAGTAAAGAGGAAATATGTCAAAGAGATTGTTGTGGCTGACTGCCAAAATATAAAAGAACGGTTTCAAAAAAAGACTTCCCGAAACGAGATCAAGAATTAGGGTAGGTATAATAAAATTGGATATTAGGATTATTATAAGTTATAAGTAAAATTATTTGTTAGCTATACATTTTATTATCATACCCCTGAGTCTCTTTCGGTTATATCGGGTTAACACAGTCATGTAACTAATTATACAAACATACTTTACACAAAAACTCGTATGCACACACACGCACGCGCACACACACACACACATACTATTATTATTATTTTCTTTTCTATGTATATAGATAGTAAATAATTATTTTCTATTTTTTTTATGTAAAATAATATGTGTGTAAAAAGTGTGAATAAAGGAAATAATAATAATTATTATTATTATAATTATGTGTTACGTATCCATTTGGATTTGGACTCTCAGCATAGCTTGTGAATGTGACGAGTCAGCCATGGGCTTACATCAAGTGAGTTGGTTCTTTTCTTCTGAAGAATGTGTTTGTGAAGTGGATATCAGGAATCGCTTTACTATGGAACATGTGTCTATGATAACTGATTTTTGTAGTGGAATGTATGTTTTGTGTAGGTCTAGTTCTTTTTATGATGTGTGTAGTGATTTAGGGATGAGTCCGGTAGATGATAATATTATCGGTATTATTTTAACTGTATTTTGTTGCATATCTGTCGTATTTCATCTGCTAATGATATATGGTTTTGTATTATATCACTATCCCAGTATAATTTAGCTATGTTGTTATTTACATTTACATTTTTTGGCTTATATTTATAACATTGTCTTATTGTATCTATTAAATTATATTTTTTATCTATCTGTAGGTACATTTCTTTATTATGTCTATCTGTGTACTGTTTATTTGCTAAGAATGGACATCTTCTTGTCATATGATCTATAGTTTCTTGTTGGGAGTTACATAATCTACATCTATCTGACATTACATTCAAACAAACTTTTCAAACAAAATCAAACAAAAAGCAACTACAACCTTTTTAACGTACCAGGATCTAAAACAAACCTCGGACACTTTGCCGTTCTCCCAAGACTTTGTAGGCATTACAACGAATTGTCTAAACGCAATAATTTGGACATAACATCATCAATAGTTCAATATAAAAAAGAGCTTAAACTGATATTATTGGATCCACAGTATTTTTGTCCAAATCTGATGACTTTGATAGATAATTAATTGTTTGCATGTCCTTCCATTATTATCATCACTACTTTAGTAAAATTCATTAATTACTTACGTTATTTTTGAGTATTTCTGATAAATTTTGTTTAACAATTAACGATTACTTTTGCTTAACTAATGCTTTTTATAATATTAATATTAATCCAGTTATTGACTTTGTCGAACTAGTATGTTACCTAGATAATAAGTGAATGATGTGATCTCCTATAATTGGTGGAGCACACTGTTTTTTTGGTCTCTGTACTTGATTTCTTGTTTGTAATTGTGTATCTTCCGTTGGCGATCCAAATAAATAATAAATAATAATAAATAAATAAATAATAAACAGCGTAACATAAATACTTAATATTACTTAGTAAGAAAAAGTTTGTAATAAAGTCTACAGACTTCGTTAATGTGGGTCTAGTTTTGACTTACAGCTCCCTTCATAATCCTTAATTTACTTAGAATTGCTCTGTAATTCGTTTGTACTTGGCTGTCATTACCCCTTTTTGATTATCAGAACGAGACAAATAAATTTTAACTTACTAACGGAAACGCAATGAATTCAAACACTTTTTTTTCCAACTGTAACTTCCATTGTTTTCGTAGAATCAAAAAAAATCGTGCATAGCGGTCCTTTTTAGTAGGTATTTTTTGAGTCGAGCATAGCGAAACTAGAGCATAGCGGTACTAACCGGTTAAAAATGCCAAATTTATAATAATAAATAATAGTTGATATGATCTATTATTATAAATAACAAATATTATTAGTATTATTAACGAGTACTTAGTATTAGCATACTACTTGTTAATAATAATAATATTTGTTATTTATATAACTATAAGGTAGCCCTTATAGTTTCTGAAACTTCATAATGAATCAGTGAGTGAGTGATATTACGCTGTAATAAATAATGTTTCATTTTTGATTAAAAGGCTACTTTTTTTTTCTAAAAAAAAAGCTTACTAGCAATGTGGGTTGCACATTGCTAGTATTCTTGTTAAACCCTCGTGCTAAGCTAAATGCTTGTATTACGAGTGGGTTCACGTCGGTAGTGAAATGGGTGGGTTTCGAACCGGCAACCACATGCTCGCAAGTTCGACGCCCTAGCCATTAGGCTACTATTAATCTAAACAAGATTGTCTTGTTGGTGAAATGACTTTTTTGTAAGGTTAATAATGACTCATTCGTCACCTACTTATCACCTTTTAATTTTTAAAGCATAGGTATTCAACATAAAAGAGAAAAGTATCTGGTGCTGCGAAATTTTACAGCGCATGCGGATTTGTTTGAGAAATACCAGATAACTTCATATCTTAACATTACAGATATAGATTATATTATACGAGACTTGGCTCTGTTTACAAAAATATTTTTAATATGTTAAATTTACTGTTATGTGTACAATTGAGAGCTTACGAATAGGTCATGAAGTCTTCAAATATTGTAAGTGTCTTATCCGTACTCTCCCCTGATGGGAGCATGAAACATCTGAAAATCTTAGAGATGCCGTTTTTTTATGATTTAGGTCGTAAAAGCTTTATATGACTTTTAGTGCATTACCCTTTCTGTTCATAGCTACTTTTATTATGAAATTCAATAAAAAAATACGGATTGCTCAGTCTAGAAGTGAATAGGTAGGTATTTATTTTTATTAAATGCAATTTCCAATCGTTACGCGTCATTCTATTTTACAAGTCAAAGAAAATAGGTATAATACAATAAAAAACCTTGAACGAGCGCTCAGTGCACATCACCATACGTACTTAAGTAAATACCAAAATTTTATTATGTAAGTAGGTACTTAGGTATTTTGTATTAAATGCAATTAGGAACTTAACTGCTGCTGATTTTGTCATCAATACGACGGTTTATCATAATTTTACAATGAAAATTCCATTTAGGTAGGTACTTATGTAGGGACTTACATGTCATATCCAGATTGTTTTATTCGAATAAGTTTAAATTTACAAGATAAGTACCTACACAGGATCAAAACAAAATATTTTGTACGAAGTAGGTATTTATTGAAAAGAAAAAACAAATTTTCGTACAACTTGTTGCTCTAATTTTGAAAAACCTTATTTATGGTAATACAATAGAAATAAATAGGTAGGTACCTACTAAGTTACTTTCTCATTAGGTAGGTAGGTAATTGAATAAAAAAATAAAAAATAGATGGTATTTGTCATAATGAATCTTACAAAGAAATAATTGACCTAATAATAAATTTGAACGAACGAACAAGGTCCGAAAAAAAAAAACGCTTTCATAATTTCATTACTTTAGAATTGGACCCAACAACGAGAATAAGCGCGCGGGTGGTTGCGAGGGCGCGCGGGACAAGCGACGCCCGCTCGCATCGCAGGCGATAGGGACAACAACACAAAAACCAATACCTAAACTGCGTGCGCGCTGTCGAGGTACACTCCTCTTAATTATTCCGATCCGGTTTAAACCAGTTGTGTAAGTTTGCTTGCTTCATTCACTACATCGATAAAGTCAGTCTATACGTATGATATGATAAATATGCTAGTATCCCTGGTATCTGATGTTGAATACACAATTTACAAATATTTTTGTCGAAATATCGTATTACAAAGTTGTTATTCTGTGCATTCGATGGATACCTATATATAATGGACAAGATGTTAAGACGTGGTATGTTACTCTATACCGTGGAAACGTAACTTTTAAACAATGATGTATGGGAGATAAGTGACATAGGTACTTGAGAGATGGACAACCTGATGAAAAGGGTACTTTTGTGCTCTCTTACTGCGGTAATTTTTCGTCCATCGAAAATACGCTCATGACCTTTTGAAAAATCGAAGACTAAAATAACACTGTTTTACATAACAATAATAGATAATGTACATTTATACGTAAAGCTGTCTTTAAGTCTGTTTTTTTGACCACGCTAATATTTGGGACTACACCTCGGATTTCAAAAATTATTTGCATTTGATAGACCAATTCTTGAGGAAGGTTATAGGCTATTGAACAACACGCTACGAGCCTCAATAATCGGGCATATACGGGTGAAACCGCGCGGAACAATATTGCGAAATCGAAAGCTTAATTTTTTTTATTTCTATTGCGTACGATAACCAATAATAATAATATTAAAAGTATTAGTTACTAAGTATTGTAATAAAACAACCTTTTTGGGTTTGTATCGTCTTCTTTGATATTATAAAATTCGTTTCAGGTCCTTTATAGGATCCGAAAGAAGAAATAGTTTTATTTCAACGTCTTTTCACGTATTATTTCTATTTATTGGACACAAACATAGGCTATAACTAGAAAAGATTTCCCTAGCTTTTACTACTAGTAATCACTGTGTAAAAGAAAGACATTCCAGGAACGATACTAGTCTCACAGTATTTACGCCGTACGTCGTCGGGAACGTTTTGAATGAATGTCGTGTCCTTACTATCGGTATGACCTACATAAATAACGTATATTGTTCCTATAAATTATTTAATGTTTACGACGGACGTGATTTCATAACAGATGTTTGATCAAAACAATTTGCGTAACATATAGTGTGTACTACGCCTTCCTATTATTGTCCACACACTTGTATCTAGATAGCTATACTACACTTATCTGCACAGTGATCGACACGACGTAAAGAAAGGACATCGATACATTGTATTGTCGCAATTAAACTGTATTTAGGCATTGGTTTTCGGATGTTATTAAATTAGGATGGCCAATGGATGTACACTACAGCTATAGGGTTTTCCGTTAATTATATTTCTATGGGTGTTATCAATACCCGCATAACTAAAAACGCAATTCTGCCTCATATCTTCAAAATGTTGAATGACTTTTTTGTCATTTTTTTATTTAGGGCGAAGAGCCTCTACGAAATAGACAGACCAGTCGCAAACATGTCTAGAAATCTGTACAACAGCATACCTTACGCCTTTTTCCGTCAGGGGTAGGCATTCGATACGTATTCGCTTCACAAAACCACAGCAATCGTCTTATTATTTATTTGGATTTCCATGTTAGCGACATTTGAAGCTCGACTAATTTTTAATGTTTTCAGTAACTTTTCAAATTATTTCAACGCGTCAAAGTCAAGTAAGATAACCACTATCGTCAACGAGATCTGCGATCATCTCTTCAAAAATAAGACTGCTTTATTAGCTTCAGTTTTAGATCCCTTCAGTGCATCACAAGAAAACAACTATTTTCGCTTGCAGGAGGCCGATATGGCTACCTAACCTACAAGTTCGAAACTACGAAATTCTGATGTATTAATTAATCCGTTAAAATTGCGTAGGTATTCGAAATTTGGAACCTTTTCTATAAGTTTATAATTATGCAAATTTAGCTTTGAGAAAAATTTAAAACATCCAACATCCCAATACGGCGCAATAGTGAACGCCTACATTGATCTAGAAAGTTCCCCCAGATCATTCTATTTGGCAACCGATGTGCGCTCGCCTTTGGTCTCGGACGGTTACTAAACCGACACGACAAACCGTAAGGCTCAGGTGCTTCTTCTGGGTTCAACGCGCATGCGCACTGCGAACCAGGTCTACATTCAGCCAACCAACGATATTTTACATTGCGCAGAACTCCAGCTGTACGAAACTGTGCCTTAATAGCATTGAAATAAAAAACTTATTTGATTTGTGAATGACATTTTCCTTGACTTCTTTATAACCCTTCGTAGTCGTAGATGTTATGCAAAACTGCGGCCACCTATTCGGAGTGCTGTGATCAGGTGATGGAACAACGTGATAAGTAACCTTTATTGTAGGCTTTATTTGAACTGGGAGGAATACCGAGGCTTTTCGAGAAAAGTATTCGTTGAAAGCCAGATATTCGAGAAATATTTTAAGAGAGAAAGGTGATGTTTTCATTTGGGATTGTGAGGTTTTGCAATAGCCTGCTTTTTAGGATAGCAATCCAACGATACTGCCAAAGTAGTACCTAACTGGGTTATGTTTTCGCTTATAAACCCCATAAAGTTACTTGTAACGATGATAATTCTACACGACACCAATCCGAAAAATTATGCCATTTGGTTAAAAAAATCCTCTTATCAATTCTAGTAAACCAATCCTTGCCTATTGAGAATTATCAATTTTCTTCATCTATCTATGGCCTTAACAATCACGTTTACTACGCTTTTCGTCAATTTGTACCAAGGGGACATTAAGGGCGCTTGGCACCTAGGCCTGGTATTAGTTATTGCATTAAAATAAGCATAGCGTCAAGTTTTATATGACATAAACTCATTCAATTTATTTACTATAGATGTGACATTTATTTAGATCGTTTCTCAACGATCAAAGATTTTATTTTCATTTATATAATTATACAAACACAACATTTTAGTTAACGCCCTTTGCAGCATTCAGTGCCTTACATAACAAAACTTTAAAAAGCAAGGCTCTTTCTAAAGCAATTGACAATCAATCCCCAGTGCAAATGTATCCTAAAATCCGGCCAACCGAACGCTCCGACACTAGGCTATCAATGTACTACCTACTTGGCACAAAAGTAGGACAGTGTCAAACTTAGTTGAAAATGGGTCATAACTACAGAGTGATGTCATACTGGCATACAATGCGGACGTCTGGACCGGAGACCAAATGTAAATATTATACGATAGTGAATGAAGCCGACCTTCGTTCATTCAAATGAATGAATGACAAACTGAAATTGAATAATATGTTAAAACTGTCAATACAGTAGATTTAGTTTGAAGTTACGAGATTTTACTTTTAAGTCGCAATATGTTGATTCAATTATTTCAAATTAACGAGTACCTTGTGTTGTTGACATAGTAATTACGGAATAATAAGTGATATGTGATATTTTGTTAAGATTTCGTGATTTTAGGTGAAAAATTGTGGACCTGTATAGAGTAATATATAGTATACAGGGAGTATACAGAAACAATATTGATTTATTATATTTTCCAGATAAAATGTATGCATATCAAAAATAATCTTCAATACTAAGAGGTTATTTAAATAGTATGAAACCAGTCGATTATTTATTCAGTAACTCAGATCAAATAAAAAGTTAAGATGGAACTTTGCGAACAAAGTAGAGAGGCCGGCTAAAACTACGCCTAACGGTGTACAACACACAATTACACGCACATATGTAAGTATTAGTTAACTACGCCTTATCTTGTCAGTCGAGCTTTCGATACCTCGATAGCTCGACTGACAAGATAAGGCGTAGTTTCGGTATACGTGTGTGCGTGTACTTAATTGTGTGTTGTACACCGTTAGGCGTAGTTTTAGCGGGCCTCACATCTTTGTTCGCAAAGTTTCATCTTAACTTTTTATTTGATCCGAGTTCATTAACTACATATCTATTTTAAATATATCAATAATAAAAAGGAAGGGAAAACACCCTGCAAAATGTTGTAAACAGCTCATATATTTCCCAAAATTAATATCTTTCGACACTATCTTTTCTCTTGCGACGCAATTACGTTTGAAAGCTATCCAATAAGAGGGTAGTCGCATGCCTGGCGGGTGCATAAAGCCCAGCCTCTACCAACAAAAAGGGGAGGAAATTGATTAAGGAATGGCCTCTCTGTTTACATTTTAATATTGCACACATAACATATCCAATAAGGTGGGTATCAAAGAGCCTCCTTGCCCCACACAGCATTTACTTAGCAAGAGACAGACGAAATTAAATGCAGAATATATTCGTTTTGTGTGACCCTTCATGGTGTGAGTAGATCTTATAGAATTAGGTACAAGTAATTTATTAGAATTTTGCAGTTCTAGTTGTCACCCGCACGACGCAGAGAAAAGGAGATATAGACTTGGACCTTTCTTTATCGTGTGCACACGGCTATACAAATCCAGTACAGGCTGAGCTCACATGTAAAAGAATTTCTGTACAATGTGAGGCCAGTCTAAGCTGGATTTGTAAAACTTGATGTGTAGCCGGGCGTAAAATTAAAGTTACATACTTCATTATAAATATTGTTGTGAAGTATGTAAAGGAATTTGGTTTAACATACCTTGCAATATAAACGATATTTTAACGTTATTAAATAATTAGTTATTTTTAAACACAAACGTAATTTAATTTGTTTTATATGTAGTTACTTTATTTGTATTTCTTATGCGATAAGATGTTTAAGATGTAGCTGCGGTAGGTCTGTATAGAAAGCTGTTTTTTCTTTGTTCAAATTTCACAGTAACAAAATGACGCCATGTAACAGTTGTTTATAAATTCGCATTGATGAAACTTTGTTGTCGTGAAAATATTATGTATACTTACAAAAATACCTATTGTATTGATTTTAAATATCCTGTTTTGGTTACAAACTAGAGTGGACTGGTTACAGAGGTCAATGTCCTTAAGTTTACCAAAGCTTGAACGAATAGTAGAGAATCTAGATTGAGAAACTGATTACAGAGCTTGCTTTAAAAAAAAAATATTAATCTAGTAAAACCAGCTTTAAGGTATATTTATAAATGACTGTCAGTCTGATTCGGTTCTGCAACAATTGATATTATGTACTTACGCTAAGTTTTACACGGAGTCATCGACCTGAGCTATCGGACAAAAATACATTTATATACAGTTTCTATATTCTGTAATAACCTTTACCCTTCGATCAACCTTTGTTGACATGGAAAAACAAAACTATCAATCTGACAATAGTCTATGGTTATAGTTAACAAAAATCTTATAGAAACTGTTTTAAAAAAAAAATGTATTGGAGAAAACCTATGGAGAAAACGAACATCATCTGCATGTAAGCTTGGCAGCTCCACACCAACTTTGTTCCTCGTAACTTTGTCAGATGGCCCCACTTATTTTGTGCTCCACGTGTCACAACCAAGTTAATGTACAGAAGTTGCACTTTATATTAAAATAAATTAACAGTACCTATTTTCTTTTTTTTTTATACAAGCTTTTGTATTACGCATTGTCATCCAGACTAAATGCTCGTAGGTAGGCTCGGTATAGCTTGAGGATAGCAACCCTAAAATTTAGTTGTAAGACTTGACCCGAACAAAGATACATGCATTGTAAGTTAAATAAAAGCTAGTAAAAAGCATATCGACGTTGTCAAACTATGTCTGCTATGTGCAAAAAGTATAACTTTGAGATAATTAATATAAACGTTCTCCTGTAAAATTTTATAAGAAGAAAATTTTTGAAAAAATTTACAGTTCACCGTATAATGCCTAGAATCAAAAAAGAAGCCTTTTTATACGAAACTTTGATTAATAAATTAGTCATAATAGTCACAATGTCGAAATCTCCAAAAAGTGCACATGTATAGCAGATATTTGTTTGACAAAGACGATATGTGACAAGCTTGCTTATCGTTTTGTTTAGTGCTGAAAGTTAAGAGATAGGTATGTCAGAAAACCGCATTCGCCTTCCCTATGGTCTCAGCTTATTATATCACGTCAAGACAACTTTCAGTCCCATAAGAACATATTTCGTAGAGAGATTCTTTACACATGACACTTGTATGCATCCTCGTTCTATGGCCTAAGCATTTTACCCACACTAGATAAGCGTGGACTATAATCTCTTTCGTGTCTCAGAAGAGAACTATAGCAGTGGGACAAATTATTCACTTATTTACTACAAGTTTATGAGCAGTGGATCTTCTGTACTCTTTTTGTAGCACAGGCTAACTATTTTTAGTTTGCAGTTTAATTAAAAAAGCCGTCAAGCGTGAATTGCGCTGTGTTCTCGTAATACGGGATGTCACGTTGATTACAGAGGCAGCCCAGAATACAGTATGGATTAGACAGAACAATACGAGAGTATTCAACTACCTATTCATAATAGATCTGGATTCACCAAATGTTGATGATGTTTGGTTTTTTAACCATTGTTTGCGCGGTGAGTTAGTTTTGAATATTTAGTTATTCTCTGGATCAAACTGCCTCATTGATCGCTAACATGGCTGCACCTGTGGAGCATAAGCTCCAGGATTCAAAACAGTGTTGTAGTTTTTTTTCTAAGAAATTCTCAGTAGCAAGGATTTTGGACTTGGGCCCAGACTCCGTCCTTACTACGTGGAAAACGATATCTATATCGTGTTCTTAGAGTAGGTATTATCCTAAAGTGTTGTGCAATGAAATTCTCAGTAGCGGCACGAAGTTTGGACTTACCTAAAAAACGTACCGGCGATCTGTGGGTTTAGTTAGAGCCGTATATCTCAGGGGACTCTAGATCATTCGGGATATGCTAATAGCTTAAATGCTACTTTAATAAAAGCGTTTTCTGGGTGACAATTTGCATATCCAAGATAAAACCCGCACTTCGGTTAATTTTCTTTTCCCTTTTCATATTGTCACTTTTCGGTTGAAGCTAATATTTTACCCATACTCTGAATTTACCTGAATTCAGACAAGTTTCAATCTTTCCAATTTGTATTTTATACTAGGTATGTAGCTGTATCAGCGCATAATATATAAAATTTTATTGTATTGTTACTAGATTGTTACTTAGTTCTTCAGGTGATAGTGAAGAATACACATGTCAAATACAAAATATTTGACATATTTGCATGTAGTCACACAGGTATATCTGTCAAATATATAGTAGTGTTTTTCATATATGGTAGAGCTAATGCGTATTCTATAGGCTCCGACAAGCTTTAAAGATAATAGGCAGACTGTCGTCTAAACTTCAAAATTATGCTCCCTACATACACACAAATACTCTCTGCTTAAAGACCATTTCAGACATTGCCTATTATTATTCTAACATGCATTGTGTTATTCACTTTTTCTACCATGTCTAGACTTAAAAGAGACAATGATTCTGAGTTTGTTTCGGTGTTTCTTCTCAAAGTTCGTCGGTAAGGAAATGCTGACGCCATCTAGAACATCTTAAAATGATTGACTATTAAGTATCTTTATAAAATCGATTGACCGGGATGATTATTATCATTTCCATACCTACTAAGGTGACATAAATATAATAGCGGAACCTAAGGACATAATCTGATTGAGAGATACTCAGTAAACCACTCTCAAATAAACCTTCTTTCCTTGTAAACTGAATTTATAGCACAATGGACCGTGTGAAAGAGAGAGCTTAAATCTGAATTATATAAAGTGATTCCATGATCAAGTTTATTGCCTAATACACAGCAAGCCCTCTGAGGTTACGTCATCGCTGTATTCGGCGTGTGCAATGCGCGAGCGACCTCATCCTATCACTAGCGCATATCTATCACTGCGGCGGGCGTCGGTTATTTATTAGACTACAATGAAATAAACTACGGTCCCACGAAACAACCGTGAAGTTAGCCGTTCCTAAAAGTAGCATAGGTAAAGTTATTCAAATATCCTAACAATAGTAGGTACCTACCTAAAGTTATTCAAGTGTAGAAATATCATAGTATGGACAATGATCACGAATGCAGAACTTGTCTTTAAAGAAAAATATAAAAAAATGCCACTGCGAAAGCCGCTTGCATATAACTTCTGAGATTCTGAGTTATTTCGACAGAAACGTACGGACTACGGAGGGAAGAACATAATTATATGGAGTGTTAAAAACATTGTGAATGAATTTTGAGTAAAGAGATATCTACAACAACCTATAGTCTGATAAATGTATCTTGCTATGAAGCCCCACAATATGGAAGACAAGATTATGCAGTTATTGTTGAGTTGAACAGACTGCAACTCGAACATAATTTATGATGTTCGAGTTGCACTAGTCTACTCAAAGTCGCTATGACTCTTTCTTATCAAAAGCCTAGTCCAGATATTGCTCTAGATTGGGACACACATATAATTTACATTCAATACCTACTTTGTTTTACTATATAAGCTGAGTTTGGTTCTAATTTTTTTTAAATATCGTCAGTGAGAAATTTCGCATTCATCTAGTATTATTAAAACTGTAAAATATTCCTTCTGAAATTTTCTTAGACAGGTTTATTTACAGAGAAGGAATATATCTACCCTTAACGCTTTTCGAGTAGTTATGACATCATCTAATACTATATTGCCTAACACTTATCGAACGCTGTGAGGACCCATGACGTCACCGGTCTATGCACGTTGCAGTCTGCGACCTCACTGTTATCATACATGCATATCTATCAGTTATCCATTCGTCGTGATCACACTTCGAGTATTGTGCCTAATGTTTTATAAACTCACTGAGAACACGAAACGTCACTGAGTTTATCTTTAAATTGAAATGCTACATTGATATTGGAATCGAATTAGTTTTTATATTACCTACGTTTGTGAAGTTTGAACGGAAATAATGACAATGTAAATCTCGGAAAGCTCAGAGATACTTATAAATAGTGTAATTCAAATAGACACCAAACAGATAATCTCTCTTTTTATTTATTAGGTACTTCATTTACATTTAATTATGCTCAAACTTCAGTTCAGTGTAGTATTTGATGATTTTGCTACACCATCCATTACACTGACATATCTGTTGACTGATCTATGTTGTTCCCGATCTCCATACAATGGGTGGGGTCGGGTGCGCGGGCGCAGCGCGCATTACTACGGCTGGCTGCGCGCATGCGCACTGATCGACACCCGCCGCGCATTACAACGACGCACATTTTCCAAGAACACGTATGAATAAAGTCGTCGGAGAATTGCCGCAATTTACAAAGCCTTCTCTGAATCAGCGATAATTACAAGATAATAAACCAACGTCTAGAAATGTTATCGCCTAGGAAACTGACGATGAGAATAAAATTACGGCAGTGCTCAACGATATTCTAACATGCAACTGACAGGTGACATCTACAACTAAGTTAACAAGGAAAGCAATGGATGAAAATTAATAATTCAAAGTAAAATTATAAATAAATTTCCGACGACGCAACAGAAACCCTCAGTGAAACCTGTTTAAGTGGAAAAATGAACGAGTCTTTGAACTTGTTTTGTTCTTTGGAAAAAGCGTTGAATGAAAGTTGGACTCTCAACTAGCATGAGCTAGCTCGCAAGTCCTTTATGGGACTTTCTCATGATCGAGCTTGAAATATCTGATGGTGCGAGATCAGTTTGCACACTGACACGTCACGGATTGAGAAATACGTTAACGATGACTCATAGTAGCTAAAACTCGTTTGCTATAAAAATACAGAAAATTTTAAGAATGGTGCAACGTGAAAACACATTTTAAATTAAATCATTTCTGATGAACGATTTAGGTTGAGTATAATTTAATGCAGTTGGTAATATTTAGAGTTGCCTAAAGTAAAATCATGTTTAGCATTTTAGTTGTCACTGTGCTAAAATGAATTGTTGTTTTCATGTTGTTTAACGAGTATAAGTCCCTAACACAACCAAAGTCGTAGTCCTTAAACTATCAAATTATGATATCTTCGGCATGTTTATTATTAATTAATAAAAAAATTTCACGCAAAACATTTATAGATACTGAAGAAGCCTTGACAAACTAACGCAGTACCCCAATGGCTTATGGACTCCACTGCGCTGCGATTCCGAGAATTGTTCACAGTGGAACATACCTAATGTGTTTCTAAGAAATCAGTCTTTTAATGTATAATAGTACGAGTATATGAGAAATTAAGAATAAACAAACAACTACACTTGTCTGTTATAATAAGTATAAAATATTTCGCCATCGGCTTTAGTTTGTAGTAAAAAAAAATGAATCGAAACGTACGATTTCGTAGAATTTCAATATATTGTTATAACATCTTAGCAAATCGTTGATAGAAAAAGAGCAGTACTCGACTGGGAACGATTCTGGCGATTCCAAATTAGACCTTTCCATTTCTCTCTAATTCAATTGTTAGAGAAGATCGGCTTACGCCTTTTGAAGTAAAGTATCACTTGAAATACGGACATATCAAATTTATTGATGGTAAAGTTGTAAAATTCCAGTTCAATTTAGAAGTCTTCCTCCAGTCTTCTTTATTTTGTTTCCTGTATCCTTTTCAGAATTATGGAATGTTAATTTAATGTTTTTGTATTCTTACTTTATTCTGAAAAGTAAGCATTCGTTCCGGTCTTGATTTTTCATTATTTTCTTTTCCTAGCCTCGTTAGTCTAGTGGTCCCAATCGCGACAGCTACGCTAGAGGTCTTGGGTTCGATCCCCAGGTCAAGCAAATTTATTCTTGTTATTGGGTTTTTCTATGAAATTCTCAGTAGCAGCTCGGAGTCTGGATTTGTGCCCGGTGAATGGCAATAGGCTCGCCCGCTATTACATGGGACCTAAAAAACATACCGGCGAACTGTGGGTGTACATTAAGTACACCTCTGCCTAACCCTTCGGGGAATACAGGCGTGATGGTATGTCTTTTTCTATAAGAAAACATATAAACATATCAGTATCTCACTGATGCTTGTCACAGACTTTTGCCATTCGCACCAGAATACGTTATAATATTTATCCATCGATCAACAAACTAACAAAGGATCGCTATTTCCAAACTTTTCCGAGTTTCAATTTCAGCAAATCTTTTTAACTTACCTATGTCCAATATTGCGTTGGTCTATTGTATTGAAAATTTTTCAAAACGATGTCATTCATAAACGGACAATTAATAATTGCTGCTTAATTTTATTGATAACTAGCTTTCCGCCCGCAGCTTCGCCCGCGTGGACAACAGGATTTTTACTATTTCGTTTTTTCCAATTCTGGCGGGAAATTGCAAATTATCCTTACATATCTTTCCGTCCGCTTCTTTGCTCGGGTAGACCACAAAATTTGCCCAAATTTATTATACCAAAATATAAACGCAGCTTTTATCCTTTCCCAAGGTCTATTTTTGTACCAAATTTCATCAAATTTCGCCAAGTTTCGATCAAAATCCAAACGGACTTTGATCCCCTATTTCACCCCCACACAGTTTCAATTTTCGAAAACTACATATCAAATATTTATTTCCTTATTTATTTCTTATCAAGTACCCAAACCCAAAGTTTCAGCGTTTATCTTCAACAATGACAAACTCCCATACAATTTTTCATCCCTTATTACAACCCCTTTTTTACAACAAAACGTAGCTTATTTCCTTTCCTTTTTATTTCCAAGGTCTAATCTATTTTTGTACCAAATTTCATAAAAATCAGTTCCGAGATTGGGCTTCAAAGCGTGACTTTGTTTGGACTTCCATATGAACTTTCATCCCATGTTTCATCCCCACACAGGTCGAAATTTCAAAAATGCTAGAACAAATATTTATTTATTTCTTATCAAGTGCCTTAATATAAAGTTTCATGGTTTTATCTTGAAAAATGACGAACTTCCATACAAACTTTCACCCCCTATTTCAACCCCGTCAAAACTATTTTTTGCAACGAAAGGTAGCCTATGTCCTTTCTCAAGCTTTAGTCTATCCCAGTACCGAATTTCATCAAAATCGGTTGCGTGGTTTAGGCGTGAAAGCGTAACAGACAGACAGAGTTACTTTCGCATTTATAATAAATTAGTAGGGATAAACTGTGAATTGCCTGTTTAACTTTTCCTGATTGAGAATTACGATCACCAATTATCTAGACAGGTGCAAATAAACCTGTTTTTACTATGGAAACTTTAAAAATGTTTTTCTTTACTTCCACAGAACGTGGGGCGTAACAATATTTTTTTCTGACTTTAATATCTGCGTTTATTTCTTTAATCTATGTTCATAGTAATATTATTTACAAGACGCATTAATTCGGCACGTATTTGGCGGACGGATTGTTCTACTAACTATATTGATTAATTACTTTGATGAAGTGTGTGTGTAGAGCGAAATATTGCAATGATTCCATTTTAATTGGTGTCAGACTTGACAAAGAATTTATTTACATAACCTGACGGCTCTGAAAATAAAATAATAAATTTAGTATAAGCTGCACCTCCCGAAAATTGGTCCTATTATAATAAAAATGACAATTTGTTTTCATATAGTGTGTATAGTTTAGTTCTCTGAGTATTATGTGTTTTCATGTAAATGAAAACTGAACATATTATGTTTTGTTTGGTCATAGAACTGACCAGGATGCAATTGACAGATATTCCAACTTTTTACTTCGCAACTTTAAAGTTGCTATTTGAGATCCGAAAACGTATTATTCTTGCTTACAGGCAGCCCAAATCGCGGGTTCAAACTAGTGTTATATATATCCAGTAGTTTCCACTGTCTGACTACAAAACTTAATAAAATGTAGTAATATATGTCATAATTCACGGGAGAGTATCTCCGTAAGACGCAGTAACGAGGTGGCCAGATGTGTGCCCGCACTTATGAGATAATATAAAGCGCACATGACGCGCACTTATAACACACTATAACTAGCGCATACTTATTCTAC
Source organism: Subacronicta megacephala (assembly GCA_958496365.1). Taxonomy (NCBI): domain Eukaryota; kingdom Metazoa; phylum Arthropoda; class Insecta; order Lepidoptera; family Noctuidae; genus Subacronicta; species Subacronicta megacephala. The sequence goes on from OY292521.1 coordinate 14,526,311, forward strand.
ATAAAACCTATACAAAAAGTCCGAATGTGTCACGCGGGATACTCGGGTACCAGGGTGGTATGAAATCGAGAGGTTATTCCAGTGTAAGATGTTCTCGCAATTTGGTATGGTTGCGTCGCGTCGTCGTTGTAACGGTGCAAAGTTGTATGTGTTGTACACATACGGGGCACGGGTACCAGGGTGACATAAAATTAAAGGGGTGAGTCCTAAAAGCGCTGTTTCGAAATTTTTCCAGGCCAACGAAGCGGCTTGTCAGAGGGAAATAGTTTTGAGCAGATTTGGACTAACTGCAGCGACCAAAAGACTACCTAATATTATATGGTACATATAAGAATTGTTATGTATTTACGATACCACTAATATGTATATTAGGTATTAAAGTATGCGAATTACCGCGGCAGCTGCCAATGGTCGACGTAAAGCGAATGGACGTTTTTACAGCTCAGCGTTTTAGTGCTCAGTCGGGGCTCTAAAGTTATTTAGTGGTTGTTGTGTGGTGCGAAGCATGAGAATAGCGATCAACATTTGCATATTTTCTGTAACGAACAGATAACAATAAGATATGGCAGCATAAAGCAAACAGACTTGTTTATATGCATCATTGTAGACGTAACATATATTCATTAATACTTTCAATTGATTTAAGAGACTGTCGTTAGCTAAACAACACCTAATATTCCATGATTTATAAAATTGTTTTTGCATTAACTTTTGTTTTAAACGTTTTTTTTTTAAGAATACTTATTTGTTATGTAAATAACAAAATTATGATGTAGTACGTAGAGTTAAAAAAACACTGACATATAACAAAAACTGATCAAGCAGGCGAAGTAGGAGGTAAAATAGATAATACTACTACATAATACTCGTACACAGCGTACTAAACTAATAATGTGAGTTTGAATTTTTCTTAATCAATCACGCAAAAACGGCATTACTTGGATGAAATATGGCACACAGATAGTTTATCTGGAAAAACACAAAGGACTTTGGATCTTTGAACTTTTTAATATTTTTATCCAAGTTACCCAATTCTTTAATTTACCCGGACCAAGTCGCGGGCAGAAGTTCAGATTTCATACATTTTAACATCCAATTTCGCTTTTGTTATTACTGTGTAATAGAAAAACCCATTATCATTAACTTGACGTCGAAATCAAGTCCAAGACCTCACATTCAGCAGCCAAGCTTGACCACTGAACCAATAAAGCAGTTGAGTAGGTACAATTGAATTGTATTAATATTTTTCTCATCTCCTGTACTGAAAGTCAGAAAAACGAAACGCTGTAAGTTTATGCTTTGTTGCGCTGTTAAAACTAAAAATTGGTGGCTGTGTCGGCCCCGTCGCGTCGCCCGCATCGGTTAGACCGCGCCGTGTTATTACGGGGCTACGGGCCGACGCGACGGATTGCCCGACTTCACAACATGTTGTTATTAAGTCATTTTGTTTTGTTCCCCGTCACTGTGCCCAAATTGTTCCCTAGCCTGTCTTAGTTTTGGTGTAACGTTCATTTGGGATCGGAGATTTTAATTGGTTGTATTTTTTATTTCTAACGGCTTACTTATCGTGTGAAGCTTATTAGGAAGACTTCTTTCTAATAAGCTTTCACATTTCTCCTAACGTTAATTAGAAGTTCCTGTTTTCTTACAAGTAGTGTTTCTACAACACCCGTTTTTGGACCTAACCAATCCTATTTTAAAATCTATTTCTAAAACCTTTTTATATTTTGCTTAATCCGATGGATAGTCTAAAATATTTAACAGAGCCCGTAGCGCTAAAATCTGTGATCACAGTGACAGTTACTTAAGTGTTTCACAAATTTTCAATGTTTTTTTGTTTTGAAATAAAAAGCTAAGCTACAGTTAGGCTTAGTAGACATCACGTAAAGTCATAGAAAATCAACTTTGATTTAAAATTCTTGGCCAGGCTGCAAAATAATGAAGCCGCTCATTCTGCCAATTTTCGTTCGACTCACGGAACACTAAAAACTCAGGCCTCGGTTCCACAGTATTACCAATTTATCATGCCCGAGTTCATTTAGTCTCTATTATTTAACATGCTGTGTATTTACAAACGTAACTTAATTGCATTGAAGTTTTTGAGGCGATTCGCCGTATCTAACGTAAGTTAATTGAATATATACTATAGTGCTTAAATAAAATTAAGCAACTAACTATTATAATCAAAACTATGTTTAATGTCTAGTGTACGAAGAAAATTGTATTTGTTAATAACTGGGTACAAATCTAAACTTCGATCTGCTACTGAAAATTTCATAGAAACACTTAATTACACTGCCCGACCTGGCAATCGAACTCAGAACCTCTATCATGGCAGTCGCGTTTACAGAAGAAACGCATAAAATACTACTTTTTGACATCAGTAATGTAAAATCAATACAAAATGTGATATTTTGATTTTATATTAATTACGACCCGTATTTTTTTTCTTTAAAAATGAAAGTGTTCTTTAAAATGAATGACTGTTGCTAAGCGCAAAACTCTGAAAAGACTAGACCAATTTTTTTTTATTTGTTGAAGTCAAAGGAAGGTAGGAAAAAGAAAAGAAAGAAGGGAAACATTTCTTGGAAAATGCAAAAACTACATTATTCTAACTGTGTCTAGCACCTTTTCTGATCGTTCTAGATCAAATATCAGTATATTTCTTGGGGGTGTGTATATGTACTTACGTAAGTACATACATGTAGGTATTTATGTAAAAACTTAAACTCAACTTAATTCAAATTTAAACAGGAAAAAGTCTGTTGGGTCAACTAGTTCTAAAATAAAGAAAAACCATAATATTGGTAGGTATGTAAACTGGAATTTCAGACTGGTCATGTTTTGGCCTTATCTACCAGCATATCATAACTGGTTGGATGCAAATCAAATAATCGTATGTAAAAACATAGCTGTCCCGTCTACATCGAGTTGGATCTTCGTTTTCTTGGAAACGAGTATATTTCACGAGTTATCCGAGGAGACGTCTAATAAAAAACGCAGTGGACGTTATGTACGCCATGTTTCCTGCGCGATAAGCCGCTGATGGATCACTTCCTATGGATTAGGGATGCTCGATACAAGCTACAATGCACACTGTTTCCAATTATACTTGCCAACGTCCTGGCGTCTGCTGCTTTCCTGGTCCAGAGGCACTACTAGCAAATAACAAGAAAACTTACCACTTAACTCACCTTAGTCATAATTGTGATCTAGTTTTTAAAGGCTCGTTAGGTATAAACTCAGCAGTACAATTTCTTATTCACATTAGTGCGCCACTAAATTGATAATACTAATGATAAGATACCTTGTGGAGAAAATTTGATTGCAACCATAAATTCAGAGACGAAATATTATTACTTAAGTAAATTAATTATTTCCAAAAAAAAAAACAGAAAATGATCAAATTTTATTGCGATAATACAGCAAGGTTGCTTTAAACTTTTTAAATTATCGCACTAAATACTGTATGTAGGTATTTATTTATAATTAGCACACCAACAATATAATAGAACAACGCACGCGTTTATTCTTTATTACAATCAACCATTTTATTTTGCTACATATTATTATATACAGAAGCAAAACTAAAACAAAATCCAGAATAATAATTAACTGTACCCAAGCTACGGTAAAAACTAAACGAATTAATAAAATCTTGCCCACACGCAGACCGTTGTCAACAAATTGTTTATTGACGTAAGCATTTGACCCAACTCTTGATAAAACGTATCAATAAAAACGTTACGTATATTATTTGTTTACTGTTAGCTAACTACTAAAATATGGTGCAACACGCACCGATTGGCTAGGTGGGCAATGAAGAACGATTTAAATGTCCATTGCTGATTAACCTACTCATTACTGTAATTTTTCTGAAAAAAATAAGCATTGAATACTAGTCTATAAGTTTGTGATCGTATTGCCCGAGGATGACTGATGAGTGCCCAATGTTTTTAGAGTGGTGATTTTATATAATAGGTTAAACAGTACGATAACTTATAATGTGATTCTTGTACCTTCCGTTCATATTTTTAAGTGGACTTTCTTACTTCTAATTCTCTGAGAAAAGAAGATCGTTGACCATCACGTAGACTACACAAGTCACAACGACATAAGAAGATTTTAACATGCCCATGTTTGATTATAATGAGTTCAAGTCACCTTTGCATCGGATATAATGAAAATGAGCCGGAAACTTAGAGATGTGCTTCCATGTTTTCCAACGTTTCTTTACTCTGTGGTATCAATTAATATTTCCTGTTTTATAAAGAATTGATTTTCATCTATACGCGCACAATGAGAGGCGTTCCATTTGATATTATATTATTATATTTGTCTCTCCAACTGTGCTTTGTAGCTTTAAACGATGCCTAATAATGTACAATACAGGAAGACTACGATAATAATTATATTTCCGCGAAAATGTCAACAACATGGACAAAAAGTGATGAAGTAATTACAAAACTATGCAAGTATAATTTAACACCTCACTTGGAGAGAAAACGAGGTAAATTTGTGGCAGATGCAATCGTCAAACATGTGGACGCTATGGATTAAAAGGTGCACTTCTGGGTTTGTACAAGCAGCCTATAAAACCGGGTCACTGATTCAAAAGCCTACTAACAATGTGTCTTTTCAAAGTCATAACTTAAGTATTCACAAGATAAAATCTACCGATAATATTTTAATATAAAACAGCACCGTGACTGACTGACAGATAACGATTGCCTCAGCAGATGAAACTAGTTCTTTGCTTGATTTGTACGAAATGTTTCTTAAGTCTACTAAGTCGGGGTGTTGGAGAATATCCACGGAAATTTAAGATAAAACCTAGAATATTCAACGATTATGAATAGCGCTCAAGTTATAGTATTGCGTTCCAGGTACTAATAACTTTATTGTATGGAATGGCAACCTCAAATCTGCGTTCAATTATGACCATCGACATAAAGACTCAAGGCAAACTAGACTTATTCAAATCGACAACATGTTATGATGAGTGGTCATTCCTTCTTTGTAGAGAATAAGATACTTTGTTCCTGTAATGTGGTTGTGGTTATTTATATAAACGAACAATGATAAACCAACCGACGTTGACGTCGTCGGGGTCGTTCCGAACAGTTCAATCACATAACTTGAACGCATTTCCCCTAGATTGGCTGAAGAAAGCAACAGTTTGAGTGATATGGTAGGATATGGAGTGACCTTTATCCCGTCATCAATGGGACATTAGGTACCGGTTAAAGATTACTTAATCATCGATACCTTGTCGAAACTGATACTTGATGTGCATAGATTTTGAAGCAGTGGGTACTCAACTTTAAAAAAGGGTTTGGACTCAACACTATAACTTTTCCGTTTTGAGTAGTAGTAGTATCAATATCTACTTAATTAACTAATTCATTGAAAGTTTCGTCATTTTTGAGAACACTGTCGCAAAGGTATTTAAGTTATTCCACTCGGCGCTGTTAAGTCTACAAAAGTACACAACGCTTCACACCAGCCAAAAGTTTGTACTTAAAACAATGTGTAAGTATTGTCTCAAGATGTGTTTGTACAGTCAAGGCAGCGTTAAGTTATGCATAATTTATATGAGTGTTATCTACGATCATATCTCCAACCTGTTGGCTTTCGTCTTCAGTACTCTAACACAGGATATTTGCATATTTTGTCAATAAAAGAAGTAACATCATGTCGGGTTGATCCATCAACGCGCAAACACACCTCTAGATAGATCTACGAACTTAAAATTATATTCAGAATTCCTTATTGGCGATAGGCATGTATTCTTCTTCTTCGTCGCATGCCCATGACTACGGGACGTGACAGCTGTGGGCCCTCTTCACCATCGCATGTGTACCTACTATGCCTCAAACATTTACATTAATTTTTAATTTTTAAATGGCTATAATATGAATTATAATATGACTAAGGAGGTTTATAATTTAGACTATTGCGAGTAATTATTATATTTTGGAAAAATTCTAATTCATTTTTAAATAACTACAAAATAGTAATACTTATATTATGACCGTTCCGTTTTAAATACTTGGCGCAAATAGACATACGCGCATAGGAATGCATCATATTCGGTGCTTATACGCCGACGCAGTTGCGAGCGGAAGCAAGTGTTATAAATTCTTTCTTTCCCACGATACTCAATTTAGTAATAGTTTTAATATGCAAATATATTTTTGCAAACATATATGATTCCCTTCAATTTGGAAACAGAACTAAACCATCGATGAGGAGATTGCGGTATTTATTCCATTAATTTACTTTTGGCGAATCCGTAGAAAATGGGAGAATTTATAGAGTTGTTTATTTACGACCAGTAAAATAAATTATTATTCCACCCACTGCTTATATCATCAAAAATAATTTCTGAGAAGAAATTTTTTATTAGGAAATATCCTAGTTATGCAAGGAGTGTACTCGTACGCGTATGTGTAGCAAGCGCATGTAAGGGAAGGGATATAGATAGATAGGGATAGGATATAAGGGATGGGACATAGATTGATGCTTAACCGCCATATTATAGCATGCTGCTAGTTTATGTGTGCAGAAAATCACAGCCAAACACCCTTACAAGAAACTAAGTTGACTAAAACTTGATGTCGCTGTGAACGACCGCGCCTATCGTTAGGTTGGGGAAAAAATGTGCTCGCGGACGGATGTCATATCACCGACTATAATGTCCAGAGTAGCAGTGCAAAACATCTACACTTTAGGTTACTTGGAATTTCTATAAATGCTTCCTAAATACTTATGGATACATTGCGATGTCAACGTTTAAAGTGCTATTGCGAATTGATTATTATTTCGAAAAGTTAGAATAAATTTAATTTAATTGTCATTGTTTGCATCATCATCATCATCAACAACCATAAACAACCCTCACTGTCCTACTGCTGGGCACGGGTTTCCTCTCAGGTTTAGGCAATACTCCACCACGCTAGCCTACTGCAGGTTGGCAGACTTTACATGCCGCCGCGCCGTCGAGAAATTCGATAATGATTTATTAATAGGCACATGATTACGAAAAGTCAGAGGTGCGTGCCTTGGACTCGAACTCGAGACCTAAGATTTGACAGTCCAATGGTCATAACACGGTCACTAGGCTATCACTGCTTTTATTGTTTGTCATTGTTTTGCTCTCATACCTATTGCCCAGTATCCTCTTTAATTTAAAACATTATTTTTTAATGTTGGCCCGAAGGTTTGCTCGGTGTACACACCAAGTAAAAATATATCTTTTTAAAGCTTACTGTCAGAGCTTTTACACCAGAAATCTTTGGGTTAACTATACGAAACGATCGCTGGATACCCTACGCGTCCAATATAACAATGTCTTCACGATGCTGTTGCGACTCCCTCGGTTTTGCAATGCCTCGGAAATGTTTGCGATGTCTCATACCGACGGATTTCATGCCATCATCCGCAAAAAAACGCTTCTCTCCTAAAGAGAACAAGAGAGAGTCCGAACAGCATCATGAGGTCTATTGCGACAGACACATCCTCTGCTATAATAAAGCATTTTGTGCGAAGGCTGATCACTTAGCTGGTAGTCTTAAATGTAATTAATTTATGTAATATTAAGCTACTAACGTTAGTCTTTTAAGTTTTAATTTGTGTTACTAACAAAATATGGATCTCGTAGTTATCTGAAATAAAGTGATTTATTTATTTATTATTTAACGTTTTACATCAATTATATTTTAAGATTAAATATTGCAAAAAATCCAAAAGGATATTCATTTTCTAGTCACCTTGTGATGTAGAGAAAGCGAATTCCATATCACAGGCATTAGTATCGGTAGCTTAGTGGCTAAAATATATTTAACCGGAGGGATGTAGGTTCGACTCCTGCCTGAGATCGTAGTTTTCTTACATCTGATTAGGTATTCTCTTCTGTTTGGTGTGTACACTGTATAGGGAGCGGAGATTAAAAACTCTACGCCATTACGATTCAACCAGTTTAAATGAAGAGAACGTGAACAAAGAACAAAAACTCACATATCGAAAGGGTATCGAAAGAGTTAAGCAGAAATACAGACTTAATAATAACTAAATAATCGTTAGTTAAACAAAGATTACCTAGTTATCAAGAGACCGGCTCATTTCTTGGAAGGCTGCAACGTCGCGGTCGTTGTTTACAGGGCTCGGCAAGTTGCTTTATCTCGACATTTATTTACAATAGTCTATCTATGTATTTTTATAGTGTAGGGATCAGTTGGGGCATTTGGGGAAAACATAGATTTGATACAGATTGCCTCAGCAGTTGTTGGTTTAATAAAAAACGTAGGGATCTACTGATACCTTAACTCTAATGGATCAAATTTTGTTTAAACCTTACGTCACTTAGGACAATTTTCTGAATAGAAGTTGTGATACAAAACATAGCAAGCCAGATCGTGCCATCGGAGCTGGGTGGAAGTTTATGGATTTTCCTAATAGAATATTTTTTGTAGGTATAGTTTTAATATGGACATTAATGATTTCATAGCAATGTCTTTAAACAATACGTTCCTATGAACTGTTTAATTGATTTAGGATCATTTTTCATTAGCTATTATGTTGAAATCGTTTCGAATCGAATCAAGATTCTACACATTACTTTTGTTATATTTGATATTAAAAATTAAGAAACTTTTCTTTTAGAATTAAGCATTGTGTCTTTTCGTTTTGTTAATAAAACCGATACAGGCCTTTTTACTGTTTTGTTATTACCTAACATTTTATGTTACATGTACATTTACGAAACCATGTTACATAATAATATTACCATGCCGCATCAAATTTCTTCAAGCAATGTTCAGCAAAATGAAGTTAATTCAACGTTTTTAGGAAATTTTAATAGAAATATCTAGCTCTCGCATGTTCGGGGAGCGAGGCTGACATCATCCTGCTCCCAGGGGGCTGAGCGCGTGCCGAAACAGCTGATTGCCGACCGACCACCATAAAAAATTGTTCAAAGCAATTTCCAACCAAAATTCAACCGTATTCCAACACTACAAAATACAATTTGCAATGCTACCACCCAAACGACCCTTAATATAAGTGTCCTTAGACAACTCTCAACTCTAACGTTGAGCGGATGAGTCGAAAATCGTTTGCTCACTTATTTCCCTGTTCACGTCACCTCCAGAATAAAATTCGTGATGCGACACAATCCGAACTCTAACACTTAGGACACATGGTTAGTTTTCGTTCGCGAGACCATGTTAACGAGATAAAACAGAATGGATTTTGTGCATTTCACTTGGTTGGAGGCCGGTGCGTGCCTCGAGCGATCAAGTTTTGCTGCATTCAGCTCCGCTGGCTAATAAATGAGAATATTTTGAACCGAAAGATGTATCGTCAGTAATCGTTAAGACTACGTGTAGTTTTAAGAAACATTATATTTAACGATAGATGAATCCATGAAACATCGATATTTTAATTTATGTAAAAATATGTATGTAGTAAAAGCAATATTATGAATAAATAGCACTTAATATTAACAATATAAGTACTTAGTTATAATGGTCAATATGTGTTAGGTAGGCAAGCGTGGTGGACTAATTCCTATCATTCTCAGAGGAGACACGTACCCCGCAGTAGGACAATATGTATATACGATGATAAAATGGTCAATTAACTTGTAAGTATACTATATTGGTAAGTACACATTATGTTGTTGTATCATTGTGATTAGACAACCATCAGAGATGATTGTTCGGCGCACGCAAAGTTTGTTCTACAGATATAAAAACTGAACTTCAACATAACTTCAAATAAAATAAAATAGTTTAAACACATTTTCTTAATGAAGGACATGAGGCCGAACAACACGCTACTGGAGAGCTTAAATTATGGTTAAAAAAGGCTATATTACAAAACTTGCTAAGAGAAATAGCATGTCGTAATCACCATCTTAATATGAGTCCTAGGCATCTGATAAATACTAGGTTAATATAACTCATATCATGTAGCAACTATTTCAAGAAGACGAAACATTCAAAACTTGAGAAAACCCGTCATAATTACCCAAGTCGACAAAATAATGTAGACGTGAATCTGATGGAAACTTACTATGTATTTCTAGTTTGATAGGTAAAACAGGAGGCTATGGTAGATACCACGGAAGAGATAAATAAGATTGGAATGGCCATGTGGGCGGGGCAGGCGCGCCACAGTCATGTTTAGACAATCATAACTCGCCCGAATCATACATTCGCCGCGTTTAGTGTGCTTAGGACTACTTCAGCGAACAGAGCTCCGCTTTAAAATGCCGTGTTGTGTTATTCTTACGTGATAGACAAATTGTCAGACCTCCAGTATATAGGGAGAAGGTATATCTTTCCGTCTGTAAGTCAAAAATAGCATTTATTTACAGAATAATTAGTAAAAATATAAAAATATACTGATCAATATGAAATTCCAAACATCAATCATATTATTGCAACAACTTACAAATAAAATGCATTGCCCGATGTGTTCGCGCTTAATCAACGCGATGTCGCAGTCCGCTTGCAATGTACTGCATGCATTGCGTTCTCTACACTTCAACCATGGCCGTTGTTCGTCGTTTACCGGGGTTGGCCGTGAGTGATGCCCGGCGTACATCTATCGATATCGAGGTGACCGTGTAGTTAAATAAAAGCATCGATAGAATTCTCAACTATATTTATGTTTGACAAAGATTATTTTTTGAAATATTAAGTAATCAATACACAACATACACCATTAAATACATTATATTTAATTGATGAGAGTATGTTTTTAGTTAGATGTATTTTATATTATATGAATCATTGAATGAATGAAGATGAAGCGGCATGTAGACCATTTGATTTTACTTAGATTTTAATACTGAATAGATACAATATAGTCTAGTCAAATACTATACCTACTATTTTATATATGTTTTAATATTTGATTCTATTCGATATATTATTTATGCAATTAATTATAATAATGTTATGTATCTTTTTGTATTATTTAGGCATTTTCCATGCATAGATTATTAAGTTATTTTAGTGAAGGAAAAATACGACCTCGGGCAGGATTCGAACCTGCGTCTTCTGGTTAAGTACACCAGACGCTAGGAGTTAGGACCGAATCCTGCCCGCGGTCGAATTTTCCCTTCACTAAAATAGCTTAATAATGTTTTGAAATAAAACTACTTTTTACGGATTTTATCGCGTTATATTGATTATTTTAAATTCCCAACGTTTCGGATCCTTTACAGCATCCATGGTCACGGGTGGACTGAGGTGTTGGTCGTCCTAATGTCAAAATTATCAACAGCTACCCTACATTTTGTTGATTATTATTTATGCCGGTCACGCAGAATGAGCTCACCGTATCCTTAGGTCTCGCAGTCTTGTGCTTGGATTTAATGGAATCTATGATGGGGTTCCAAGCAGATGGTAAGACCCAGCCATCTTCAGCCAGCTCCAAATACCGAAATCACCTCATCACAGAAACCGCGTGAAACGTACCACAGTTGAGCGACTACCTGTTGTGTTACCATATGTAAGAGGAGTCACAGACAAGATTGGCTATATCTTGAAGCGGGCTTCAATCAAAACTTACTTCAAGCCGCTGAAGAAGATTAGTCAGTTCCTACCACCTGTCAAGTGCCACATACCTCTACAAGATGCAGGAGTATACAAGCTTGATTGTGATTGCGGTCTCTCATACATAGGCCAAACTAAAAGAAGCATAGGGACCCGCGTAAAAGAACACATCGCCGATGTCAAACACCGCCGTTCTGGGAAGTCAGCAGTTTGTGAACATACACTTGACAAGACCCGGCACTACATCAGATTTGATAAACCACAAGTCCTTGCAAAAGAAAACCGATTCCTACCTAGGATGATTCGCGAGGCTATTGAAATTAAAAAACATCCAAATTTCAATAGAGAAGATGGCTGGGTCTCACCATCTGCTTGGAACCCCATCATAGATTCCATTAAATCCAAGCACAAGACTGCGAGACCTAAGGATACGGTGAGCTCATTCTGCGTGACCGGCATAAATAATAATCAACAAAATGTAGGGTAGCTGTTGATAATTTTGACATTAGGACGACCAACACCTCAGTCCACCCGTGACCATGGATGCTGTAAAGGATCCGAAACGTCGGGAATTTAAAATAATCAATATAACGCGATAAAATCCGTAAAAAGTAGTTTTATTTCAATGTCTGATATTCGCGTAAGTGTTAGAAACCAGTTAATAATGTTATGTTTTAATTCTGTTATGTTATGTTAGGTTTCCCCCAATTGCTTAATGATTACGTTTTGTTCCAAGGACATAGTTTCTTTTAAATTAATTAATATTAAATAAAAATAGTTCTTGATTTTTATGTTTCCCTTTTTCCCATTCAATATAAAAATACATAACAGACAGAATTTATCGATAAAAAATATCGGCTTTTCAAGCACTAGCGTATGCTTGTTGCGTGTGTGTGTCTTATGCCTACGGGTGCTTGGTGCTAGTGTGTGAACAAATTGCTGCCCACAGATTTATGTGTGTGTTATTTGATTGTGTGCGAAAAGCTTGTAAAGATAATGTTGCGTATGTTTGAGAATTGAAATAGTGGGAGTAAAGCGGCGACACTGGTCCTAGTACAAAATAGCAGCTAGGGCCATTCCAATCTTATTTATATCTTCCGTGGTAGATACAGTAGGTAGTCCTAACGATCCACAAAAATCTGGTGAAGAAATTAATAATGAGGATACATTTTAGAAGTCCAATCGGCCTTCTTTGCAAATCTTAAAGAAGAGGTAAAAGTTTACTAATTTATTATTTTACCTTAGTTTGAACTAGTGCAATCTGTTTATTCAAACGTCGGCTTCGAGCGTAAAGGCGATACAATCAATCATTCCATTTACAAGTCGATCCCCATTTTCACAGTCCACAGGTAGGTAGTAGGAAGCAGTTCCAATGGGCAAACAAATGCAGCTGATTGAATTAGAGCCCAGCTTTCAATAGAGCATTCTCATCAATAAGGCTAATTAGTTCTTCGGTTCGTTAAGCTGGTGTGCTGGTTTTCTGTGACTTCTACAGCTAAATGGCTTCTCAATAGTCGGAAGTGCCAGTCATTACCTTTCCTCCTTCAGTCGAACTGAAACTCAAAATTACGGTACAGAAAACGGAAGATCAAAATGAGCTTCCAAAGTACGCAATACATCGCGTTGCATTCTATGGAATGATTTGGTTTTCTGAATAAGTCTGTGAGTTAATAGTAGTGTTAGGTGACCACTTAAAATATACTTAGTTACCATTTCCATAATTCGACCAAAATTGCAATCAGGATACTGATAGAAAAACTCAACCACACTTCTTAGAAGAATCTTTTTTGAATTTTAAAGGAAGTCTTCTACTGTATGCCATTTTTCGGCATCAAACAGATATCCTCTATGACAGGAGAATCCACACTCAGGCACTCACGTCATGGGTGTGTTGACACGACGAAGAAATCATCAATAATGATTCGTGACAAGACTTTCTATAGCTTTTCGCGATCGCGCATTTACATTTAGAATACGATATGAGTAATTCTGGCCAAATACGCCATTGTATTGTTGCAATATATTTTGTTTTGTATACGAAGATCTGACATACACCTTGCTGTTATTAATAGAATTTTTAAAACTGTGGTTAATTGAATAGGATTATTTCCTTACAGTTGCAGGTGCATAGACCTTTTAATTGATTTGTAATTTTTAAAATCATACAGAATTTTATCATTGGGTTTTCCAGATACCTTAACGTAAATACTTTGTAGAAGTTGATACATAAACACATATATTATTTTACATACATGAATTGACAATGTTTTTTAAGACTGGCTAAGTATATCGATATCGCAGATGATCTGACGATTTTAACAAAGGTTCGAAAGGTTTTCACTTGGACACTAGGATATCTATAGTTTGATCAAAGCATAAATCACAGACAGACAGCCAGCGAATTCTTTTCTGTGGATTTGCATTGGAACTAAGAATATGGGATTGTGTTCATGACTCTCTTCTATCTGAACGATTCTTCGAAAGGACTCCGATGAGATTCGTCACATTTACATAATCTACTAAACGTGGATCATCCAATAGAACTATCTAGAAATAATACCTACTTCTTAAGACAGGTTTTCGGCGAACGTCAAACACCAGAAAAAATAAATACATCATTTAATATTTATTTCGTCGACTGGCAAAAGATTTATGGTCAACTTAAATAGCGTACCTAAGCATGTTTTGAGGATACTACAGAGAAGACCATGAAGTTTTTTCCGATTGTGATTAATAATGTCCGTTGACCTTTGGAATTTTTACAATTTCTTGAACTTAGCTTCTAACTTTTTTATGTATTTGTTAAAGGGTAGGTTGCGGTATCTCTGCGGCTAATACTTCAAGTTTTAGTTGTATTTCGCCAAAACAATGTGTGCCAGAATTTACTCATACAAACATGTTACAATATTATGCTTATAATCATTTGAATAATGTTTCGAGAACAATTTTTAGATTTCCTTTTTTTGTTTAAAGAAAACGTCGGAGTTATTTCAATGTTCTGATTGAAGTTAAGTTAAATAATTTTGAAGCTTAACTTCTTGCTTGCAGATAAAATAACTTTTTTCGAAAAAGATGTCCGGTAGAAGTTAGATGACAGAAAACATTGGTCAGTGAAGTGCAATGTGATGAGAGTTTCATGTAATATTTTTCTCAAATGTCCCACATATTATATCTGCGGCTAATTACAACGGTAGTATTGTAGTAAGTATCCTTGCCGGAAACGTGTCGATAACACCATTCTATAATAAACGTCGCGCCGGAAACTATTGAGTCATCACTAACATCATTAATAGCGTGTGTTAATAAAAAAAAATTCATCACTTTATTTATCTTTATTTTTTAATCTATCCGCTTACATCCATTTTGTTGAATTCAATAATTTAATTAAAAGTTTCCCTGGAAACATTGAATGGTAGCAATACATATTTATGATGCTTTTAACAGCATGTTTGAGAAAGATTCCTATATTTTTCCAGCAATAGCAATCTTAGCTTCGTATACCTATACTTTACCAAAAAAGTGCACCATTCCCTAGGCGAGGTTCCATTTGTTATTGGTATCAGCAGGTAAAATTGAATCTTTAAACACCCAAGATGGCAAATAATATTATAGAGGTATACATTTTTGTGTTGTTATTCTGTTGAAATACACCTCACTTCTAATATTATTTAGAACGATTAGTTTTTGTTTTAAGAACAGAAGTAATATGTGGACTACCTCATTAGTTGCGGGTTTTTTCAACTTCAACACCTAGTGCGATGATAAGATGAATAACTTTAGCAGTCCAATGCTACGTAGACGTTTTGTGGTCAATTGTCAGGTAGAGTAGTGTAACTACGTTTTTCTATGAATTATCTGTAGCCACTCGGAGTTTGGATTTGGCCAGGTTAAAGGCTCATCCTCTATAACCTGGGTCTGCTCTGTCCGTTCCTCCAACTAACTCTTCGGGGAGTACAGGCATGATGGTATGTTATGTTCTGTGTAATCGTGTCTTCCAAAAAGCATTTCACTTACTTTTATTGTATGATGAGACACTTTTTAGTTAATTAAATTTTTGGTCATGCTCTCATGCAATATGTGTCAATTCTGACCTATTCCACGCACACATTTACAGTCCGAGTCGTGCATGTGTGTGTTTACTCAATACGTCTTATTTATACAACATTAGAGAGTGGCTGCAATTTCGGACGTTGTTTGCCCCTCAGGGAGTTAGAAAAGCGTGCGTTATCAAAATTAATAAGATAAATATAGTGTACAATGTATTTGTAGTCTCCCTTTTTTTTAGTATCTATGTATCTTTTTCTTCATCAAAAGTATCAACAAAGTATGCTTTCGTAACCTTCTCATGCTAACTTAGCTTAGCTTCAAAGCTTCAAAAATTTCAATAGTGTTTAGTCGTCAATTCTAATTTGGGAAAACAACTTAATCTAGTTATTTTTATCATTAAATTCACAAATTATGAGGACCATTTTCACTTCCTGCTATTTCTATTTCCAGTTTTAAAAGACAATTCATTTTCTTGATCAAAGCAATTGAAAACTCTCTACTTTTTTATTTAACTCACTCCCGCAATTGTGCAATAAAGCCGCGTACAAGAATTCTCGTAAAACCAGAAGCAAAAAGTGTTTCAAGTGGTCATTCTCCTTTCTCGCAAACTTGCAAAAAACACAAAGCGTAGATAACAAATGGCTACTGTACCGGAACTTCGTTTGAAGCGTTGTATCGCCAGATAACACGGCGCAGGAACAGAGTCTGATTAGCAATATTAGAAATGCATTGGGCTAATGGAAAATCGCAAAAAGTTATTGTATATTCCAGTTCTAGTTAAGGCAATCATGCGAGATTATCTGCCTAGGGCGCCAAATTCATTTTCTTGTTTTTTTCGCAAATCGTACGTTAACTTACACTACTACATAATTATCTGCTAGATGGATAGGTACGACAACGATATTTAAGCAAAAATTTAAGTACGCAGTTGTGAATACAATCATGTTGATATTGATTATGAATATTGTTGATGTCGCAATTTCTACGGTCATGAACTACAATGTGTTATAGACGTCCAATTTGCGAAAAAAAACAGTATCTCGCGCCCAAGGCGAGACAATCCACCTTAAGACGCCATTAGTACACAGGCCTGGGGTTCAAAGAAAAAGCGGTTGAAAAGGATTACTCAGCGAATCCTCAATATCAGACACGCACAGTTCAAGGTGTGTTGTGATGTTTTCTCTCAAGGCTTTTTCTACAGGTACTTACTGTATTTGAGGACAAATAATCTTTTATTTGGACTTTTATCCGAAACTTCGGTCTTCAAACGTTTCAACAAGTGTCCTCAAAATATTTTTATGTGTTTTGAGCTTTGTTGCTGCAGCACTTCACAAAATATTTGGTCTTCATTGCAGCATTAAGTACATTGTGGTGGATTCATAGATTGAAAATGTTATCTTGTTCAAGGGATAAAGTCTTTGTTTCTCGCAGAACGTGTGGTTTCCGATCCAGTTCAATAGCATTCGCAATCGGGGCGTGGAAGAGGGGAACGGGACTGGATGGGGAGCGAGCATGTCTGTATTTAGCGATATGCGTGTACATGTAGCAGCGATGTTGCTTGACTTAATCGTCAACTGGCGAGCGCGAATCTCGCGAGCGCGCGCGAGTTGGCACTTTTCGATTTTACCTACTTTTTTTGTCGTCAACTCGCGCGTCTATGTAAAGTACAGTCAAATAAAAAGAGATTGAAAACAAAAACTATTAATAATTATTTATTGACCGCGTTAGCTGATTCTGTGAAGTACTGACTTAGATTACGATTTAGAGGGCCGAAATGAGAAGGCCTGGGGAACGCATCCAATGACACATACTATCTCGTCTAACGCGCATGCGCACAACAGTATAGCTGTCATAGCGCTATCTCTTTCTAATTCATTTTGCAAACTGAGTGCCTACTCCTTATGCACTTAGTTACAAACGATGTACCTGTCACGTCTAACATGGCGGAAGTGATGTGTGTGTGTGACAGGGACGGGTACATCGTTTAGCCGTTCGAAGTTCATCAGGAGTAAGCACCCTAGTTATTATTTTAGTGACGTTAGTGTTACGTAAGCTAAGCTGACGTTTACAGTGCACTTACGGAGTAAACATACTTACAGAGTATAAATGTTTTTATTAAGTCTATAAGAATGCCATTTGGTGTGAAAATGTGGAAGTTTTTAGTGATTTTGATGTACTGTGGGGGTAAGTTTATAACAATTAAACTTTTCGGGTAATACTCTCAAAGTGTTCTGTTACTTTTATCAGGCATCTTGATTAGTTAAACCTTAGATTAACTCGTTGTTCTTACTATTTTACTTTTTTGAATTAACATATGGCTTTACCCGCTCGGTTGCTTCGCAAAAAAATGCAAAGAGGGTCGCTTGCCAGTGATTTTTGACCGCATCTGAGCGTACGACGCGCCGTAATAAAAATTTGACTGTGACTCGCTCCAGAAGCGCACTTCAAATGTTTTAACTGCTCTGAATAGCCATTAAAATAAGCCTAAACATTGTGTCTGTTTTTTAATAGATCTTGTTTCCGTATTTTCCTATGTACCTTGAAACTTTAACTACCCAAATATTAGCTACTTGTATGGAAAAATGCGTTTTACTAAAAACTAAGATCGACAAGAGTATTGTTTCTTATTTTATTTATAAACTAGATTAATTACTAGATACATTTAATAACACATGGATATATTTCATGTGGAATAAAATATTTAAAACATTAAGGGAACTACAACTTGAAAAAAAAAAAATGGCGACGTCAACTTTATTTCGTATCGTGTACTAAGAATTAGATTTATAATGTTGTCAACTTGTATTTGAAGGTCGGATGATATATCAGTCTATGGTTTAGAAACGTTTCACGAGGACTTTATGAACTACAACATAAAGTTTAAAGTCGATTAGTAAAAATTGGTTGTTGGAAACGATTGTTGCCAGAAGCAGTCAAGGGTGTTCAATTTTGGAAAAAATTGTTTCCTTAAGCAGTTTATCGGTTACTTAATTGTTTTGTTCACTTTAACTTGATTGTCGTTTACTTTCTTATAGTGCGATTGCACTTTAAAATAAATACCACGTGGCAATTTTACACAGTATATTTATTCCATAGTAAAAAATATACGTTGATTTTCCATTTTTTATATAGATAATTTATATTTTTTTGTGATTTAGCTTTTTAGAAAATGTTTGTCATTAAAAACAATATTTTTAGGAAGTGGACCACAGGCAGGTTCGTCCAGAAATGTAACTGGACACGACATCATTACATCTCAGCGAGGAAGTTCGATACTACTTCGTGCAGGACACAAATATAATAAAGACCGAGAAAATAAAGATGGTTCCTGTATCTGGAGGTGTTCGAAGAGGACTGTTTGCAAGGCAAGATTAATTATTGATAGCAATAACTGCATCAAACGAGATGACAAGCACGACTGTGAGCCTGATTTTGTATCAAATGAACTGGAGCTTAACTTCGACAAGTGCATGGAAAAAGTAAAAAGTGACTGTACTATACCCATACCAAATGCATTTCGACATACGGTCTCAACCCTTAAAGATAAAGGAATTGACCTCATAAAAAAAATACCTACATATAAAAATATTAAAAACAAATTTTACCGAAAACGGAATAAGTCATTGGGGGTAAGAAAGGTATGTTTTAAGTCGATTAAGAATGTTACTGTGCCCGAAATATTTGCAAACTTTTTACTAGCCGACTACCAAACAATCAATAGAATTTTAATATTCGCTAGTGAAAATTGTAAAACAATTTTAGCAAAACCAAATTTGACCATTTTATGCGATGGTACTTTTAAATTTTGTTTAAAACCTTTCCAGCAGTTGTACACTTTACATGTTGATTTAGGAAGTAGTAAAACTCATAATAATATTATACCCGTTATTTATGCGTTGTTGGGTAACAAAACAAGAGCAACTTACAAAATTTTGTTTCGCCTTATCAAGAGCCAAATTCCTCAGTTTAATCCCAAAACCATTCTACTAGACTTCGAGAAGGCTGCAATGTTAGCAGTCAAAGATATATTCCCTGAAACAAGCGTTAGAGGGTGTTTCTTTCATTTTTCGCGAAGTTTGTGGCGGAAAGCTGACGAAATAGGCATAACAAAATCTGTACTATTTAGAAAACATATAAAGAGGTGCGTTGTTTTGGCACATTTGCCCAAAGAAGCTGTTGAGAATGGTTGGTTGTATATTATGTCTCAATGTCCGAATGATAAAAATATTGTAAAATTTAATGATTATTTTGTAAGAACTTGGTTGAATGAGACTTCCATTTTTGCAGACAAATGGTCTTGTAATTTTAGCCAACACCGCACTACGAACATGGTTGAGAGCTGGCATTCTACGGTAAATAAAAAAATTAATAGCAAACCCAAAAGTATTGCACATTTTTTGACCATCTTAAAAGAAGAAGATAATTATTATCAGACTTTATACTTAAAGAAGTCTAATATAACTGCAAAATGTAAAGAAACTTGTGCTATTGACGAGCACATTACCAACACTGTTAACGAATTTATCCATGGGGTTATAAATATTGACTTATGTATCGAACTTTTGATCTTGTGATTTTTGATTTAATTTAGCATAGTCTGTTTATTTTAACGTTTGCTATAAAAATCATTTATAACAAACCATGATCTGTGATTGTATAGTCTGTGATTAGTTTTATTAGTAGGTCGTCAGTAATAACTTAGCCAATTGATGAATCTACTTATTGATAGTGTTTAGCGTTTTTTGTAAAAATCATTTACAACCATATGTGATCTGTGATTTTATAGTTTCTAAGACTCTTTCTATGGTTCCTAAGATTGATTTTATTAGGGAGCAATAATAAGTCAGTTTGTTGTCAATTACTATGTTTAGCTTTACTATTTTATACTTACCAATATTCAGTATACGAGTATGTGAGGGGAGTGTTTTCGTTGTTTCTATTTTATTTACTTAGTTTTTTACAATTTACATACTAGATAATAAGATAATAAGCCAAATTCTCAAATCAATGTGATATTGTTGATAATTAGTAAGGGAAATACTACTAATAATTTATATTTTGTCCTGTTGATTTATAATAAACTGATTTCAAAACGATGTATATTTTGTTTTATTTTAAAAATCAAATTTCATAAAGTTTCTTATACATTTATAGTAGGTAAGTACCTAACTAAATTAAATTTGTTATAACGTTTTTGTAGCTGACTATACATTAAAACATCAAATTATATAGACGCGCGAGTTGACGACAAAAAAAGTAGGCAAAATCGAAAAGTGCCAACTCGCGCGCGCTCGCGAGATTCGCGCTCGCCAGTTGACGATTAAGTCTGTTGCTTTAGTAATGCCTTTGAATATAGGGACAAAATAACAGTTCCTAACTCTGCTTTGTTGAGACTTGGAGCTACATTTGAGCTCCCTCGTCACGCAGATATTATATTTTAAAACAATATCGGTTGAATGATTGGGCGTAATAAAAGGATTGCAGTTCTTGCAAAATTTAGATCAGACAATAAGCTATTTTGAGCAATGTTTAAACGTTGTCTTTCGAAGAAATCAATTCTTGAGAATCATCTCTCTAGAAGAATTTCGATAAACACACCAATATGCTATGTGTTTTTATGTCTGCCTTTATTCCGAGAAAAATTCAGTGAGAAAAAATCGACAAGTCTTATAACTATTATATTTCGACTTTGGTGAGTACCTATAGATTTTTTTATGTTATTCTTAACTTCCTGTCGTAGTAGTAAGAAAAGTCATGATACACTTATCATGGCACCGGCTGTAGATTAAATTACGAAGTATCGATTTAAAGAATCGTTACCAAGACCCCCTTTTCTAATTCACAATCAGCAACTCACATTTTAATTCTTCTTTAAGAAATAAATGATTTCAAGCCGTAAATCTTAAAGCATATCTACCAGAAATGAACAATAACAGTTAATGTTTTGCAACCAAAGTACTTTCTTGATTTGCTTAAATTATGATATAGGAAGAATATGGGTTGTTAAACTAAAACTTTTCTAAGCTCGACATTTCGAAACTTTCGAACTCACAGGTTTCATGATCACGGCCGGGGCTGATCAATATGGGTTGTTCTCAAAGTTATATTTGTTAGCAATTTCACTAACAAATACCAATAATTTACAAAGTTACTCTACTCTGTAGGAAACTTTGTTTGTTTTCCATGCTTTTTTAAGCCTTCTTCCCAATCTTACTTTGGAATCTCAATTCTAATGTCTATTCACAACATCAAATCTTAGCGTTCCATCTCGATTATGTAACGTTAATTGAATTGCCGCATGTTGCAACACTCATTGCATGAAAGGTCGAGTGATGCACGTGCAGCGATTGGTTCTGTGTTGTTAACCTGATGCCGAATAGTATTGACATGCTTTTTTTCTTTCAAGTTTAGCAGGACAAATAACTATTAGGTACAAGTACAACTTAGCCTATCGCAGTCCAATCAGATTGGGATACCGGGTACAATTAGTTTTCAACCAAACTTATGGTTAAATTTTATAAAACAACCAAACTGTTACTTTCCTCAAAGTAACAGGTTGGTTGTTTTTTCTTAACCCGTCAAACGCCATATTGTAGACATATAATGCAAAATCTATAGTTTTACCTTCATGGGATCGCTACTTCCGTCAGTAAATTACATGCGTTTGCAAATCAGTTTCGGCATGTCTCAGCTTTCAATCTGATACATGGCATCGAGTCATAATAAAAATGCTAGAATTATTAGGGATAGGTTTAGAAGATCTAGCTCATATAGGTACTTTGTTCTAAAGTCAAACGAGGAAAATAAATAATACACAGCAAAATAAACACGCATAACCCAACTGTAATTGCAACCTTTTGCCACATACCTACAAGCGTTGACACAGCCTGGGCTACAAGAGTCGAGTAGAGTTGTAAAAAACATACCAGGTCTGACTATAATTGACGACACAGCTTCAGAAAGAGTATGAAAGGAGTTATTTTGGGGGCAAGACGAATTTAATCATTCTTACACGACTACAATCTAACCCTTACAACACAATAATAGGGCAAATTCTGATATCAAGTGCCTAAACTAAATAATGACATATTCGGGCTTTTGGCCATCTTCACCGATTTGTATAGCGTATTTCTCTGATGATGTTGACAATTAGGACTTGCCTACTATAAAAAATCATTCGCTTTTCATAGGATTTTTTTGTAGATTACCACCCTGTGAAACGGTCTTAATTTCTACAGAGCTGAAAATAAATAAAAATACTGTTGAGAATCTTAGGTAGGTACCTACCTACTGTTTCTTTTATCTTTTTCTTCCGTTTGCCTATGACATACAATTTTTGTTGTAGTCTTATGTCCAAGGGCTTATTGAAGATACACAACTGACATACCCCTTGTAGCTTCCAATGACCAACATGATAGGTAGTTGGAATTATCATTACATAACTCTATACTTACCTATATTTTGCTTTGTATATCTGTGGAAATATCTCAAATACACTCTTTTCTATCCTTTTTTGATATTTAGCGTCCTTTTTGTTTAAAGCTTTTTTGGACGACGTTTTCTAGTTCCAATCATCACGATAAAGAACAAAAGTCTAAGTACTTACTACCTTTTAGGTAAAGAAGAAAGGCCGTTACACATCCACAGTTTCTTCTTTCAGTCCTACTTTCTTTATTTTCTATAATCTATTTATTAAGCTGCGCTTGCACGACCCAAATTACTACTCTAGATAGGTAGGTATACCTAGGGTAGGTAGGTACCTACTTAGCCCACAATGTAAATCCTTTTGTTCTCTCAAATTAGACAAAGTAAGCTGGCTCAATACCTACGTTGCACAAACGACGTAATAGGTATTTCTACATAGTAGGTACCCACCTAGGTATTTAATGATTTTTTCTTCCGTTTTTGTCGAGACGAGCCGACAGAGCCCTGCTTACCTACCAACTGAACACGGCTACTAATACTAGGGTAAAAAGCACTTTTTCTAAATAATGTTAAACAGGTAGGTATTTTATTTATGTTATCTTTTTCCGGGTTCGCTTTAGCACAGGTCGCGATTGTCTTTGCTTATCGGCTTCCAAAAATACCTCCACGGCATTACCTACAGAAGCTGACGTTGGCTATTTTGCGTGCTGGCATTATTCCAGCCTCGCCACCAGGGTTATACACTGCCACAGACATGTAACCCACCCACCAGTCCTGACGTCACCTTCCAATCTGAACGTCTACAGTTACCTAGATGTTACGAGTCTTCTCCACTACGGATTTTGTAATTTTGATTTGTCCTCTTAATCGAATAGGTGCCTAAATCCAGGAACAGTCTTTTGGTTGTTCTTAGGTTCCTACCAACTTACACAAACTTCGGAATTTGACCTCGTTTTGTTTTCAGCATTACCGCTCGGAAAATCTCCCAAATTTTATTATTGAAAAACTTATAAATTACTTGTATTTATTTCCATTTCTTTAGAGCCGAGTTACCTTGGTTCTGAAAGCACCGGTAGAAAAGTTTACGGAAACGCATCTGGTGAGCTCGCGGGTGCACGATTAGGCCTACAGTTTGCCGGGCAACGCTGCGCCAAACTAGTACAGGCGTCGCTTCTAACATGAATTTAACAATAAAATCGAATGAACATTAACAAAAAAATAGCCTTACCTCACTATCAGGTCCCAATCCAGATCCTCCGAGAAAATCCAATTGATAAAGCACAGTATTACACTGAATTTTGAACGAACACACATGCAACGAGTGCAATGAACTGTAGAGCAATGCAATCGTTTCCACAATTTTGTTTTTATTTATTTTTACTTTTATAATGTTAGCACTAGCGAACAAATCCACTTATATCACTGATGGAACACAATTTTGCAAATTGTCAGAAAATTTCGACCGATTATTCTTATAACAGGATATTAATATTATTATTTTTTTAAGTATTTTATATGTCGGTAATGTAATTTAGTACGACTCAAAAATATCGTCGATTCTCGGCTCAGAATGAAAGTAAAGTAAAGCAACTGCGCCGAATAGTACGTCGCTTCCGCATACCCAAAACAGCTGTTCGGGACTAGTGACGTCCAAAAATCGATGGCAACCGGATTAGGACAACCGTAACTGCACACCACATAACTTTTTCACAACACAGATTACCGGTTTCACTATCCTTTAATATAATGCCTTCACTGTATCAGTTGTTTTAAAAATAAAGGTACCTAATGACAATTAATTCACAATAACATTCGATTGATGAAATAAATTGCGGTATGAATAAAGTGTTGGGGGATAGTATGTGTTTTAGAAATCTCAATTTT